>JARHVA010005227.1:742500-982500 GCA_037957365.1 Torreya grandis | reverse complement strand
ATTATTATGGATGATAAGATGAACTATGGGCAAGTTTTGTGCCCCATGTAGAAAATAGTTTAGTTTGAAATATAATATTTAAAATAGGATCATGATCACTTATAGTGATTTTGGGAATCCTATATAGTTTTTATACCTTTTCTATGAATACTTACACCATGATATTAGCTTGAAATAAATGATAAAGCCTGCAAAAAATGTGTACTTGGTGAGTTGATCCAAAAACACTAATA
Organism: Torreya grandis; assembly: GCA_037957365.1. NCBI lineage: Eukaryota > Viridiplantae > Streptophyta > Pinopsida > Cupressales > Taxaceae > Torreya > Torreya grandis. Next base: position 982,267 of record JARHVA010005227.1, on the reverse strand, counting down.
TCACATCCATGTTATTCAATTTAGGTAGTATTTTAATGAATTAAATTGATATTTATTCCCAACATTGTGATGGAATGGCTAAAGGTTGTAAGAAACCTAGGGTCGTAATCTTTTCTCCTTTATTTTTTTGACCTATCAAACTTTTGCCATAAATTTTTGTACATCCCCCTTAATGCTTTCTAAAATAAAAATATTATTTATAGGGTGATAAGTCTTTAATAACACAAAATGTCCTATAATGGGTGATTCATGAATTTGAGACAAGATACTGGCTTTCAATTCTAAGTTTTTACATAAAAAGAGTTTGTCTTTATACCATACAGAGTTTCCTTTCCAAAACTATGTATCTTCAAAAGATGGGTTCTCTTGAAATTATTTTATGATTTTCTTGGTTGGAGTGTCTTATTTCCACTCTAACCATATTGATTCTAACCATTTAGGTTATAATAAAAAAATATCATAAAGTTTTGATTCATCTACTTCTTATCGAGAAAGTGCATCATCTACAATATTCTCCTTTCCTTTTTTGTAAATAATTTCAAAGTCATATCCTAACATCTTTTTGACCCATTTCTATTGCTCCTCTTAAGATATTTTTTTCTATAAAAATTGATTTAGAATCTGATGATCTATCTCAACTTTGAAATTATTTCCCATGAGATATTGATACCGTTATTTGACTACATGAATGATTGCTAACATTTATTTCCCATACGTGAGCCTTACCAAGTTCTTTCCTTTTAATTATCGACTCTCAAATGTTAAGGGATGCACTTGTTACATTATTACTACACCAATTTCATGGCCAAAATCATCACATTATACCACAAATATATTAGAGAAGTTTGGGGTAGTTAGCATAGGTGTGGAAGTAAGAGCTTCTTTCAATTGTTGGAATGCTTAGTTGGCTAATTCTAACCATGAAAATGAATCCTTCTTTAATAATGTTCTTAAGGGTGTTGATATGTGAGAATAATTTGAAAAAAATATTTTTTAGTGGATTGTTACACCTAAAAATCCTCTTAAACCTTTGATATTTCTAGGATTTGGCCAATATTTGATAGTTATAATGTTCTCAGGGTCCACTTTAATACCTTTATGTGACACCACATGTCCTATGTACTCAACTTCCTTCACCCAGAGGAACATTTAGATTTAATTACATAAATTTGATAGTATTCCAATAATTATTAGTTTATTTTATACATGTTACAAATTTTCTTATGTTTTACTATAGATTAATATGTCATTAAAGAACACTAATACAAATTTATGAAAAAATTGGTAGAAAATTAAATTCACGAGTCTCTAAAAGGTAGATGGAGCATTAATGAGACCAAATGGCATAACTAAGAATTCCTAGTGACCCTCATGTTTCCTAAACGCAAGCTTATGTACATCATCTACCTTTACCTGAATTTGATGATACCCTAAATGCAAATATTACTCAATAAAGAAAACAACACCATTCAATTCATCTAATAATTCATCAATGATAGGAATAGGAAACTTATCTTTCAAAGTGATATTATTGAGTTCATTGTAATATAGGGACATTATCCATAACTAATCTATTTCTTACCCATAACTACTAGAGATGAATAATCACTTTTACTTGGATGATCAATACCTTAGTCTAGCATTTCCTTCACCAATTTTTTTAATTTCAAACTTATATTCATATAGGTAACTATATTGTCTAATGTTATGAGGTATAATTATCGGACTCAATTCAATTACATGTTCATGATATATAACTAGATGTAGGCCTTTTTTTTCCTAAAATACTTTTGGATGTTGTTGGATAATCATTTGAATATTTGGTAGATCTTCATTTTCTACATCATGTGTTTTCATGAAATGTTATTGTGCCACTATGCCATAAGATCCATTCTTAAGTAATTCCTCCATCCTATGAGGGATAATAATTTAGATTTATGGGGAATTAATCCCATTAATTATGTATTTTTTTCCATTTATACTGAAAACCATGAATAAGTCTTAAAAATTGAAAGACACTATTCCCATTCATTTAAGCCTTACACTCCCAAAACTAAATCTGCACCCCCAATTCATATGGAAAACATTTATAAATCTAGTTGATAGTCCCCCATTGAGAGCTTGATATGATGAAATTTTCCCAAAAAATATAGTTGTTTCCCATCGAAAACCATGACATGAAAATTGGAGACTAGATACACAAAGAAATTAAGCTCATTACCTACTTTTTTGTCAATGAAGTTATGGGTAATTCCTATATTGAATAAAACTATCACTTTTTTATTTTTAATATAACCCACCACTTTGAGTGTTTTTGGTGTGATTATCCCATTTAATGCATGTAGAGAGATAGTATGGATTTATTCCTCCTCCAAATTTGCATGCTCCTTTTGTATTGTTGGCATTTTATAACTAATTCTTCTCCATCCAAAACCTTATTCTTAATAATCATTAGTATTTTCTCACCATTGGTACACTTATGTCCTCTAGACCATTTCCTAACACAATGCCAACATAAGCCCTTTTAACCTTTTAACACTTCCTATTGATGATAGATCTTGGTAATTTTCCTTTGGTGGAAATAGTTGAACATATTTCTATCAATTATATTAATGACCTTTATATCTCTCCATCCCAAAGTTTGACCTCACATGAATCTCCTGGTAGTAGAGTTTTGTTGCTTAATATGTAGTGCTTGTTTCATTACTTTCCTAATTGTATATGGTTTCAAAAACTGAACATCATTATTAATTAATTAATTTAAAAAATTGATGTAAAATTGTAGTCTCTAATAAGGTGTTACTTCTAAGCTTTAGATTGTCAATCTCATATGCTCTACATTATATTCTAATATGGATCCTATTTGTTTTAAATTTATTAGTTGTGTGAAATAACTTACCTTCCATATCTCCTTATAGTGGACTAATAAGTCCTTAGTAAATTCATCCCAACTAATCCATTTCCCTTTCTTATTACTCATCATCCACTGGTACCATTGATAAGGTTTAAATTCTATATATAGTGAGGCTAAATCAACCTTTGAATTATTTTGTGTATTGTGAAGCTTAAACTATTATTCTACAAAACTTACCTAGGAGGTTACATCCATACCATCAAACTCTTAGATGTTCATATTTGGTAGGTGTAATTTTTTCCCTTGGAATTATTATCCTATGTTTGATTTATTGTCATATACATGATGTTTGTTCATTTATGAGTGACTGTAGAATGTGGATTAATTAGAGACTCCAATTCAAAAATTATATCATATTTAGAACTATCTAAAACATCATTTAATGATGTTTCAAATGGGGCAGCCAAATTATTTTTTATAAAAGTTACCACTGTTTCACATATCTTACGTATGTTTCTTTTAGTTTTAGGAGATGGATAATAAAGGAAATCATTGGGATCAGTGGTTGAATAAAATTCATATGTTCCAAAAGGCATGGATATTGATTTGGTTTTGTTTCTAGATCTATATTTGTTCTCAATTCTTGGATGAAAGTATCAAGAGTGAGTGGTAACCATAAATAATTAAAACATGTTTTTTATTAAGAGCATATGTTCCACTGTTGACCAAATTTGACAAATGAATTTTAGAATATAAAATACTTGAAATTTATAAATACAAAGAAAGGACCCCAACTAAAATTGTATGAGATTTTTAAAATTATAAACAAATAATAAAAATTTCTAATATTGTGGCATGTAAATTCATTTTATGAAAAATCATAATAAGCTGTGAATTAATTATCAGTACAACCCAATTTTTTCTTAAAGATTATTTGATTGGTTTTCCAACTCTAATAAAAAATTATTCAAAAATTCATCATTTTTTGAGAGATATAGTATAAAATATAATTTTTGCCAAAATCAATGCTCTAATACCACTTTTTCAGATATTTGTTTATAATACCATAAATAATATTCAAATATAATCCACTTTGAGGGGGAACCTCTAGCAATCAAAATAAATGAGGAAATGAATTAAATAATGAAACTTATGGTGATTTTAAAGATCAATGATCCACCATATATATACCCCTAATTGGGAAAAATCACATTCATAATAGGGAAGGGTCACACCCATTCATTCCAATTATGTCAGCCTAACTATCAAGAATTAATAAATGAAATATAAAGCCTATAATATCCATTTCATAACCTTATTACTCATAAATATTGGGGTTTAAAACATTTAAAAACATCTAACTCAATTTTAAACTAATATTTATACAACATTATATGTATATACTTGTATAATTTTGATAATGACTAGATATTAACGATGCATCTATGGGTTTGGTTGTAGGTTTACTACTAATAAGTATAGGTTGGTTCTAAAAGCTAATGTGAAATGATAAAATTAAAGTACATAGTTAGTAATAAATCATTATTTAATAGTTTCACCACATAATTTAGTTCATTTTAATGTCAATCATGAGATGTGTTGATCTACCTTATGTACTAGTATTTTTTTGGTTGAATTCATTTACTATTTTAGTTTTTTATTTTTATTGATTGCTTGTAATTTTAAGAAACCAAACACACATTGGGATTAAAATGTGTTTGTTATAACATCAATGTGATGAGTTATGATAAGTTAGATTGCCAGCAACAGATGGTGTACTCTTTATCGGCATACTGTACTAGTGTTAGTACACCTACTTAGGTTACACCTTATTCATTGGTTTATGGTATACATGTAGTGTTATAAAAATAAATTGATATACCTTCCCTACATTCCTCTCTCAAATATATTATAAAAGATAATGAATACTGAGAGAAGAGACATCAATTAGAACAAATAGGTGAAAAATACATAACAACTATTGAACACTTATTGGTTTATCAAGATTGTGTTAAATAAACATAAAAAAATGTTTAGTCACACAAATTTATTTTGGGTGACATGTTCCTAAAATAAAATCAAAATAACACGAAATTATAATATGACAAGAAATTAAATTTAAAACCAAATTGGCTAGGACCATTTCAAGTTATAGATAAATTGGGAAAAAATGTGTGATGATTAGATACACTTGAAGTAAAATATATCAAAACCAAAATGAATATCAGTCACTTTCAAAAATATATTTCTTTGGATATTTAAAATATTCTATAAGTACTAAATAAAAAATAAATAAATAAATTCAAAATCTAAAAATCCAAAAAAAATTATAGCATTTACATGTTATATGGGCTCCTTGGCATCTAAGTTCCATGTTAGTAGATAAAATTTAATTTATTTCTATATACACATGTTTCAAACATATTTTATGTATGATAAAATTATACACAAATATATTATCTATGCACTTTCAGATGTTTGGCCTTCCATCTATTCATGTCATGTGAACATTGGAGATATCTTCTTCTTTGATCACTATAAATATATATTATATTATTGTATGATCACTTTACATTATCATGTTTTAGATTATTTACTTACACATGAATTTAACCATGCTTATATATTTTACAATCTACTTGATAAGTTAGTTAGTTAATGTTTTTACTAACACATATGATCCATGGGCTAGTATGTTATGTTTATATTGGTTGTTTATTGTCCATACCTTTTTTTATCACTTCCTTAAGTTTGTTCCTTGCTTTCTAGTTTCATGAATTATATTGCTTTTGGCAAATTTTAATATGCTCCATTTATTATGGCCCCCATGTTTATGCTTGTCTATTGTGACATTTTCATATATCTTGGTTTGTTGTATGTTGACATTTGACTATGTCATTCCTTTATTTGTGTAAATTTGAATAACTCATGCACCTTATATTACTTGGCATTTGAACATGACCCTTATTTGAGGTCTCCTTGCACCATTATCTCTTGATTTTATTTTGAGTGATCCTGTGTGGCTTGATTACTTATTAAGATTGTAATATTACTATCTAGATGTTTCCATGATCTATATCATACATATTAGTACTTTATGTAATCACATTATGTGTGATTTAATGATATATCTATCTAGACATGCTACTTTTATATGATACATTGTTGATACATAGATTTTATGGTTATCTTATCAGTTTGAGTTAAGGTAACTACTAGTTGATACTTTCCCTCACACTAAAATTGGGAATATTAGGTGGGCCATATCATAGAGGCATGACCTCCACATTATTCATATATTTATATTACAATGGGGGAATGTTTTGAAAACACATTCTCCACAGTCACACTAGTTCTCAATTTTAAATTGTAGTGGCGGCATGTTTTGAAAACATGTTATCCACACTTGGAACAATTTTCAATTTCAAATATATAATGGGGGCATGTTATGGCAACATGTTCTCCATTCTTTCATAGTTGAAAATTGGCTAAAATTCATGGTTATATGATTCATATACATAATTATGGAAGAATTATATACATTGGTACCATTACTATATCAAGTTTTTGGCATGAAACATATATGAGTAGAATATTATATTCAAAGGTCACCTAAATTTCAAAATAGAAATCAATTTTAGATTTAAAAATATTTCTACAAACTTTATCTCACCACATTAGACTATTACAATCTTTATTAATCCAATCTACTACATTAGTTTGTTTGATTTTGGTATGGTTGAGGTCACTAAATCAATCAATATTTACAATTTCATAGGTTGGACTTGATTACATCATCCACCCTCACTACATTTATATTATGGATTCACTTAGATAAACTCATGCTCACCATGTTATAAGTATGATTAGGTTGTGAAATTGAGATAATCTCAACTAATGGATGGCAACCCACCTTTTTCTCCAAGGTTAGGGGCATGTTTCATCCAATATTTTAATATTTATGTACTTTATATATTTTATATTTATCCTAATACTATATATAATGATTTTTATTGATATGTATCTTATAATAATATTTCCAAAAGGCAAGGTAGTTGCAATGACACATAGGTGCACTCCTAAACCTTGATTTTCCATTTCAATGATTTTAATTTCAGATTATATGAATTGATTACATATTTAACATGCTCTTAGTTATAGGTCAATCACCATCAAATCAATCAAATTGGGATCACTCAAAGGCAAGGTGTGTTATACACATCCAGGTACACATTTATTTTCCTTTAAACTAATAATTTCATTACTATATTAAAGGGGGAAAATGTAGAGAATATTTATAAATTATATATCACCTTTGTCTTGTACACTTGGAAAATATAGAGCTTTATTATTCCTCTTAGTTATATATATTTTACCACTATCAAAAGGATTGTACATTTTATATATATGTGCTTATTGCTTATCTATTGCTTTGAATAGTGATATTGTGATGACCCAGACCTTATATCATTCTCATAATGTTAGAAATATACTTATCGTATGTTTTTAAAGGTTTTGGATGTTTGCTTATTTTCTAGTTGCCTGAATAATTGCATACTAGTCGGATGTCAATGCCATTGTAAGTGTCTTATCCCAACATAAGTGTCAATTTCCATAAATTCATCCAATTTGAAAATGAAATGTATTCTTATAGTCATCCTAAGTTATTTAATGTGATATATTCTCCAAAATGATCAGTACATATGCAAGATCAATCCTCATTCATTCTTTACCTAACATAGACCTCACACATACCAAACAACTCACAAGGTAACTTACCAAAATCATTCAATCAAGCATCCAAGTGAGAAAATTTTCCCTATTTTCCCTTATTTATATATTATTAAAACACATCAATAGGTATAAAGCACTGAATGAGAAACTCATGAGCTTATTTTCCAAGTTACAATCTAGGTCATTATTACACTTATTTATTACATATTTCATCCATGTGAACACACAAACCATACATAGGGGATAAATACATGAGTCTGAGGCTTCTTTCAAAGTAGTGTCTATGTAGGGAAATCTCACTAAAATAGGGGTGTTTGGGATTAGATCGGCAATGTGATCCCTCTAACCTATTTTTCCATAATCATTGTGAAGATGAAGAACTAAGTTTTTACTATTTAACAAGGAGGTACAATCCATGAATGAGATATGAGCACACCATAATGAAGGTGACACAAAACCCATAACATTCATTGTGGTTACATTTAAATCCATTAGGTATTACATACTAGAAACCTACATCCAGGTTATACATAATTGTCAACATAACTGTTTGAGGTTAATGCAAGTGTCTATGTAACAAATGTAAAATTTAAAGAATCTGATGATTTATCCATAATCTATATCCAATCTATTTATAGCATGTTCTATATAAAATTTAAATTCACACTATAATATAGATAATTAATTTTTCTCCATTTATCTTAATAACAATTATTAGTTATACTTACTATATTTAGCATATATCAATATTTAAATTTAGAATATTTTTTATTTATTTTATTTATATATATATATATATATATATATTTCATCACCCTTATGCTCTAGACTATCTCTATCCCCTTTAACCCCAATTTACTTAATCTTTTTAGGGTTAAGCAACTCTAAGTTAAAGAAATACTCATTCCAATTTAGTAAAAATCCATGTTGAACCTTCTCATCACTACAAGTATATAATATGAAAAACTACTAACATTATAATTAATTTCACTATATTAATTGAAATGATGTTGAGCCATTACATACATAAACAACAAAATAGTGCTCATACTTTGAATTGTAGTAAGTACATCTTAAAAAAATATGACTAAAATTTATGGCTTCCAATGCTAGAATATAACCATAACACTATCATGACCACACTTTCCCAATGCATTAATTTTGACTAACTATTCGTACTATTATGATTTTTGGCCATTATATTATGGATATTATGATTCTTTTTATTAGGATAGTTCTTTGTAATAATAGAAATAATATTCAAATATAATCCACTTCAAGAGGGAAACCTCTAATTATCAAAATAAATGAGGAAATGAATTCATTAATGAGTCTTATGATGATTATTGAGATCCATGATCCACCATATATAGAACTATAATTGGGAAGATTCACACACATAATAAGGAAGGGTTAAACCCATTCATTCCATTAATGTTAACCCAAATATTAATAATTAATATATTCTAGATAAATATTATGCTCTCCATTGCATAACCTAAGTAATTGTAAGGTTATGGGTGTAATATGCTCTTCCCCTTAAAAAAATCATTTCCCTCAATGCATATCAACACACAATTTTGTTGCATGAATGTTCATCTTCCTATGTGGAATATTCAGTGACTAGATTATTATATTTAATGAGACATTTAGAAATGGCTTGGTTACATAATTTATTTAATCATATCTCAATAATATCCTTAGGTACCATAATGAACTTCCCTTCTTAATCTAACTCAGGCAAATTGGACTGGACCAAAAACATGGAACCAATTGCTTTCTTTAAGCATGAAACATGAAAGATAGGATGAATTTTGGAATAAGCTAGAATTTATAACTTATAATTGGCACTTTTGATCTAGTGCATAACCTTGTAGGGCCTATAAAATTTTGGTGCCAACTTGATTTTCTTATTTGGTTTAAGTGACCATTATTTACAAGGTTGTAAGTGAAGGAACACCCAATATCCTTCATCAAAATTCCTCTCATTGTGGTTCTGATCAACTCATTATTTCATCCTATTTTGAGCAATAACCAAATTATCCTTAAGGATGTGAATCATTCCATGCTAGTATTAAAGATGATCCTCAACCACATGAGATCTGGAATAATAATATAAAGAAGATACACTAAAAGGAAGGGGGTAGCTATAGATAACTTCAAATGGTGTCATTTTTTTTGTGTGAAATGATGTGTTATACCACCATTCTACTTATGAATTCCAATTGCACCATTGTGCTTGTGTTTTTGTGGCAAAATAATGTAGGTACTTTTTGATACATTTGTTCACAATTTTAGTTTGGCCATATTATTATGGATGATAAGATTAACTATGGGCATGTTTTGTGCCCCATGTAGAAAATAGATTAGCTTGAAATATGATAGTGAATATAGGATCATGATCACTTACAATATTTTAAAAATGCTATAGATTTTTTATACCTTTTCTATGAATACTTACACCATGATATTATCTTGAATTAAATGATAAAGCCCACAAAAAATGTGTACTTGGTTAGTCAATCCACAAACACTAATATCACTTCCTTGTTATTCAATTTAGGTAGAATTTTAATGAATTAAATTGATATTTATTCCCAAAATTATGTTGGAATGGCTAAAGGTTGTAATAAACCTGGGGTCCTAATCATTTCTCCTTTATTTTTTTGACCTATCAAACTTTTACCATAAATTTTTGTACATCCCCCTTAACACTTTCTCAAATAAAATTAATTATTTATAGGGTGATAAGTTTTTAATAAGGAAAAATGTCTTACAATGGGTGAGTCATGCATTTGAGACAAGATACTGGCTTTCAATTCTAAATTTTTACATAGAAAGAGTTTGTCTTTATACCATACAAAGTTTCCTTTCCAAAACTACCTATCTTCAAAAGATGGGTTCTCTTGCAATTATTTTATGAGTTTCTTGGTTGGAGTGTCTTATTTCCACTCTAACCATATTGATTCTAACCATTTATGTTATTATAAAAAGTTATCATAAAGTTTTGATTCATCTACTTCTTATCGAGAAAGTGCATCATCTAAAATATTCACCTTTCCTTTTTTGTAAATAATTTCAAAGTCATATCCTAACATATTTTTGACCCATTTCTATTGCTCCTCTTAAGATATTTTTTTATATAAAAGGTAATTTAGACTCTCATTATCTATCTCAACTTTGAAAATCTTTCCCATGAGATATTGGTACCATTATTTGACTGCATGAATGATTGCTAACATTTATTTCCCATATGTGAGCCTTACCAAGTTCTTTCCTTTTAATTATCAACTCTCAAATGTTAAGGTATTCACTTATTACATTATTACTACACTAATTTCATGGCCAAAATCATCACATTATACCATAAATATATTATAGAATTTTGGGGTAGTTAGCATAGGTGTGGAAGTAAGAGCTTATTTCAATTGTTGGAATGCTTAGTTGGCTAATTCTGACCATGAAAATGAATCCTTCTTCAATCATGTTGTTAAGGGTGTTGATATGTGAGAATAATTTGAAAAAAATATTTTTTAGTGGATTTTTATACCTAAAAATCCTCTTAAACCTTTGATATTTTTAGGATTTGGCCAATATTTGATAGTTATGATGTTCTTAGGGTCCACTTTAACACCATTATGTGACACCACATGTCCTATGTACTCAACTTCTTTTACCCAAAGGAAAATTTAGATTAATTGCATAAATTTGATATTGTTTTAATAATTTTATTTTATTTTATACATGTTACAAATGTTCTTATGTTTTACTATAGATTAATATGTCATAAAAGAATACTAATACAAATTTATGAAAAAATGGGTAGAAAATTAAAATCACGAGTCTCTAAAAAGTAGATGGAGCATTAATGAGAATAGATGGCATAACTAAGAATTCCTAGTGACCCTCATGTTTCCTAAATCCAAGCTTATGTACATCATCTACCTTTAACTAAATTTGATGATACCCAAAATGAAAATATTACTCAATAAAGAAAACAACACCACTCAATTCATCTAATAATTCATCAATGATAGGAATAGGAAACTTATCTTCCAAAGTGATATTATTGAGTTCAATGTAATCTAGGGACATTATCCATGAATGATCCATTTCTTACCCATAACCACTAGAGATGAATAATCACTTTTACCTGGATGAACAATACCTTAGTCTAGCATTTCCTTCACCAATTTTTTTAATTTCAAACTTATATTCATTTAGGTAAATATATGGTCTAATGTTATGAGGTATAATTCTTGGACTCAATTCAATTACATGTTCATGATCTCTAACTAGATGTAGGCCTTTTTTTCCTAAAAGACTTTTTGATGTTGTTGAATAATCATTTGAATAATTGGCAGGCCCTAATTTTCTACATCATGTATTTCCATGAAATGTAATTGTGCCACTATGCCATAAGATATATTCTTAAGTAATTCCTCCATCTTATGAGGGATAATAATTTGGATTTTTGGGGAATTCATCCCATTAATTATGTATTTTTTTTCCATTTATACTGAAAACTATGAATAAGTCTTGAAAATTGAAAGACACTCTTCCCATTCGTTTAAGCCTTGCACTCCCAAAACTAAATCTGATCCCCCAATTGATATGGAAAACATTTATAAATCTAGTTGATAGTCCCCCATTGAGAGCTTGATATGATGAAATTTTCCCAAAAAATAGAGTTGTTTCACATTTGCAACCATGACATGAAAATTGGAGACTAGACACACAAAGCAATTGAGCTCATTACCTACATCTTTGTCAATGAAGTTATGGGTAATCCCTCTATTGACTAAAACTCTCACTTTTTTATTTTTAATATAACCCACCACTTTGAGTGTTTTTGGTGCGATTATCCCATTTAATGCATGTAGAGAGATAGTATGGATTTCTTCCTCCTCTGAATTTGCATCCTCCATTTGTATTGTTGGCATTTTATAACTAATTATTCTTCTTCCAAAACCTTATTCTTAATAATCATTAGTATTTTCTCACCATTGGTACACTTATGTCCTCTAGACCATTTACTAACACAATGCCAACATAGGCCCTTTTCACCTTTTAACACCTCCTATTGAGGATAGATCTTGGTAATTTTCCTTTGGTGGAAATAGTTGACCATATTTCTATCAATTATATTAGTGACCTATATATCTCTCCATCCCAAACTTTGACCTTACATGAATCTCTTGGTACCAAATTTTTGTTGCTTAATATGTAGTGCTTGTTTTATCACTTTCCTAATTGTATGTGGTTTCAATAAATGAACATCATTATTAATTAATTTAAATAATTGATGTAAAATTGTAGTCTCTGATAAGGTGTTACTTCTAAAGTTTATATTGTCAATCTCATATGCTCTACATTATATTCTTATATGGATCCTATTTGTTTCAAATTTATTAGTTGTGTGAAATAACTTACCTTTCATGTCTGCTTATAGTGGACTAAAAAGTCCTTAGTAAATTCATCCCAACTAATCATTTTCCCTTTCTTGTCACTCATCATCCACTGGTACCATTGATAAGGTTTAAATTCTATATGTAGTGAGGCTAAATCAACCTTTGCATTATTTGGTATATTGTGAAGCTTAAAGTATTATTCTATGAGACATACCCAGGAGGTTACATCCATACCATCAAACTCTTAGATGTTCATATTTGGTAGGTGTAATTTCTTCCCTTGGAATTGTTATCCTATGTTTGATTTATTGTGATATACATGATGTTTGGTCATGTATGAGTGACTGTAGAATGTGGATTAATTGGGGAATCCAATTAAAAAATTAGATCCTATTTAAAACTATCTAAAACATCATTCAATGATGTTTCAAATGGGGAAACCAAATTATCCTTGATAAAAGTTATGATTGTTTCACATCCCTTACCTTTGTTTCTTTTAGTTTTAGGTGATGGATAATAAAGGAAATCATTAGGATCAGTGGTTGAATAAAATTCATATGTTCCAAAAGGCATGGATATTGATTTGGTTTTGTTTCTAGATCTATATTTGTTCTCAATTCTTGGATGAAAGTATCAAGAGTGAGTGGTAACCATAAATAATTAAAACATGTGTTTTATTAAGAGCATATGTTCCATTGTTGACCAGCTTTGACAAATGAATTTTAGAATGTAAAATACTTCAAATCTCTAAATACAAAGAAAGGACCCCAACTAAAATTTATGATATTTATTAAAATTATAAACAAATAATAAAAATTTCTAATATTGTGGCACGTAAATTCATTTTATGAAAAATCATAATAAATTATGAAAAAATTATCAGTACAACCCAATTTTTTCTCAAAGATTATTTGATTGATTTTCCAACTCTAATAAAAAAATTAAAGAAAAATTCACCATGGTTTGAGAGATATAGGATAAAAAATAATTTTTCCTAAAATTGATGCTCTAATACCACTTTTTAAGATATTTGTTTATAATAGCATAAATAATATTCAAATAAAATCCAGTTTGAGGCGGAACCTCTAGTAATCAAAATAAATGAGGAAATGAATTAAATAATGAAACTTATGGTGATTGTAGAGAGCCATGCTCCACCATATATATACCCATAATTGGGAAGAATCACATTCATAATAGGTTAGGGTCACACCTATTCATTCGAATTATGTCAGCCTAACTATCAAGAATTAATAAATGAAATATAAAGGCTATAATATCCATTTCATAACCTTATTACTCATAAGGCTTGGGTTTTAAAACATTGAAAAACATATAGCTTAGTTTTAAACTAATATTTATACAAAATTATATGTATATACTTGTGTAATTTTGATAATGATTAGATATTAATGATGCCTTTCTGGGTTTGGTTGAAGGTTTATTACTGATAAGTATAGGTTGGTTCTAGAAGGTAGTGTGTAATGATAAAATTGAAGTACATAGTTAATAATAAAACATTATTTAATAGTTTCAACACTTAATTTAATTCATTTTTTTATGTCAATTATGAGATGTGTTGATCTACCTTATGTACTAGTGCTTTCTTGGTTGAATTCATTTACTATTTTAGTTTTTTATTCTTTTTTATTTTTTGTCATTTTAAGAAACCAAACACACATTGGGATGAAAATGTGTTTGTTATAACATCAATGTGATGAGTTATGATAAGTCTAGATGTAGTTGGCATTTTAATTTAAATATAAGCTTGTTGTTAGCCATTTTGGGCCACATGCCAAGCTATTACTTGAATGGATAAGCTAAACAAGGTTCTAGATGGAATGAGTGTTCCAAAGATCTCATATTACTTAAAAATATTTTGAAACACTTTAACAAAGCTTAAAGTGTAATTTGTTGATACTGGAGAAATAAATCTTGAGATAGGTCTAGAGTTGTAAGGAAGAAAATCTTGTAGCTTATCATGGATTTGAAGCATTCATGGACATAAAGTAGGTTTTATAGGTCTAATAAATTCATTTTGAGCATTAAAATTTCTTACACAAGCATAGAAAAGCCAGACCATCATCAACCCATCATCTAAAAATAAATTCATCATCTTGATAGTTCATTTAATTACTTTACTTAAAAATCTTTTCAAGCCTAAAATATTGCATGGACATGAAATTATTCATGACAAGATCATCATCTACAAATTTCTTGTCTTGATGAGCTTGCTATCTCAAGATATAAAGATTCAAATTTAGACTTGTAGAATGAAACAAGCATGCAAACATCAAGTTTAAGCTTCATAAAATATCCATTTTAATTAAAATGTTCCCAAGTTAAATGTAAAGATAAAAAGTGTTAAATCTCAAGAGCTCATGTTAAGATCCAATGGCAAGAGGGTGATTTGATAGGTCAGTGGGTCCCGAGGATCCAACAAAACATGTTCAAACATACCAAAGAGATCAATGATGAGCATCAAGGCAAAATTTTAGCATAAGTGAGAAGATGACAAGTGGCAATATATTAGGTGTCATAATAAATATCTAATGGTGCATGGTGACTAACAAGGTTAGTAGGTCTAGGTAAATCAATAGTGAACATACAATCATACAAAGTAGATCAATAGTCAGTGATGAGTCAACAAGTCAATTTGATCTCAAAGGCTAATGACAAGCTACCAAATGCCACAAGTACATTAAACTAGAATAAGATCAATGATATGCATTAATTTTTATAAATAAAGATCTATGGTGCATAGGAGGTCAAGAAGTCAAAGAGATAATAGAAATATACTATAGAGTAAATAAAGAGTTAACAATTGGCAAAATGTGGGGAACCTAGATCAAGATGAATAATTGATGTTTAAAGTTGAAAGTTAGGGACTTTAGTGGAGAGAAAATTAGACTAAGGTAAAAACAAAGGATGCCATGAAGGAAGACATGTTGGATAAAGGGTCTCACCACACCGAATAGTTAAAATGCATAAATGCAAGATCTAACATGATCTAGATAACTAGGAACAGACTCCTTAAAGTCATCCAACACCATTAAACCCTAGTAAATACTTTTCAAGAGCTTTTAGATGTAGGTTATATGTATCATTAATAATTAATAGGCCCTAGCCTATAGATCTCCATTTGAAATAATGACTCTATGAAAAGTAATAAAGGAGTTTGGATTTCATCCATAGTAGATCTATATTTGGGATGTAATGACATAATGGTGACTATGTAAAGAATGTTATAAATAACATCATAAGCAAGCTCAAATAACTATATAATAACATGAAGAACATACAGCATTCTTTTGGAAGATAGTGAATGGAATTAATGATAAGGATCTTAAGAAGGATTCATGATGTGGTGGGGATTGCTTCCTATAATTAGTCCTAATCTTCACATTCTCCATCACACGAATGAAAGATAGTGACATTAATCTAGGTGAAGGATTAAGAAGGATTATGGTGGTGGTTGTCCTAAGTTGAATTGGGCTCATTAATGACCCCTATAGTTCTAATTTCTATCCCTTTGACCTTTTTTTCCTATAAATTCTAGCTTTCAGCTCTTCAATGGGATCCCTTAGCTAGGTATATCAAACCTCTAATAAAATCACTTTGTAAAATCTTTGAAGCAATATAAGATAATTTTGTATTATTTTTTAATGCTAAGTGTGATTATTTAAAGTTTTATTTGTAAAATTTATGTTTTTCAATCATCATCTATAGATCCTTAATGTGCCTTACTTCAAGATTGTTAGTTTCTTTCAAGTTGTGTGAAGTGTTAGCTAGTGAGGTTTCTCTTGAAGTGTCACAAGTATATAGTGTCTTAAATAGACCTATCTCTTTTTTTTATTTCAATTTCTAGGTATCTTTTTATCCTTCATTAAAAATAATCATACTTGAAATTCTATCATATAATCTGATCAATCCTTCTCTCCATTGGACTCATTAGTAGTCATAAAAGCATCTAAGATAATAGTGGATCATTGAACATGTGGTTCATCACCAAACTTAAAGTAGTTTTTCATTCATGAATTCTCTCCATTTTTCATCCCAATAAATTAAGTTTCAAAAATAAATATTCAAATTATCATATATAAGGAGATAACCTCATTAAAAATCCTAAAGGTTTAACCCAAAAATTAGGTAACCCATAGACTAGGGTCATTCCCATGTTAGACTAGGTTTTGGTAAAGGTATTGAACAATCCTTTTCTTAGCCAGGGTATAACCTAGAACCTTTGCAAGTTATTTTCATGCCTAATGGGACCCATTCTCTTTGGCATATTAAAATTTTGGAGTTGTGAAGAAGTATTTGTAGTAGAGGAATCATCCACCATCATCAAAAGTTGAAGATTCTCTAAGTTGTAGAGTTCATAGTATCATTTAGAAAAACCTCTCATACCAAAGGTTCTTATAAGGTAAGTTATTAAAGGTATCCCATTTGAATTCAATGAGGTACATTCTACTTCATATAAAAGAGCAAGATTCAATAGGATAGGTCCTTATCCCCAAAAGATATATTCATCTCCTAGTTATCCTATTTTTTAAAGTAGTACAACCACCACTATAAAAATGGCAAGGTCTAAAATGAAATATTTTATAACCTTCAATGGTGAAAGCCCTCTTGACCTTAAATAACATGATTATATTCCTATTACCTCTTTCAAGAGTCTACCATAATTCATAGGATAAAATTACACCACCCCTGTAGAGCACATTATTGACATTACAAACCTTTGTTTAGTACATAACATTACACAAGATAATGTAACCATGAGACTACTAGCCACATCCTTTAAATTAAAATCCTTACTATGGTATAAATATATAGCTCCTACCTCAATCAATAATTTGGATTAGTTTGGTGAGTGCCTCTTTAAACATTTTAAGGATCAGAGTGACCATGTGTCACTTGTTGAACAACTTACCTCAATCAAGAGGGAATCCCAAGATTCAATGGTTGAATTCAAATATAGATTCAAAAATACCTAGGATAGGATCCATATCATCATTATACCCGCACCCAATTATGCTTATCTTTACTATATTATAGAATTAAATTCTAACATTTATAGTCATGATCTAATCTATGGGTGAGACAACTCTACTTAGGGCTTATGAGATAGCTATAATGGCATAAAACTATTTGATACAAGTAGGTAAACTCATTCCAATACCTCTCATGCCACATTTTCTTGAGCTTAAACCAACCCCACCTACCATTGCTCTATTTCCCACTCTCAATAATTAAGCTTGACTTAATGATAGTCAAGTGGATAAATTTTCAAAGATTAAGAGCTTGTTAAAGGTGCAAAAGAACAATATAGTGGCTCTAGAGAGACAAAAACAAACATCATATAGGCCATACTAAGGTCCCTTCCAAGCCTAATACCTTGATCAATCCTAAAATAGACCCGATTACCCATCAATTCAATAATACCAAGGCTAAATTATTCAAGGTAGGTCTTATAATATATATAACCCCATAAATATAAGTAGCTTAAGAGCCTTATTCCCCACACAAAAAAATCTTTCACAATAGGTTAAATGGTAATAATGAGGGTATTCCAATGAGATGGTAATGGCTATAAGTGGAGAATATATCAGGACCTGATTTTGAAATATACTCCTTCATTCTAGGGCCTTGACTCAATGCCCCATCCACCATAAGTTCCTCTATTAAATCAAGGTAATATGCCTACATTGACACCATTATAATCTTAGATTCAATATCAAACAAGCATGGGTAAATCACTAGCTAACACCATGTGCATAAACTTTCAATAAGGGGAACACATGTTTGAGCATGTAGCAGTAAATATGGGGGAAACTACACAAAGGGTAGTTGAACCAATTGTGACAAATAAAATGGCTATGAGGAGGATATTGGATGATAATTTGGGGTAGCCTAAGGCTCCTTAAACATCTCCACAAGTCATTCAACAACCTACCACTTCAGCTATAGCTAATAAAGATCTTAAAACTCAATAAATACCTCAACATCATGGACAAAAACATAAATCTCTTTTTGTTCCTCATATTACTCAATTACCAAGCGATACTTTTACTTCCAAGGTGCAATTCAAAGGTAATATTTTCCATTTAAATATTTTGGATCATATAAAAATTATAATTTCACTATGTCTATGTATGATACTCTATCTATTCTAGTAAATAAAGATATCCCTCAGCAAGAGCTCTCTAATTCTTCTCATGTGAGTGAGACAACTAAGAAGGTAAACACTATTTTTACAAATAGTAGTGTGCCAAGTCAAATTCATGTTCTAAGTAAGATCCTAGTCAAGATCAAGCTCATAATGTTGCTCATCCACCTAACGTTTTTAAACCCCCTCCATTCTATCTATCAGTCAACATAAGGGATTATTTAGTGCACAATTGTATGATAGATTCAAGAGATTTAACCTTATTTATGCCTAAAGCCATAGGAGATAAGCTTGAGATTGAGTGTATGCCTAATGAAAATGGTGTTTTTTAGTTATATGGTTCCAACATTAAAATAATAGGTACAGTGAAAAATCTTAAGATCACATTGGAAGCTTGCCCAAATTATGTCATCACTCAAGAAGTAATGGTTGTAGACCTACTCCATATTTTTCCCTATGCCTATCTATGGAATTTACTTTAAATATTAGGGTTTTTTAATCCTTTTATTGGTAATACATGGTTTTTATGACCAAATATGGAACTAAGGTCATTATTAAGTCATAACCTATCTCTAGGTTCCACCTAGATCGCTATATGCCTAACCTTACAAATGTTAATTGAACCATATTAGATGAGGATGAAAATGCTAGAGAATAAGAGCCTAATGATCATCTTTAAGGAATTATATAATTGTACTTGGACAAATGGGTAGATGAAAATCATGGATTTGATCCCTATATCAATATTGAAGAAGCAAACTTAGGGGTGTATTATATGCATGAGAAAGGTGTTGATATACCTTGCCTGACTAACACTCCTCAAGAGGAAGATGATCTCTAAAATTTATTATTTGATGGCTTAAGGTCCAATAATGGTAGTAGAGTTGGAGCCATTTTGGTTTCACCTTCATGTCATAAGTATTATTCAACTACAATATTTTAATTCAGTTTCACTTCAAACATAGCTAAATATGAAGCTCTTATATATGGTTTGCAAGAGGTAATAAAAAGAGTTGTCAAACTTATTCAAGTCAAGGGTGATAGTTATCATATTTTGAAATAAGTGAGAGGAATAAGTTAAGTCAAGAATCACCATTTGAATTGTTACAAGTACCATGTATGGGATCTCATAGAGGACTTCTTGACATTCAATATATAGTTCATACAAAGAGAGGTAAATCAATAAGAAGATAAGCTTACAATCATTAGATCTCAATATGAGGTTGTATAAGGATTCAAAGGAAAAAAATACAATATAATCTCAAGGTCATATGTAGGCTAGATATACTTGATAATAAGGTGAGTTGGTAGGTATTTCATAATGATGACCAAATTATAAGTTTTTTGATGTAGGTGGTAAAATTATACCATAATAATAAAAACAAACTCCAACATCATTATGATGATCAGATAGTGTAACTAAGATATAAAAATATGCCTAAGGGTATTGTCACTTTATAGATTATCTTCAATGAATATGACCAAGTGAGAAGAGGTAAGGCATGTATCTCAACCAAGGAGGAACATTATGAAAAGATAGAGATCTTCAAGGATAAATTATTGAAGTTAGGAAAGATTAACACAACATAAGAAAGTGTTAAATTTTTTGCCTTATGCCAAGATTTATTTTGTTTATTTTCATGGGAATACAAGGATTTGAATGGTTTTGATCTGAAACTTGCATAACATACCATTGAACTAGAGATCAATGTAAGACTAGTCAGGTAGAAACAAAGGCCTCTTAACCCAAAAGTAAAGTAATTAATGAGAAGGGAGATATTTAAGTTTATCGAATTAAAGATAATATTCCCTATTAAATATTCCTCATGGGTGGCAAACCTTGTGCTAGTGAGAAATAAAAATGGGTAAATACATTTATGTGTTGAATTTAGGGATGTCAACAAAGTATCCCTATAAAACCATTACCCACTACCCTCAATGGATCAAATTATTCAATAGGTGA
Organism: Torreya grandis; assembly: GCA_037957365.1. NCBI lineage: Eukaryota > Viridiplantae > Streptophyta > Pinopsida > Cupressales > Taxaceae > Torreya > Torreya grandis. Next base: position 961,136 of record JARHVA010005227.1, on the reverse strand, counting down.
TAGGTTCCTAGATATTATAATTTCTTGGTGGATACTTTGGTTATAATCAGATTATGGTCAAAGAAGAAGATAGGCACAAGACTACCTTTACCATAAAGTGGGGGTAATTATGCATATATGAAAATGCCTTTTGGACTATCCAATGCTAGAATAAATTTTAAGAGGGTAATGGATGTTGATTTTGAAGGTTTGATCAATGAAATGGTGCTAATCAACCTAGATGACAACACTATTTTCTTAAAGGAACTAGTTGATCACATTGCTCACTTGAGGTTAGTTTTTAAAAGATATAGAGACTTTGTTGTGTCATTGAATCCTAAAAATCTACATTTGATGTTCATGAGGATAAGTTATTATGATTTTAGTGTCTAAGGATGGTATTTCCATAGACCCTAAAATATTTGAGTCCATCTTATCCTTACCATTTTCAAAGGACAATAAGGTTCTATATAGTTTCTCAGGGAATACTAATTTTATAAGAAGGTTTATCCCAGGCTTTGTAGAGTTGGTCAAACCTCTTACTCACATGTTAATAAAAGGTAAGGAGTTTACATGGACTAAATAAGGTAAGAAGAATTTTGACACCATCAAGGAGGCCATCTCTCATTCCCCTACACTCTATAATCCTTATTTTAACAAAGAATTTTATTTGTATACCTTCTCTACATTAGATGTAATCTCTACCATGTTGATGCAACAAAATGAGAAATGTTTGGAATAGCCTATTACCTTATTTAGTTAGGCCTTAGAGGGGTATGAGGAGAGGTATAGATTTTTATAGAAACATGTTATTTAATTATTTATAAGTATGAATAAATTTAGGCACATGGTCTTCAATAGTAATATCATACTCATGGTGGCACACCCAAGTATTAAAGATTTTATACTCAATAGTGACCCCAATGAGAAAAGAACTAGATGGGTGAAAAAATGCATGGATTATGAACATTAGGTTAGAGTTTAAAATATTGAAATGGTTAGAGGTTTATGTTAACATCTTGTAACATAGGTAAAATGGGATAAATATCAAGTGTTGGTAGTCTATGATAGCCAACAAACAACTGCAGACAACACACCTTTTAGTCAGAAACATGACATAATCAAATTTATTGAATTAGGCCAATGTCCTTTGAGACTAGATAGATACAAGAGAATTCACTTTATGTTGAAAATCATACCTTATTTCCTAATATATGGAGAATTTTTTAAGAGATACATAAGAGGCATGATTTTGAGGTGTGTGCAATCATGCCAAATAAACAAGTTGCTTGAGTAGTTTCATAATGGTCCAACTAGTGGGAACTTCAATACCAAGACAAAAAATATATAAGATCATTATAGATATTTAATTTTAGCCCATAATATCTAGAGATGCATACTTTTGGGTAAGGAAATTACCCAAATGGGAAATGTTTATTAGTTGGTAGAAACTAGCTGCCCTTCCCTTGAAACAAATACAAGTAGAATAACATTTCATGTAATGGGGATTATATTTATTATGGATGATAAAACCACATTCAATTAAATGAAATAAATTTATCACTACAACTACAAACTACATTACAAGGTGGGTTGAAGCAATCACCCTTAAGGAAGCTAATGAAAATTTTATTTTGGACTTTTATGACAATTTTATGACCATATTTGGTGTGCCTTCTATAGTCATTTATGATAATGCATTGAACTTAATCATCAAAAATTTATGTGTGTTGGATATTTCACATGTAATTTGTCTCAATTCATCCTTTAACCATTACCCATAGGAAATGGACTAGCAGAGTCCACAAATAAGAACTTATTGAGGATCATCAAGATAACTATGGAAGATAGTTAGAATGAGTGGCATAATAGACTAATAAATTACCTATGGGAATACAAAGTGACACCTAAAAAATATATTAGATACTTCCCATTACTTATTATCTATGGGATGGAATCCAAACTTCCTATATCTCTTGAACTTACTACATTAGAGATTGTACACCAACTTGAGCTCCTAGAGGATGATGCTATGTAGATAAGGTTGAATGAGTTAAGATAGTTAGAGGAGATAAGTTACACTATTATGTAAATTATGTGGTCTAATAAGTACTAAGCGAGCATTTAATTTTAAAAAAATATCTTCCTCAAGGACATTATAAAAAGGTGATATAGTCCTCAAATGGGATGAGGACCACGCAAAACCAGAGAAGCACTCCAAGTTTGATAGTCTTTAGAGTGGGCCTTATGTTATCATAGGTTAAGAGGAGATTAATACCTTTGATATTGATATACTGAATGGATAGATCCTTCCCATCCCTATAAATTGGAGGTATCTTAAATTTTTCTACTAGCGTTGTCTCATGATCTTTGTACATAGGTAGATAGGTCTGTCTTTACCTCTAAGTGTTCTTAAAGATTATTCTATTTATTATTTTTTATCTTGTTTAGGTAGTTATTTGGTGTGTTTTTTTCATTTCTCATTATTTTCATGTGTCCATTTGTTTCAAAGTTTTTCCAATATTTAGGCAAAGTCCTTTTGTAAGTAATACTTCATTTGTCTAGTCATCATGATCAAGCTTGATCAAATTCTAGGTTCTATGAGTAACAAGTTGGTTAAGCCAGCTAAGTCACCAAAAATGTTAGAAATTTTGGCCCACATGCCAAGTTTATTCTTTAATGGATGAGATAAATAATGTTATATATTTAATGAGTGGTCTAAATATCTCATATTGCTTACAAAATTTTTGAAACACTTTAAGCAAGCTTAAAGTACAATTTGTTGATCTTGGAAAAAAATATTGAGATAGGTCTAGAGTTATAAGAAATAAGATACAATAGGTTATCATGGTGTTTCAAATATTCATGGACATAAATTAGGTTCTACAGGTCTAAAAAATTCTTTTTGAGCTTTGAAAGTTCTTACACAAGTATAGAAGAGTTAGACTATCATCAACCCATCATCTAAAAAAAAACTACTTAGCTTCATAATACATTTAAAAAGTTTTATTAGGAAGCCTCTAAATCCAAAAATATTACATGGAAATTAATTTATTCATGCCATCATCATACTCTAAAAATTTCATGTCTTTATGAGCTTTTTATCTCAAGATATAAAGCTTTGAAGTTAGACATACAAGATGAAACATGTATGTAGACGTCAAGTTTAAGCTTCATAAAATAGTCATTTTAATTCAAATATAACCAAGTTGAATGCAAAGATAACAAGTGTCCAAATATTAGGATCTCAAAGAAATATCCAATGGTGAGTAGGTGATTTGATAGATTAGTGGGTCCTAAGGATCCAATAGCATGTGTCCAATCCTATCGAAGATATTGATGATGAGCATCAAGTCAAAAGGTAAACATAAGTGAGAAACTAAAAGTGGTAAGATATTAAGTGTTTTGATAAAGATATAATAGTGTGTGGTGACTCATAATATCAGTGGGTCTAGGAAGATCAATGGTGAGCATGCAATCATAAAAAGTCAATCAATGGTGAGTGATGAATCAATAAATCAATGGATCTCAAAGGTTAATGGCAAGCTAAAAAGTGTCACAAGCACATTTAAATAGTATAAGATAACCTATATACATTCATTCATATAGAAAAAGATATATAGTTCACATGAGGTTAAGAAGTCAAAGAGTTGATAGCAGAATCTTACAAAGAAAATAAAGAGCTGACAATTGGCAAAATATGGGGAACCCAAATCAAGATTGATGATCAACTTTTAAAGTTGCAAGCTAGGGAATTTGGTAGAAAATGAATTTGACTAATTAATAAATAGAGGATGCCATGAAGGTAGAAACATTAGACAAAGGGTCTTGTTACCCTAAGTAGGTAAAATGTATAAATACAAGATCAAATGTGATCTAGATAACCAAGAGTAGACTTTACAAATCCATTTAATACCATTAAGACCTTGTAAATTATTTTTGAGAGATTCTAAACATAGGTTCTGTGTCTCATTCAGACTCAATAGGCCCTAGCCTATAGATCTTCATTTTAAATCATGACTATATGAAAACCAATAAATGAGATTAGTTTTCATCCATAGTATATCTATATTTAGGATATAAAAGTAATGGGAAAATGGTGACTATACAAGGAATGTCAAAAAGAACATCATGAATAAGCTTAAGTAACTTCCTTATAACTTGAATAACATCAAGCATGATTGAAGAAGATAGTGAAGGGAAAGGGAATTAATGTTCAAGAGATTGAGAAGGATTCACACTAGGATGGGAATTGTTTACTATAACTAATATTAATCTTCACATTATCGATCATGCCAGTGAAAGATAGTGACATTAATTCAGGGAAAGGCTCAAGAAATATTGTGGTGGTGGTTGTATTGAGTGGAATTAGGCACATTAATGACCCCTTTAGTGATAATTTCTCTCTCTCTCTCTCTCTCTCTCTCTCTCTCTCTCTCTCTCTCTCTCTCTCTCTCTCTCTCTCTCTCTCTCTCTCTCTCTCTCTCTCTCTCTCTCTCTCTCTCTCTCTCTCTAACCTTCTTTCTTATCATAAATTCTAGATTTGATCTCTTGAATGTCATCCCTTTATTGGGTATAGAAAACCCCTACTAAAATCACTTTGTAAAATCTTTAAAGCAATATCAGACAATTTTATTTTTTAGTTTAATGCTATGTGTGGTTTATTTAAGTTTGATTTACATAATGTATGTTGTCTATTCATCATCTATAGGTCCTTCATGTGCCTTGATTTAAGACTGTTAGTTTATTGTAGGTTATGTGAAGTGTTAGCTAGTGAGGTTTCTCTTGAAGTGTCATAAGGCCATAGTGTCTTACATAGACCTATCTCTTCTTTTATTTCAAGTTGAAAGTCTCTTTTCAACATTCATACAAAATACTTATGCTTGAAACTATATCATAGAATCTAATCAATTATTCTCTTCATTACATTAATTAGTAGTTAAAAGCATATAAGCTGATAGTGGATCATTGAACATTTGGTACATCACAACACTTAAAGTAGGTTTTAATTAATTCATTCTCTCCCATTTTCATCCCAATAGATTAAGTTTCAAGAATAGATATTAAAATTGTCATATCTAATGATCTAGCCTCATTAAAAATCTTAGAGTTCTGACCTAAAAATTAGGTAAGCCACAACCTAGGGTCATTCCCATGTTGAACTAGGTTTGGGTAGAGGACCTAAATAATCTTTTGCTTAGCTAGGGTGTAATCTAGAACCTCTAACACTTATCAAAGGTCATAATACCTTTGATAGGTTCTATGGTTCCTTAGTTTGAGACTAGTTTAGGTTTGATTAGAAATTCTAAATGGTTACAATGAAAGGAATAGATACTAGAACCATAACCTTATATACCCATGCTCATACTAAGTTAATTAAATCAGTATCGAGATCCTAAAATAACTAAGGTGTTAGATAAATGGTAATATTCCAAGAAAGGACTAAGGTGGAATAAGTTCTAAGCCAAAGAAAGGCTAAGGATTATAGGTTCAAGGTGATTGTATTGATTGAATCAAACCATAATTCAAATGTAATTAGGTTGATTATATGTTAATCTCCATGGTTGAGTAACCCAACAATGAAGGGACTTGGTGATTGAATATTGACATACTCAATTAAGGTTAATCATTTTGGTGATCCACTTGATGGCTTAGTGGATGGTGCCTAGTATTTTTTGGGGTTGCATGAAGGGCGTCAAGGGTTTTGAACTTTATTTCATGAATGTAAAATATTTGCATGACATTTTGAGGTGGAATTTCCATATAGTATAATGAGGAGTTATACATGTTGGAACTTTGACAAAAAAATGTAGTATAAAAGAAAATAAAAAGGAAGAAGGGGGTTGGAAGAGGAAAATATGAGTCAAGAGAGATTGGTGGATTATCATTTTTGGTAACACATTTCAGATTAAAACTAATTAAGTGCATTCTCAGGATTTGTTTTACACGTCAATGTGTTTATTGGATTCTTGTTTACTTTAAATAAATGGTTCGTTTAAGGTTTAAAAGCATTTGCGCTCCTAAATAGACATAAATATATTTACTGTATTTCATAATTGGTTGAGGAAACCCTATAAGGTGAGACCATGAGTGTACTTTTAAATTATGGTTAAACTCAAATTTTGAAAAACTCTTTTGGTAGCTCTGCTAGTTAAGTTTTGTGTTTTATGTTTCTTGGATGATTTTATGTGTGTTTTGTGTTTTGTGTTTTGGAGCTTGGTCATTTTTTAATGGCTATTTTTTTCTTATTTATGCTTTGGCCACGTGTATCAATTCAATATTTTATATAATGTAATTTTGGGTTCTTATTTTATGTTTGTCTTAAATCTTTGGTTACCTAAATAACCTATGTTTAACCAATGACACTATTGCATCATGTTTGCTCAATTATTTAGGTGATGCAAGTTTGTCATTGGGTATGTGATTCTACCTCCAGTTGATTGTGTGGGTGGTTAGGGATAATTTATAATGGTTTGGATTATATTTCACATGAATATGGGTTTGCATGTATGACCTCTATCATTTGGACTCAATCAATGTCTAAAGAGAGTGGTTGTTTATTATATTTATAGCACATTCTTATAAAATATTATCAATTTAGTATGCCAAATGTTTATATGATTGTATCAAAGGATTTTATTAAACTATGATATACAATTTTACATTAATATAATATAGAGATTTTATGGAGTAAAAAATTTATATCATGTATTACTTACTCATTCATTTCATTATGTACATTTGTTAATTGAATAATGTAGAAATGTTTTGATAAATAATTTTTTTTTTATTAACATGTTTCACATAAGGTCTAGAAATGATTATTGTATAAGAGATAAACCACAATAAGTCTTTGTAGGTTTATATATCACTTTCCCTTACTTATTTTTTATCAATGGCAAGCTGGAAATTATATATTAAAGTTAATGTTCTGAGTATTATTATATTAAGATTAAATTGTATGTATCATTTAAATTATATAAAAATGGATTAGTCTATGTATTAAAATATCATGAAGCTCAATTACTTAGTTTAGACATAATATTGGGTTTAGGCTTTCAATTTAAAAATAGTTATTGTCATTCCTTACTATGATTGAATATGGATTTTGTTTCTAAATAATAAGACCTATCATAGTCTTGAATGGAAACAAGGACGAATTCTTGGTCTTGAACATACTTGTATTGTGACTTAGTTTTGAGTTAGTATCAGTTACATAGTAAAAGGAAATCTTAAGGTATTCATTATTGTTTATGAAAAAAGTTTAATATGGATATATATTGTGTGAATTATGTTATTTGAATTACTAAGCCTCCTATACATTTTTAATGGTTATTTGTGAATTTGGTTATTAGTGTTGATGTATAATTATAGTAATGATTTATGTTTGAGTATCAACATACTAATCCTTAGATAGTTATATAGTCATTTTAAAAGGAATTAAATTAAATCCTCATTTTGATGCATAGAAATAAGTAAGAAATGATATCTATTTTCTATGAAATCAACATTAAATATGAGGTTTTGTGGTTATTATAGTGGTTATTTAAATGATTTGGCTATTTATACTAAAAGTTTGTATAATGTAAATCAATAGGATTATTAATGTAGTTCATATATGAATGCATTATAATTTAGTTTGATGATTTTAGTTGAGTTAATATGAAATTACTTAAGTAAAGTTGTAGATACTTGGAGACCCTAACTCATAACATTAATCATTTAAGTGATTAAGTGATCTATTTGATTGCATGAATAATTACTCATTTGAATTTATTTCATTTACTTCAAACATGCATTAAGTGTGTAAATGATCCTTTACATAAAAAGGTTGCTTTTTTTTAGGAAAGGGGATTTTATTTAGGCCATTTACAATTAATACATAATGTCATGTATATTGTATGAATTTAAAATTTAAAAAAAGTTATACTTTGGAATTATTAATAATAGCCATTAATGTTTTTATGTTCTTAGCTCAATATAAGCATGATAACTTCAACTGGGAATCTAGGTTGGATATTTTAATATATTGTGTGAGATGGAAGGTTAATGTCAATTAGGTATTGTTATATGTTTTTGAATTGTGATAAAAGTAGTATGGGTAATAGAAAGGTAACAATTTATTCAATTTGGCTATCTTATGATAGTTATAGTTGTTAATTTATTGTAATTAGCTTAGTTTAATATTTAAATTTATGTCCTTTTTTATTAGTGTGTGGATTTTTTCATAATCATAAATTATGGTTTTGATAATAAGGAACATTGTTGTCTTATTTATGATGCATAATTGCTTTATAGTTTAGAAGTCAATACTCTCAAAAGGGGTTAAATTAGTTAATTAACTGTTATTAGATATTCTTACAAAATTTAACATGGTATTACTAATTTAAAGTGTTTTAAGGTGGAAATTTTGTAATTAGATTTAATTATTAAGGTGATTCATAAGGAAGTTTCATGGTTATCACCAAAGTCAGTTATCCTTAGTTATTGTTAAAGGTAAGTTACTAGTAGGTATTGAGATGCATAACTACACATGTGAAAACTTTAATTACATTTATTCAGGTAATAAATCTTACAAAAAAGTCTTTATAATAATATTATAATACTTGAGTAACTTCAATGTTGGTTTGGATGACGTTTAGTATAATTTTAATAAAAACCATGTGTAAACTTATTTTTAATAGTTAAACAAACATAATGGTATGTTTTAGAATATTTACAGTTTAGTCTTGAGGATCAATACATGTCCCTATGAACTAATAATATCTCATGGATGGAATTAAAAATGTCTAAGTGATTACACATATGGAATATGATCCAAGTGAGTATAGTGATTATAGATGATTTGAGTGATCATCTTGAAATAAATTTATTCAGTCTGGAGAGTTATTTGATGTTAAATGTTAAAATGAAATAGTTAGACTTTGATTTTGGCTCCTTAGTGTAATGAACATTTGATAGATTTCATGAGCACATAGATATTTTAAAACTATTGAGAAAGGTGGTATATTTTATGGTTAATAATACACGTGTCACTAATGATGTCACATAAGTTTAGTGAAAAAACTATTTGAATAAAACTAGCATGGAGTTTAATATTTTGTGATTGAATGTCTTCCTATTCTTCTTAGTTAAGTGGCCAATGTTAGTGTTTAGATTTAATTTAAAGGTTTCATTAATTATATTAAGTACTCATTCATTATGTTATAGTATTCCTAGCTATTTCATTTCCTATCATGGCTTATTCTAAACTCAGATGTATTTTTTCATTGTAAAAGTAGTTATGCTAATACATTAGTCACTCACTAACTTGGGTGTTAGTTTTTTTGGCATGACCTCATTAAATTATGGATTTTTAAAAACATAAAATTTTTTAGTTATGATAGTTTGTATTAGAGACTCTATTATGATAAAATAGAAAAATATTATGATTTTTTTTAATTTAATAATACATATTTAATGTGCCAGTATGATTATAAATAGAACAAATTGAAACCTTTAGAATATTGGAAGTGATATTGTTGATAATCATTAATCAAATCAACATGATCATGATGGCATATATTTGTAACATAGTGGCAACGACACTGTGAATCAGGATAACCTTGAACAAAAATTTCTCAATGAATAAAATGTTGCATCTCATGACATAATGGGTGTATTACATGTCATTTAGGGATAAATTTAAGGCTTTGATCAAAATCTGACCCACTTAAAAAACTTACAAAAGTGTGGGAAAGAATAATATCCTTGTAATGAACACTCACAATAATGAGAGGTTATGAAACACATCATCAAGGATTTAAAAAATATTCCTCTTCCCACATTATTTTGTGAAGACACTAGAGATGTAATTGAGTCATGGATGATTTATTTGTATAAGTATTTCACAATACACAATATGGGTTCTAACATTAAAGCATGCATTAGAGATTACCATTTGGTAGGTGATGTCGCTTTGTGGTGGAAACATCTTTGTGCCATAAAGGGGTAAAATCCCCTTTATATTTCATGTGAAACCTTTGAAAAAAAAATTACAAAAAGGTATTTTAATAACATCTATAAAGATAAAAAATCATAGAGTTTCAAGTACTAAAACAAGGAACTGTGACAGTTTCTAAATATGTGAACAAGTTTATAAGACTTTAGCATCATGTAAATTATATGCAAGATGAGTAAATGAAGGTAACTAAGTTAAAATTGCATTTAATTAGATACTCATGCATGATGTAAACATAACCAATACAAAAACCTTAGTTGTTGTATGGAATCATCACATTGTGCTAAAAAAATGAAGTCTCAGTAAAAGGCAAGACAAGAATTCTAGAACTACAGGTAGCAAGGAAAGTGTAAGTCATCAATTAATCTATTAAATAATAATTTAAATAAAAAATTCCCCTAATAGGACTACTAATAAATTCTACAATCCTATAAATAAATTTTAGAATACTAATAGTTCTAAATCACACACTTTTACAAAGAAGATTGTGGAAACTAGTAGTCATCAAGACTTTCATGGAATAACCCGAGGCATGACTACTGTTCCTTTTCCAGCTAATAATACCATAAATACTACCCTAATTTGAATAATAACAAGGTCTACATATTTTTAGACAATATAAATGCATAATTCTAGTAACAACTATTGAGACTAAAGGTACAATTTTTGGATTTTCATCATCTACTTTGATTAATTCAAAAGAAATAGATGGATCTATTTCTCCTATTAATTTTTTAAAGTGTAAAATAAAACCAACTAGACTTATATAAGAATGAAAAGTATAGTTTATCATGGGAAAGAAAGTGGCTGTTAATGGATGTCTAGAGTAAGATAAACTTAATTTAGGAAATTTTAAGACACGTGTGAAACTAGTACTTCCCCTTTGGGATATTATGAAATCATCTTAGGCATGGAATTGATGTAAGTACATCAAGATAATATGTATTGTTTCAACATAATATTTTAATTTTTAGATATTGAAGGAAATCTTGTGTTTATTCAAGGGATCAATAAACCTTAAACTTAATGAATTATTTAATCTATATAACTTAAGAAGACTATTAGAAAGGGATGTCAGCTATATGCCCTTAAATTAAATGAAAGTATTGATGAATCCACATTTATGTTCTAAAATTACCCAATTTTGGAGGAATTTGTGGATGTTTTTCTAGAAGAACTACCAAGACTACCTCCCAAAAGAATATTTGGCTTTACAATTGATGTAACACATGGAACAACACCTACATATAAATAACCCTATCAAATTAATATAAATGATATGAGGTAACTTAAGGTTAAGTTACAATAATTATTCACTAAGGGAATGATACACCCTAGTGTGTCACCTTGGAGAGCTCTAGTGGTTGTTTGTAAAGAAGAAGGATGGGACGCTTAGACTATGCATTGGCTATAAAACGATCTATAAGGTCACAATCAAGAATAAGTATCACATTCCTCAAATAGATGATTTTTTTAATCAAATTAAAGGAGTATTTATATTTTAAAAGGTATTATTCTTTTGTGTTTCCATCAACTCTATATCATAGATGGATATGTCCATAAGACTACAATTAGAATTTTATATAGACACTATGAATTTGTAGTTATTCCCTTTGGTCTAACTAATGATATTGAAAAATTCATGATTTAATGAAGAATATTATCCAATATATTCTCATTAAGTTTTTTTTGGTGTTTTTATATGACATTCTAATCTATTCCAAGAGTGAATAAGATCATGGGAAATAATTAAGGCTAGTGTTTTAATGTCCAAGACAACATAAATTCTATGAAAATATATCCAAATGTTATTTATTCTAATATAAAATTAACATCTTAGGGCATGTGATTTATAAGGATGGAATTGAATTATGTTTTAAAATAATTAAATCCATTAATTATTTTCTATCTCCAAATAATTTACATGAAGTGAGAAGCTCCATGGGGCTTGCTAGCTACTACCAATGTTTTGTGAAAGATTTTTCAAGGATTACTCACACCATAACTTCCTTTTAAAGGAAGGGAAATAAATTTTATTGTTATATTAAGTGTGAATCCACATTTAAAAATCTTAAATAATTACTAAATGGTAGCTTTTAAATTTGGACTCATGCCTGCAAGCTAGGAAATGGTGTTGATTTCACACAATATGGAATATTGGTTGCATATGAGTCTATAAATATTAAAAATCATGAGAATAATTACACCACTCATGATTTATAATTAGTTATTATTATTCATTCCTTAAAATAGTATAAAAATTTCCTATTATTAAATCAATTCAATATTAAATCTGACCATCATAACCTTATGCACTTGTTTACTCAAGATGAGCTGAATACAAGGCAAAGAAGGTGGATAAAATTTATTATAATTTTTAAATTGATATTTATTATGTGATAGGGAAATAAAATATGGTGGATGATTCTAGGTTAACCTACATTACTAATATCTTTATTCAATAGTCTAATTTTAATAATTCTATGTTTAAATAATAAAAACCTAATTCTAAATGACATAAAAACCATGTTAAAATAGAATCAGAAGGTTTTGAGTCCAATTTATTAGTTCATAAAAATGGTATGTTAAGACACAAAGGAATAATTAGTGTTATAAAATCAATAAATATAATAGGACATATTTGAAATTAGGTTCATGTTGTATGTCATTATTCTCATCCAGATTTTATTAAAATGACATAAGAGCTAATAGAGTTGTATTTCTAGCCTAAGTTAAGAAAGTGTGTGCCTACCTTTGAATCCAAGTGTTTGGAATAACACATGTGAAATTTTAACATGGTAATCATATATAGTTATTTTATCCTCATTCCATTTTAAAAATTAAATGGTTTGTAATATCCATGAGTTTTATCATGGGGTTGCTTAAATCTTATAATAAACATGATTCAATCCAGGTGGTGATTGATAAACTCATTAAAGTGGTGCACTTTATTCCTATAAATAACACATATAATGCTTTTATCCTTGATAATATATTCTTAAAATACTTAGTTTACCTTCATGGAGTGTTTAAATTTATCATCTAAGATAGGAATAAGGTGTTCACTTCTCGAGTTTGTCAAACCATGGTGGCTACTTTTGGTACAAATTTGAATTTTAGTTTAGCCAAACTAAAAGGTTAAACATTATTTTTGAGGACATGTTGAGAATGTATGTCATGGATCAATAAAATAATTGTGAATATTTATTACACTTTGTAGTTTTTTTCTATAATAACACTTACCATTATGTGATCAGGATGGCACCATTTGAGGCCTTATATGTGTGAAAGTGTAGAACTCCTTTAGGATGATATAACCTAGAAAATTGTGTGTTTATAGAACCTAAAACTATTTAAAGCATAATTACTGGTGGGAGGGGTGAATTAGTATTTAAAAATTTTCATTCAATTCCACTTAATCATACATGAACCATTCTAACAAGCATGTACATCTTAGAAAACATAAACATCAAATAATAAGAGCATGAAATATATGAACACAACATATACATGGGAAAAAATTCAATAAAATAAGACCCAATAATGAATAAAATGGAGTATATTACTATAATAAAAAATAAACCTTAAGTGAATCACAAACTCCACATGAAGCACCAACCCCAACTAGATTAGCATCAACTCAGCTAAGCTTTAACAAGCACCCACTTGCAAGGAGGCAATAACCCCCTTAATGACTCATAACTAACTCAACCACATAATATACTTGAATATCTTAATAAAACCTTTTTTTTTCATAAAGCAAATGATGATCTTATCCTTTATCTCTTCACTTACTTTTATTCCTCTCAAGCTAGATTCAATCCATCTTCACTCAATTATCCCTCTTCATGGCTTCATTAGGTATTTTGACCTTTATCCTCATATGTAAAATCTCTATTTGATATTATTTAAAATTATTTTATGTTATTAATGACCTTATTCTTCTCACCAATGACCTATATCATTCACTTATCCTATTCTACTCTCACTCTATAAAAATATCAAAATAAGCCTAAACTACCTTGCTTTTAAACAAGTCACTTGATCATATCCTTCTTATTCAGATACATACTTAAATAACTTATGTAAGGAGTGAATATGTCTTATAATATTAAAATAACATTCATTAACTATGAATCAATAAATACATTAGGTCAGCCATACATCAATTAGCAATTACTCCTCTTTTATGCTCTATGGAGACCTAATAGGTCTTCTTAACAACACATTCCCCTTTGATCTTTCTTGAAGCATATCCAAATACCTCACATAATAGGAAAACATAATATTCCACTCTAATATGCACTATACAATTTATTCTATGTCTATAACACCTTTTAGGTCAAACCACCACAAGAACCCTATCTCAAAACATTGTTCATAAAAGGCCTGTGAATATATGGAAATTCTATCTTTGAACAACTGAAGCATATACTAAGTTTTACCAAATAACCATGGAAAAAAATCACATATTAAAAAAAATAATGAACTTAGGGTAAACACCAATCACCAACTTAATTTGATGATTCAACTCATGGTAAACAAACTCATCCTCTTCTCTACAAGATGCTCACTCAAAATTGTTAACTTCAAAACATAATCAAGGAAACATGAACATCTGAAAAATTATTTAATATATTCAAGGTATTTCAATTTATTAACAAAATACTATATTATATTCATATAAAACTCAACCAAACATGTCATAATATCTAATGGAAACTATTAGCCTTGTAAATCAATCTGTTGATCTTCTATCTCACAGACTCTACTTAGTCAGACAAGCCATTTTATCTTCAATACTCCAACATCTTATACTAACTTACAAGCTTATAAAAAACATGGATATATTATTAAAGTCTAAAATAACATCATCATGCACTTAAATCCATCATTCTTACATTAAAAAAATCAGAAGTCATCTTCTCACTTCTACCTAATTTTCTTAATATCTACACCACTAGGTCTATTTAGCAACTAGATAACTTAGATCATTAAATTTTCAAACCTGAGATACAAAACCTATCCATAAACCTTCATGGAAAAAAAATAAAATTATCACACTTTTATCTTCATCCACTTAGAAAATTTTAATCAATCAACTCTATCTACTATAAAAATATATAAAAGATAAACGCTTTCTTATAGGGTCTATTAACTCATCTGAGAAACCAATCACATGAGGTGACTGGGAGAGTCTAATACAACATATAATAAATTTTATATACATATAAAACCATTATAAGATATTTATAGAAATATATTCATCATAATTTTATTGTTAGGGTGCTATGAGGGTTCAGACCATCTTCTAGCCTTAACAATCATTCATAAAACTTAGTTCCTCTTTCCAGAATGTTAGGGTGTGGAGCTAAAAGCTTCAACTATTTGCAGATACAAGAAGAGGATGCTGAAGAACTAGAGGAACCAACGTCAGTAGTATAACTGACGTTGATCATAGATAGTGGAGAAGGAAACTGGCGATGGTAGGAGGTCGGCCGACGTTGGCATCATCAGGCAAGCAGGGACCGACGTCGATCACTTGTGTATTTCCAAAACTGTTGTTAACAAATAGTCAGTTAAGTGAAGCAAGTGTTTACATGTCAAATGACTAATTATAGTCAGGAGCTGCACGTTTAGTTATTGTAGTTAGATTTCTATTTTTGTAAGCATGGGATTCTATTTAAAGACCCATAATGCATGTATTGTAATAATCAAGAAGGCAAGTAAAAGGCATTGAAGCAAGCAAGGTCAATGAGATCTACAGGTGTAAGGTCAAGGAGATCAGCTGAAGCATTCAAGGAGGGATAATAACTCAGGCTATAGAGTTGGTTTTGTGTTGAGCAAGAGAGAGAGGGAAGAAGGTCTTGAGGTGTGGCAAGCCTTTGAGGTGGAGGAAGAAGTGGCATCTTCCTTATTGTATTTTCTTCTAGTAATATCTAATACAAGAGTGTGTATTGTCTCTCAAATTCTTTGATGTCTCAAGTTTCTAGTTACTTTATCATTTTGGTATAATTTTGTGTTTAATTGCTTATAATAAAGTAATCAATTGTGCTTCCATTGGATAAGGGGTCACCTAACAGTTGGTATCAGAGCATATTGATTGTTGTAGGGTCTCCCCTGACAAGTGGTATCAAAGCTATGGTTTGCAGGAAGTAGGGTATTGTTTTTTGATTATAGGTCATTCACAGAGTTTTTTGATTAAGTGGGAGTTCAATAATGGTAGAAGAAAGTAGGCTATGAATGGAGAAGTTTAACGGCAAGAATTATCAACATTGGAGGATGCAGATTGAAGACTATCTGTATTAGAAGGATTTGTACTTACCATTGGGTGGGGTTGCATGCAAGCCCACAGATATGAAGGATAGAGAATGGAATGTTCTTGATCGAAAGGCTCTCAGTTCCATAAGGTTGAGCCTTGCATCGTCTGTGATTTCCAGCTTATCATAGTGCAAGACAACGGAAGAGTTGATAAAGTCCTTGGTGAATTTATATGAAAAGACCTCAGCTTCTAATAAGGTATATCTTATGAAGTAGCTATTTACTTTGAAAATGTAGGAAGGTGGATCGATACATACTCATCTCAGTGATTTTCATGGTTTGGTAAACCAATTGGCTTCAGTCAATATTGTTTTTGATGATGAGGTAAAGGCTCTCTTGATTTTATGTTCTTTGCCTAAAAGTTGGGATGGTTTGGTTATGGCAGTAAGTAATTTTGCATCTGCTTCTAAAATCTTAAAAGTTGATGATGTTGTGAGTGTGATCTTGAATAAATAAATACGCAGGAGAAGCACAGGTGAATCATTAGGGAATGCCCTAAGTGCAGAAAGTAGGGGAAGGCAAAGGGAGAAGATTGAGCAAGGGAAATCAAGGTCAGGAAGGAGATCTGAGTCCAAAGGTATTACCTGCTGGTTTTATGGAAAGAAAGGACATACAAAGGAGTGTTGGTTGAGAGATAAAGAGAACCAACATGCAGGTATGGAAGAAGCAAAGGATGCAAATATTGTGATGCAGGATGCTCTCATACTTTCTTCAGATAGTCAGGTAGGATCATGGATTTTAGATTTTGGTTCATCTTTTCATGCATCCCCAAACAGAGATTTGTTTTATGAGTATGAACAGGGAGACTTTGGAGTGCTCTATTTAGGGGATGGTACACCTTGTAAGATAGTTGGCAAAGGGAAAGTGTAGCTGAGATTGCAGATTGACAACACATGGGTGTTGAAGGAGGTCATGCATGTTCCAATTCTGAAGTAGAGTTTAATTTTTGTAAGAAGGTTGGGAGATGAGGGATGCACAATAACCCTCACAGCAGACTCTTGGAAGGTTACCAAGGGAGCACTTGTTCTATAAAGAGGTAAGAAAGTAGGTACTATTTATCTACCTACTTGTATTACTAATTCTACTTATAGTGTAGATTCAAAGATGCGGTCTAATAGGCTTAGTCCCGTGAATAAGAAGGGAATGGACATTCTTGATTCAAAAGGTATGTGTTCAAATTTAGAAAGCATAGATAGAGTTCATTGTAGAAAAAGGAAAATTGATGCTTTTGATAGGAACAAAGAAGCCTTGGTGTTTATGGAGGAGATGAAGGACAGAGATCAGTCACAGGGGCTAAATAAATCTAAGCAGGGCAGCATGGATAGAGGTTTGATCCAAGAAGAGCTCACGGATGAAAATTTCATCACTTATAGGAACACATAGACACCGATGTCGATCACTTGGCACCGACGTCAGTCATCCAGATACCAACATCGGTCATGTGCAGACCAGCAGGGTCAGTAGGTCAGGCAGGAGAAGTCTGATGTTGGTCATAAGGACCAACGTCAGTAGGAGGGATGCCGGCGTCGGCCAGGGAAATGACATCGGTAGTTAGGGTTAGTGTAGAGAACCGACATTGGTCGGGAGCAGACTGGGAGATGGCAGATATTGGTCACTAGAATAGATGTTGGGTGGATATATAAGTCTCAAACACCCATGTAGAGGTTAGAAAAGGTATGTGAACCTCATATTCATTGTTCACCTTCCTTATATTGCTTACTGATAGTCATGAACTAGGAAGACGGAAGAAGCAATGCAGGTAGAATCCAAAAATAGTGGGAGCTTAGCTTGGATGAGGAGTGTGAGTCCTTGGAGAACCAAACAAGTAATTGTTGGTAGTGTTGTCAGCTGGAAGAAAGCACTAGATAGAGGGATGGATTCCCATTTTAGAGAAGAGAGTGGATGGACACATGAGACAGAAGGCTATGGTATATGGTCTTGACAAGGCTGCGGATAATGGAGGTTTGACCATTGTATTTTATCTTTACCAGGTTGGATAATATTAGCTACATTATCCTATTACTGTATTGTGTTACTTGTTGCAAGGTTTCATATATAGGGAGTTTTTTGAGCTAAGGGTAGAGTTGGTTTAGAAGTATGTCATGAAGAATTTGGGAGCAGCAAAATTCTTTTGGCATAGGTGACAGGGTTAGCATCACACGTTTGCATGGTGGTTGGTCTTCAATAGTGACTTTGAAGAGGGATACAGAGCCTAAGGAACAAAATAGATGGTGTACAGGTATAGGTATAGTAGCAGCTATTTATCTCCAAGTGGGAGATTGTTAGGGTGTGGAGCTAAAAGCTTCAACTATTTGCAGACACAAGAAGAGGATGCTGAAGAATTAGAGGAACCGGCATCGACAGTATAAATAACGTCGATCACAGATAGTGGAGAAGGAAACTAGTGACAGCAGGAGGTCGATCGATGTCGGCAGCACCAAGCAAGCAGGGACCGACGTTGGTCGCCTGTGTATTTCTAGAACTGCTGTTAATGAACAGTCAGTTAAGTGAAGCGAGTGTTTGCATGTCAAATGACTAATTATAGTCAGGATCTATGTGTCTAATTATTTTAGTTAGATTTCTATTTTTGTAAGCATGGGATTCTATTTAAAGACCCATAAGGCATGTATTGTAATAATCAAGAAGGCATGTAAAAGGCATTGAAGCAAGCAAGGTCAATGAGATCTATAGGTGTAAGGTCAAGGAGATCAGCTGAAGCATTCAAGGAGGGATAATAACTCAGGCTATAGAGTTGGTTTTGTGTTGAGCAAGAGAGAGAGGGAAGAAGGTCTTGAGGTGTGGCAAGCCTTTGAGGTGGAGGAAGAAGTGGCATCTTCCTTATTGTATTTTCTTCTAGTAATATCTAATACAAGAGTGTGTATTGTCTCTCAAATTCTTTGTTGTCTCAAGTTTCTAGTTACTTTATCATTCTGGTATAATTCTGTGTTTAATTGCTTATAAGAAAGTAATCAATTTTGCTTCTGTTGGATAAGGGGTCACCTAACAGTTGGTATCAGAGCATATTGATTGTTGTAGGGTCTCCCCTGACACAGAAACCAATGCTTGGATCTTTGAGCTTGTTATGAGGAATTGAAAGAAAGAGAGGGGAGTGATTAATTTATAAGTTATGTAAAATTAAATTCTCATTAATTTAAACTTATTCCATTTTTCCTTAATATAAATTGAATATACCCTTGCAGGAGGCCTAAAGTCAATGATCTATTGAGTAAGACCAACCATATATTCAATTTCTTACTGCAGTATGGAGATTATTTATTATTTTTAACTTGACCTATTCTTTAAAATTATTTTTATCCTTTTTTAATTCCATAAAACTTTTATATTTATTTTCTATCTATCTTATCAATTTACAAGACATCATAGATGAGGAATTATACCTAACATCTTGGGCAGTTGTAGGTTTTTCCTATTACTTTTCTATTACAAAGGAAGGTTGAGAAATAATGGCTATAGAATGGATTTGTGTAGAGGGTAACAACTAAGAAGATAATATAGAAAGTGCATCTAGTCCTCCTCCTAATTGATTCATCAACTTCTTCTTTAATCTCTCTATTTCCTATAGGGCTTGTTCCAAAGTAAGAAATTCTACTTGTATGGCAGTTTACTCCATTTTTTCTTCCTCTTTTTGTATTGGTTCTTCTCATCATTCTTTAGGTATAAATTCCACTTTCTCTACTCCTTATTTACTTATTGAGAACATCCTTCCTTATTAATCTCTAGGTTATCAAAACTAAATACCTCAAGTGATTCATGACTAATGGCAGTTTGTTTTTCTCTAGATTCCTCATTAATTTCTATAATAGAAGAAGGTTGAGTTCTTGATTTACCTTTCATCTTTCCTCTTAATATATAGAATCTATGAGGAGTAGATGTGACATTGGCATTTTTCGGGGAAGGTGGAAGTTCTTCTTTATATTCCTCAAAGTTAGGTTAAAGGATGAGTTTCCTCTTCATTCTTCTAGAATCTTTTCTTTTGGAAGCCCCTTTTACAAGATTTATCCTTGTTGTATGTTCTTATGTGGCTACAGGAAGACCTTATTCTACAATTTATTTTAGTGTTGTAGGAAGACCTTCTTCTATAGGTTATTATGGTTTTGTAAGAAGGTTTTCTTTTGTAAGTTCTTTTGGTGATGTAGGAAGGCTTTACTCTATTATCTATTATTATACTTTTATTTCTTCTTCTACTTCTATCTCTTCTTATTCATTTCTATGTATTTGGAGAAAATCTTCCCAACTTATATTGGGCCTTGTAGTTTGTAAGTAGTCTTGAATATTTAGATGACTTAAATAATGATGATATATAGCATTGAGATTACCTCTCTAAAATGCCTCTACCATTTTTGTGATATTTTAAGAAGTTGGGGACATTTATCTCAATGCCATGTTGTAAATGATTCAAGAATTTGAATTGAACACCATGAAGCATGAAATATCTCCCTTCACAAGTGAAATATCTATATATGAACATAGAAACTCTAGCCCAACTTCTTGGTAATGATAACCATGCAGTGCCATGTTTTGAAGTCTCCAAGATTTCATCTCCTTTAATGAATTTTTGCCTCTCTACCTCAGCATCAATCATTTCCTACCATACATACTCTATTTGTGGTAATCCATGTACTCTACTAATGATTCTTTTAGTTAACTTTATTTTCATTCTTATCATTATTGTTAGGTTATTATATAATGATCCAACAAATTCTTCTACAATTCCTTGATCAAGAACGTGTATCCTCTCAAAATATTGGGCCCATCCTACATTCTAAAATAGGACCAATATATCTAGGTTATTATTTAGAGGAAATATATGAAGAGATTCATGTTTAATCAAGTCCTCTCCAATATTTTTGGATGGAATTTTAGTTGTAGGGTTTGTACTCTTACATTAAGGGTTCTATGGATTTGGGCATAATGTTTATGATTTTGTTTTGGGAGTGAGATAATTTGTTTGAATTATGGGAAATCCCCCCAACTTAAATGGTCACTTGTCCTCAAGGTATGTAGTTGACATATGTGAATGGCTCATGGTAATGACAAGGGGTGGTGGCAACATTACTTTAATGGTCACATCAATTGGTGAAAGATAAGATATCTTGGGATGGCATGATAAATATAAGATATGGTGATGTTTTAATAAAATTAAGACCCATCATCTTAGTAATAACTAGAGCTTAAGACATGAAATAAATATAAGATAATTACCAAATTACTTATAGGAATACCTTTCATTAATGCATAAATGATGATTCAAAGTAGTGGATGTGAGGTGTCTCAGCATGTGTTATCCTTTGATTAGAAGAAAAAATGCTTTGTGATAATGTAATGCATGATGGAGTGATAAGAATTCATTAGAAAGTAAGAAATGTTTCATATGGAAACAATTAGTATCCTGAAGTAATAATATCTTACATTAGCAAGAGTTTCATCCTGTAGTAAAGAGAAAAGTGTTTTTCTAAACCAATAAAATGAATCTACAAGAAAAAACATGTGAAAACAAAAAAATTATGGCAATAATGATTTTTTTATAGAATGTTGATCAACTAGTGACCTAGTTTTCTAATACAACATCCATCTGCAACACTCAAACGTTTTCATTTTAGAGTTTTTTTTATTTTTTATATTTATTTTTTTGTCCCAGCTCAACTAACATTGTATAAGTATAAGAGGTAGAATTCTATTTATCCTAAACCAAACCATTATAAATTTATTATTCTTAGTTCTAGGAATCTTTACTTCTCTAGGAAAATATTAGAGAAGGGTTGATAAAAATACCCTTCAACAATAGGAACAAGTTGATCTACTTCATTAAGAAGAGAAAGATGTTATTTAAGAAGATTGTGAGTGGGTTTTTTTGGAAAATGATTTATTTTATAGATTAATCTTGTGGCCATTAAAAATAATTCAAAATTTAACATAGTCAATGGTCATGAGTTTTACAACTCTATTGTCAAAAACTTGCTCGATTTCATAAGGCCTAAGCCATCTAGATTGAAGATTTCCTTTATGATCCTTGTATTTATAGTCAAAAAATAGTGTCTAGTCACTAGGTTTTAAATTATTAGTATTGATGTTCCTTTCATGCCAACCCATGCATTGTCATTGCACTAATTCAGTGTGATGAAGTGCTTTCTTTCTTAGTTTATCAAGTGCATTTAGCTGCATGATCCTATCTTGTTGAGATTGGAAAATTATAAGCCCAAATCAATTATTGTTTTTAATGTTTTATGCTCAGATTCAATAGTTAGAATAAGCTTCTTACCAAAAACTAGTTCATATGGAGTGAAAATAGTTGTGGTTTTCTAGGTGATTTTGTAAGCCCAGACTACTTCCAAAATATGAGTTGACCGATATTTTCTATACTCATTAATAGTCCTAGTGATGATATTTTCCAATTCCCTATTTGTAACTTCTTCCTAACCATTTTATTGAGGATGGTAAGGGGTAGAGTTTTTATCTAATTTCATAATTTTTTACCAAGGCAAATGTGAGGTTTGTTGTGAATCGTGGTCCTTAGTCTATGACTATTTCTCTTGGTACTCCATGTGGGTGAAGATTGCTTCATACAAGAACTCAACTAATTTATCATCTTGGCCATGGATTAAGGCCTTGACATTGGCCCATTTTGTGACATAATCAGTTCACACTTATATATATTCTTTTTTGTTTGATTTATGATTAATGGAACCTACAGAATCTAGTTCATATTTGTTAAAAGGTTCTAGAACTAGTTGTGTTTGTAATGGCATTTCATTAGAGTTAGTGGGTTTCCCCATTCACTAACATTGATCACATATATATGTATACATCATGTCATCCTTAATTAAAGAAGGCCAATAATATTTGATAGTAAGTGCTTTCATAATAGTCTATTTGGAAACAAAATGACCCCCATAGGGTTCATCATGGTAGTCTATGAGAATGTCATAAGCTTCATCTTCTTGGATACATCTTCTAATAACTAAATCTAGTCTAGTGATAAAGAGATATCCTAAAATTCAAGAATAATGTTTGCTCTTTTGGATCAAATGATGTTTTCCCCTAGGTGAGAAATGTTGTGGTAGTGATCTTGCAATAAGATAGTTATCAATATCTATGAACCAAGGTGATTGAATAGCTGTTGAAAATAAATGATCATGAGGAAAGGAATCATCAACAATAGGATTATGATCATCATTTTTCAATTGAGATAGAAAATCTGCTACTACATTATCTTTACCTAGTTTGTCTATAATAGTAATATAAAATTCCTATAATAAAAGCAACGATGTAATTATCATACTTGTTACAATAGGTTTGTTCATTAAATACATAATTATTGCATTATATATGTAGATGAATACTTAGTAACCTATAATGTAGTGTCAAAATTTGTTAATGACATAGATGATGGAAATAATTCCTTCTCTATTATAGTGTATTTGAGTTCATCCCCTTGAATATTCTTGATGACAAAATAGATTACATACCATAAAGATTCATCTTTTTGGCCAAGGAAAGCTCATAAAGTGGTGTTCAATGCATCTATGTATATGTTAAAAGGCTTCTTCCAATTAGGCCCTCTCAAAATAGGAGTTATTATGAGTAGGTCTTTGAGTTACTAAAAGTAAGTTTGACAATCATCAGTCCAAGTAAATTCAACATCCTTAGTAATAAATCTAAATAATGGGGTGGTAATTTTAATAAATTCCTTGATGAATCATCTATAATAACCAACATGTCCTAAAAATATTCTAACATCTTTCTACTTCTTTGGTATGGGTATATCTTTAATGATACTTATATTTTCTTGGTTAACTTGATTTCCAATAGGGGAGATGTGATGCCCCAACATAATCCCTTCAGTCATAAGCATATAACACTTTTCATTGCTCAAAGACAATTGGTGGTCTTGGAAACATTGAAGAACTTTCTACATATTAGTAAGAGTTTCTTCAAATGTCTACCCATAAATAGTGAATCTCCATGTAGATTTCAACATAGTCATGGGAGAGATCAAAAATATACTCAAAACATTCTTTTGAAAAGTAGCTCAGGAATTAAAAAGATCAAATAACAAGATGACATAGGCATAGATTCCCAAAGGGTAAGTAAAATTTGTTTTATCTTGGTCTTATGGAGCAATTTGTATCTGATTATAACCACTATATCCATCTAGGAAGGAAAAATACTTTTCCCTTGCTAATGTATCCAACACTTGATCTATAATGTAGAGTAAAAAGTTTACTCTATGTTGCATTCCAATTGTCGGTTGTGCACTGCAGATCTTGTTCTCGCATACCTTGGTCATGATGACATAATTTTGAAATAGAGAGTGAACTTGATTTATTTGATTTATTTTCTATCTAAGTGTTGACGAGTAGCAAAAGCTACCAAGTGGCATCATCCAAACATGGGTTATTTCTCCCTTTTTGTTTCTTTTGTTTCATTTTGCCCAAGTGTTGAATTCGAGCAGAAGCTGCCAAGTGTCACTTTCTGAGACATAGAACTATCTAAGTGGCATCATCCAAGGCAACTTTCATAACATTTAAGAAGGTCACAGAACATGCCACATATCCAATAACAACTCAGTAGAATGCACCATGTGTCGGCATCCATGTTCCTTTTTGGCACCTGTGTTTCATTTATCTTTCAGTAAAAGGTTTCAACAAGATAAGTATTAGGATCAGGTAGAAAGCACCAAGTGGAAGTCATGGAAGGCTCTAGACTACTTTTCTAGAAGAATGCAAAAGTCACCACGTGTCGGCATCTGAGAGATAGTTAGTTCAATGCCTTGGTTCAACATTTTTTGTTCAATACCTCAGTTAATGTGTAAATGGTGTACAGTGTTGAATTGTTGAACCATTGAACCATTTTTGGTTTAATTGGTTGGTTTAATGACTTGGTTCATCAGGTGGTTCAAAGGAGTGTCCCAAAAACCAAAGGGGTCAAGCACCCTTTTGAAAGGTAGTAAGGCATTGTTTCATTTTTGTTTAAGTGTTGTAGACAAGTAGAGGCTGCTAAGTGTCACTTTTTGAGCCTCTTTCTACTCCATTCCCAAGATAAGTAGAAGCCACCACATACCCATAGCAAGAGCAATAGAACATGCCACGTATCTTCCCAAAAGTCGTGGAAGCCTCCATGTGTCAACATTCAAGAGATCATCTTTGAGTTTCATTGCTAAATAAAGATTGTGGTGGGTCCCAAGTTTTATTTCAAAGGCCTACAAAATCCACCAAGTGTCACCATCCATAGGAGCCTAATGTGCATCTTGAATATTTCTACAAGCATAGCTAAAGAGCAAGCAGAGATTGCCATGTACATCCTTTTACCTTTTTTTTTAAAGTTTGCTCGGTCAAGGAATGTAATGAGTCTTATTTTGTTGAAATTGCTAAGTATCATAGAAGCAGTTTGTGATAGGTGTCAAAGGCAGAGCATTCCTCAGCAAGATATAGCAAAAGTGGAAAGGGCCACATGTCTTTGATAAATTAGGTGGAAAGTGCCAAGTGTCATTATCTGGTACCTCCTAAGAAATAAGCAATTTTTTTAGAAATTGACTAAATGTCCTCTTCCATTTCAATAGAATAGAGGGTCCTATATAGATACTTCAAGCTCAGTTAGAGTTTAGTTTGCTCCGTAATTCTGGGAATGCATGATCAATCTGGAGGGAAACTTAGCTGGAGTTATTTCTAGTAGATGGAGTAGTTCATCGGGTAGATTTTTGGGGTTGGCAAACATTGAAAGTGCCATTTGTTTGTCCCTTGTGAGTTAAAGGTAGAATAGAATTGCACGAGAAAGGTGGTGATGGAATGAGATGTTTGAGGCTATAAAGAGGAGTGTAGGGATCACCAGAAGGATCATCATTAGAAAGAAGGAGAGAATTTTTTGAGAAAATTACTAAAAGAGTTTTAGACTTTCTAGAGTTTTGATTAAGAAATATCATTTGCCTTTATTCTATTTTCTTAAATTGAAAAGTTTATATAACGGTGCATGTTTCTATGCCTTTTATATGGCTAAAGATTAATGAGAAAATACAGTTTTGTGCCTTTGTTGATGTTTCTTGTATCATTATGAAAGTAGTCTAAGCTGTGAGCCTCTATTTCTATTGTTTATATCTGTTACATTGATCATTCCTCGTCTGCTCTTTAATGTAATTGAATCTTACATATAGTTTCATTATGCTTAGGATTAAGGACTAAAATTACATTTAGGTGCATTTCCATAGTTAGATTTTCTTTCTTCGCATTTGTGTTTTTGTTTAAAATTCTTATCCTTTTCCCCCCCAAACACTTGATATAAAGAAGAGACCAGCTTCTCTAAAATATGGAGGTTGTTTCAAGATGCAAGTCCTACATCTTGAAATTTTCCATTGTTGTTGATTAGAATCAAGTGCAATTTTAAACATCAACAATTTTTGGCATGCTCAGTGGGATAAGTCTTAAAGTTTCTTTCAAGACCATATGAACTAGAGAGCTACAAGGAGTCAGAGCTAAGGACCAGTCACCAGATCACAATCTGTTACAAATTCAAGTATTCTTTTTCCACCTTTGGTAACAAGTCCAAGAAGAAGAGCTAACTAGTTTGTACCAATACCAAATATGGGAGCCCCCATACCTCCAAGAAATTATGCAAGCTAGAATACTGGTAGTCCTTTAATCTTCACAACACCACTAGCCATTTGGGATCCTATCCTAGTGAATGATCTAAAAGCTCTACCCATGTTTAGTGGGCAGGACTCTAAAACACCTGCAAAACATCTTCAAGATGTATCAGATGTCTGTGATATACATTTTGTCACATAGTAGAATGTGGCCATAAGATTATTAGCAGCTTCTTTCAAAGGGAAGGCTTTAGAATGGTATTGGTCTTTGACCCCAAATACTATATCTACATGGGATTAGCTCAGAGATTTGTTCTTTGAAATATTTGTAGAGAAGGGTGATAAGTCTTCCTTATTACAGTAGTTAATCACCATTCAAAGGGGACCATAGGAAGACATGACTAACTTCAATACAATATTTCAAAAAACTTCGGACAGAATCCCTACTACAGCTAGACCACTACTAGGTATGGCCATAGTTTTTAATCTCAAAGCTTTAAATTTAGATATATCTATTATGATTCAGTCACTTGGAGGACACACTTTGCCAGAGGCTTATGAATATGTGGTTAGAGCTGAGAATCATTTAATAGATGTTGGAAAGTTACCTCCCATGCCCATGTTCCAATAAATTTCCTTGCCATTACCTCAAGAAGTTTCTAAATCTTTAAGCCCACCTATGTCTATATACACTTACCCTCAACCATATACGAAGGAACCCATCCCTGCTTAGTAATCTGAGATGGATGATATCAAGAATATCCTAAGGACATTTTCCAATGAGCTAATCAATATAAAGAGATAGTAGAATACTTTCCCTAAGCCTCCTTATCAAGGCTATCAAGGAAACAAGTTTTCATCACAATCAAACCAATATCAGGGTCCTCCAAAACAAACTAACCATTAGCCAGTGAATCAATTAGTTGCAGTTCCCACACCCTCACAGACCATTCCTCCCAACTCAAATAGGGAGATGGTTCTAGAGCAAAATAATTATGTGGAGGATATTATTGCCTGGTGTTTCCCTTGCAATAATGGTCATACCCCTAGATATTTTCCTATGGGTAATCTATAATAAAGGGTGGTAGAGCAGAGAAGAATGGATGGTCAATTTGCCAGTACCAGTGATAATCAAGCCTATCAGTCTCCTTGTATGTAGAATTTAGTCCTAATGGCTCATATGCAAGGAATGTCCTTACAACAAGAGGAAGAAATAACCTCAAAACATGCTTTATTCTCATGGGTTGAGGATGAAGAATCATTTTTCTTAAATGAAGCATCTACCTCCCAAAGACCAGTGGTGCAATTAGATTATTACACTAGATCAAAGAGGAGAATGGTGGAGTAGCCTACAATTGTAAATGGTCAAATCATGAATAATCCTCCATCTCAAGGGCAAAGAAATTCTACTATTCGAAAAGAAGTGCCTCAGCTAGTACAAGATCAAGGGAATCCTACCCAAACTCAGGAAAAAAACAAGATATCCTTATGTCCAAAAAACTTAGTCTTTGGGATTGATAAATGTAGTGGACCAATTAAAGAAGACTCCAGCCTAAGTATCAATATGGGATATATTGGCTAATCTTGAACAAAAGACACTACTACAAGAAGCTCTGTAAGGCCAAGCAGTGCCCAAAGGTAATGTTACCCAAGAAGGACCTACTGAAAAGGAAAAGCTCAAAGATACAGTTCCTCATCAGACAATAGCCTTTGTGAGTGATGTAACATAAGTAAGTAAATCCAAACCAGAGACTTTCTATTTGACTCTGATAGTTGGAAAGAAACTCTTGCATAAGGCATTAATAGATTCCGGAGCTAGTACTATAGTGATGCCAAAGCAAATAACTGATGCTTTGAAAATAAAATATGAACCCCTTACAAAAGGAGTTATACAACTATATGGCAAAATAGTACAAACCATAGAGAAAATTAAACAACTCACATTGTAGCTATACACATGTCCCAATATAATTGTCAACCAAGATGTAGTTTTCATAGATATACCTCCTATTTTTGGTTTATGTTTATCTAGAGACTTTACAACAAAAATAGGAGGATATAGGTCTCTTGACTAGTCTCACCTCATCCTAAGAACTGGATACGGTTTGAAGATGAAAATTCTATCTAAACCACTATCAAAAGACCATATCACCAATGAACCAAAAACAAGATTAGAGGCAGATCATGCTATGTTAAATAAGGAAGAAAGGATTTTTGTTTAAGATCTAGGCAACTGGACTGAGCATGATCAAGAACAATAAAATAGCCAGTTGTTGGCTATGACGCATATCGACCCATATGGGAACTATGATTCTACTAATCTTGGCACATATGTCATTTTTGATGAGGACCAGGCAATCCAAAATGTCATAAGGGAAGAGGCACCAACTACTCAAGATTCAGAGATCTAGACCTTGAATTTTGATGGGGCTAGAAGTAAACATGGTGCTGGAGCAGGAATTTGTCTTACTGCTCCAAATGGTGATAAAATTTTAAGGGCTATACGATTCCAATTTGCTTGCACTAATAATAATGTTGAGTATGAATCTTTAGTACATGGGATCCTGTTAGCCAAGAAAAATGGAATAAAAAATCTAAAAGTAAAAGGACATTTAGAATTAGTAGTAAAGCAAATTAGAGAAAAGGCAATAGCCAAAAATGTGAGAATGAGATCTTACAGACATAGGATTTGGGATTTGATAGAAGATTTTGAAGCTTTCAATATTGAGATAGTACCTAGAAGTCAAAACTCTGAGGCTAATAGGATGGCCCATATTGGCTCATAGTTTAATCTAGCAACTGGCCTATTAGTTAACAATGAGTCAGTAAAAGTTATAGTGAGGCTGACCATTCCAAACAATGATGAGAATTGGCAAGTTTTTAAAAATGATGCTCAGGTAGTATCATTCTTACAACAATCAGATGAGTTTGCTGACCAGTTACAAACCAAGATTGAGGAAGCATATGGGGATCAAATTATACAATTGAGGATTAATAAGCTCCCTAAGGGCTTGATCACCTTAGAAAATTTGTTTGACCCAGAGGATGTAAGCCTAGAAAAGAAAAGGTTCCAGTTAGACAAAGCAAACTATTCTAAAATAGAGGTGAGTGACAAGAAAAGGCTAAAAGTTGGAAATTCTACAACTCAAGAAGAGAAGGAAAGACTAATTGAATTGTGCCAGAGATATGATAGAGTCATAGCTTGGAGTTATGAAGACCTTCATGGATATAATAGAGACATTATTCATCACACAATAGAACTGACTGAAGGGTCTAAGCCCATCAGATAGAAACAAAGGCTAGTAAATCCAAGGATTGAGCCTCTAATGGTAGATGAGTTGCAAAAACTTTTAGATTCCAAAATAATATTTCCAATCAAGCACTCAACCTAGGTATCAAATCTAGTACCAGTTAGGAAAAATAATGGAGATGTAAGACTGTGTGTAGATTTTAGGGATCTAAATAGAGCATCTTTGAAAGACCACTATCTCTTTCCCTCCATAGAAAAAATTATATAAATTATGGCTAGATCAGATAGGTTTTATTTACTATATGGTGTCTTTGGATACAATTAGATTTGGTTGGCTAATGAAGATCAGTAGAAAACTACCTTTACTACCAAATGGGGAACATTTGCATATGCTAAGATGCCATTTCGTCTGTCAAATGTAGGAGCCACCTCTCAAAGTGCTATGGATGTAGCCTTTGGGGAACTTATAAATAGAATCATCTTGGTCTATCTGGACAACCTCACCATTTTTTTGAAAAAAATTGATGATCATTTTGATCATTTAGAATTTGTCTTCAAGAAATCTCAAGATTTTGGGATATCACTAAATCCCAAGAAATGCATCTTTGTTGTACCTCAGGGCAAATTGTTGGGACATATAGTATCTAAAGAAGGAGTTTCCATAGATCCTGAAAGAATTGCAACTATAATGAACCTACCTCTTTTAGTTAATAAAAAGTCATTTCAGTCCTTTTTAGGAAAGATTAATTTTGTCAGTAGGTTCATATCTGATTTTGTAGGCTTGGTAAGACCAGTGACACTCTTGCTAAAGAAAGACTTGATTTTTAAATGGACTATAGAAGGAAGGCAAGCCTTTGAAGAGGTTAAGAAGGCTATCTCAATAGCCCTAGTATTTAAAAACCTATATTTTTCCAAGCCTTTTGTAATATATGTCTATGGAGGAGAATTAAGCATTGTTGTTGTCTTGACACAAAAGGATGATAAACAGGAGCGAAAACACCTGATAGCCTTTTTCTCAAAAAATCATAGGGATTATGAAACTAGGTATAACTTTTTAGAGAGACAAGCATATGCCATGGTAAAATCCCTCAAGAAATTTAGGCATATGGTATCAGGGAGCAAAATCTTGATACTTTTAGCTCACCCAAGTGTTAGAGAATACATCATGGAGGGAGAAATCACTAAAAAAAGAGCCAACTAGATCACTAAGATCTTTGAATATGATGTAGAGGTCAGACCCACCAAGTTAGTTAGAGGTAGGGGTTTGTGTTAATATATGACCCAAGAGCTTGAAAAGATGTTACCTGAGGAAGCAGATTTAGAAAGAAAGATGGAGACGGTGTTAAAGATACAAGAGGTTGATTAGGAATCCTGGGTCACAAATAGGATTCATTTTATGAAAAATGGGATTTATCTGAGATAACTCCCTCAAAATAAGAGGAGGTATTATAGGATGCAAGGAGTTCATTTTATTTTAATTGAACAAGTCCTTTTTAGAAGAAATTCTGATAGAAAATTGTTAAGATGTGTAGAGCAGGCTGAGGCTAAGAGAATTCTACATGGAATATCAGGGGGGCATTTTTCTGCAAGGGCCATACCCATAAAGATAAGTGAGGTAGGATATTTTTGGCCTACTTTATTTGTAGATTGTTATTAGTTGGTTAAAAAATGTCAATCATGCCACTATTATATGGGGATGAGGAGGAATGCAGCCATGCCCCTTATTCCTATCATTGTGGATGAACCTTTTGCTCAATGGGGTCTTGACTTCATTGGAATGATAAATCCAATGTCTAGTGTGGGTCATAAATGGATATTAACTACCATAGACTATTTCACCAGATGGACCTAGACAGTCCCACTTAAGGAAGCAACAGAGAATGTGATCCTAGATTTTCTAGGGAGTATCACTACTCACTTTGGGGCTCCTCACACCATAATTTCAAATAATACTAAAGCATTCTTGGGGTCTAAAGTATCTAACTTTGCCTTGAAACATGGAATATATCTAAAAACTTCATTTAACTATTACCCTCAAGGTAATGGTTTGGCAGAATCAACCAACAAGAACTTGATAAGACTCATCAAAAGAGTAGGGGCTGATCATCACAAAGAGTCACATAAAGTGCTTAATCTAGCACTATGGGCTGATAAAATCACACATAAGTAAGTGATCAAGATGTACCGATATGAGTTGGTACATGGAAAGTCAGCTGTAATTCCCCTAAGTTTTGAGATCCCTACTCTCCAATTGATCAAACAAATTGAAATTAAGGAAAATGGCCCAATGCAGGTTAGACTTATAGAGCTTTTAGAAGTCTAGGAGAACAGGGATACAACCCATGATTTATTAATCAAGCATCAAGGAATGGTTAAGAATTGTTTTGATAAAAGGACTTTGAATCCTCATTTTGAGTTAGGCTCGACTATTTTGAAATGGGATGTGAGAGCTGCCAAGCCAAGTCAGCATACTAAATTTGAAGCATTATGGACTAGCCCATATAAAATTTATGCGTGCAAGCAAAAGAATACATTTGAGCTAGAATTGATGGAAGGAGAACCTGAAGAGATTCCTATAAATGGAATCTATTTGAAGAATTTTAATTAGCTTGGTTTTTTTAATGTATTATAGTTAGATAGGTTTCCCCTTCCCGTATTGTTTTTCCCATTGTTGCTTTCCTACTTTTTTTTTAAATAAGTGTTTTTAAACATAGAGTCAGTAGCTCAGGAAGTTTTTAAATAGTAAAATATGTTTAGATTCTTGAAGTATTAAATGTTTCCCAATCTTTAAGAAATCTCTGATGTACCTTATGCGGCCACTTGCATAATGTATCTACCTCACTGTCCTAGGAAGATTGAGAAGGATTCACTAATGGTTGACTAAATTTAATGCCTTTCAAGAATTGATAGGTCCATAAATACTATTATCAATAGTTAAAGTTTACAAACTCTCAAGCATTTTGCATTTGCAAGAAAATATCCTGCTACTTGTGAAAAATTTTAGCGCCCAATAAATTTACTTCAGTGAGCATGTTTCTATTTACAAAGGGTTCATACCAGTTACCACAAAAAGGACATAGAGATGGAAGGATCATCATCTTCACAACAAGGAGCTAGGATTTATGAATCCCTTGATATCTTTCTAGCAAGTAAGTCATATGCTTCAACTATCGTGCCACCATTGAAAGCCTATCCAAGGACCAGAATTTTAGAGGTTGGTCAGGCCAGTGACAGAGCAAAAGTAAAGGATTATGTGGATGGAATAATGGACCCAATCTTGCAAAGAGATAGCAAAAAAACCTCAGAGAAGGGGCACATCAAAGGTGCCTTGAAAGAGCTAGAGCAGGGCAATATGAGATGTTTGGCATGAGGATGTGGACCTCACAACTAGCACAGTTCCTTGTCCTAGTTGTGAATCCATGCCTTAACTTGGTTGAATTATGTGCAGACTGGCTCCATGCACCCTCATTTACCATTCAGTAGGGTCCTTTCATGGTGTAAATCACACCAGAGGCCATCAAACACATGTTAGCCCTACACCATAATAGTACAACAACATTTCCCACTATTGCTAAGATGCAAAGGATGTGGGCTAATGTTAGTACTCAGTTAAGGTTCTTAAGAACTGAATTACAAATGTGTGATGGCAACAATACTATACCCACACTCCCTAAAACAAGGGGCAATTCATCCAAGCCAGCCAAGATGCACTGTCCATGATAGCTTTCATTTTTGGCATGAAGGATGATATGGCAGTTTATGTAGAATAAATGGCCATCCTCTTTAGGTTGAAGATAGCTGACAAGACCCAAGAATATTAGCTTGACTTTTTAGAGTAAATTGATTTTACAATGGTGGAGCAACTGGCCCAATTCAGGTCAAAAGGAGTGTTCAGGTACTCTTCTTATTTATTTCACCTCATGCTATACCAGAACGCTAACCTCTTCACCCAACATATGCATCTTAACATGTATGACCCAAGTTTTGATCCCCAAAGGACCATTCTTGTGTTTACATGGACACATGTTTTTTCAAGGACCAGTTACCCATATGATTTATGGGAACTATTTGTTACCCCTAATCTATGCCACCTCAGCCATGAACCAATCATGAATAGATTATTTCCCAGTGTTTCAAACCTCCTCGCTAGTTTCTCGATCCCATGTGACTTCTACTTTGGATTCCACCATACGATTCTAAGATTTCATGGTTTTTGTGGGGAACTAATGTCACTACCAAAGGTTCTAACTCTTAGGTTAGCATTTTTAGAAGTCACCAGGCAAGTGTCAGTAGTAAATAATGATTATGGCTTTGGGAAATGCAAGAGGAAGATGTCTGACCTCTTGTGGATGGCAGGCAACATAGTTTTAGAATTTAAGGATGCTGAGGTCTTACTACTTCAAAAGCTAGCCTTCCTAGGGTTCCTGTTAGTTGAGGACAAATGGGTATATGACCTGAATGGCTACATAGCTTCTTGGATAAGGACTAATAGGGTTGCAACTAGGATTACACATGAGGGCTACCATTTTTGGGAGACCAAGAGAAATGTTGTGGAAGATGCTCCTAATTTTTATGTTGAGTTATCATATTTACCCCCTCTACAAAATAGACCATGGGAGACATTCTATGTGAAGTAGAGGGATTATGATCTCAAAGTCAAAATGACTTTTGACTTGAGAAGAGCATCGAAGAATAAAGATTAGGATGTGGAAAAGACACAAGCCTATTAGAAATATAGGCAGGAGATTTCTCAAACCACCCATTCTTTTGGGAACATAGACATAAATGAGAGGTGAGAAGAACTATGGGATGAGTGTCATCTCTCCCCTACATCTAGCCTAGAGACAACTAATTTGCCAACATGGGGTATAGAGCAAGAAGCTAGGCCAAGCCAAGAGTCGCAAGCCTTAGAACAAACTACAGTTACAACAACTATGTCTGATCGGCCTCAACCTCTCAGCGTCTCAGAAAAACAAAAGAGTGTGGTTCATTCACCACTAAAAGCTTCCCCATCATCAAAAGTCATTGAAGTTCCTAGTTCTCTACAAGTGTCCCTGATGACAGAAGTGGATGTGGAAGGGAAAAGAATGCAGATAGAAGAGGAGACACCCAAGAGACAAAGGAGGGTGCAATTTCAATTTTCTATGGAAGAGGAGATAGACACTCAACAACATCAATTACAGAGTATTGTAATTGCCCCTCAGGTAAGTATCACCCATCTTTCTTCTTCTTAGCCTACTCTCCTCTCGTAACATCCCCTACCACTTCTACCATTCTTATTTCTCACTTTGCCCCATCTGTGCCTCAATTTTTAATGTTACCCCATTTGTCCCCCTCTATTCCCAAAACATTTTCTCCTTAGATTGCCCATATTCAGCAGTTGTCTATTCAATACGGGCTGCCACAGGGACATCCTTTTATGGGTGCGTACATTGCCTCTCCTTCTACCTTCCTAACCCAAGTAGATGCTGCACGAATGGGAAGGGAAGCTTGAAGAGAGAAAAAGAGGATAAAAGAAAATAAAGCACTGGCTACACCTCATTTATGATCACAATTTGACCCAATTCAACAATAATTGATGGTGACCCATTTATCACCAAATGTTATCAAGCTAGTTGAGTAGATGTAGCCTAGGGATTACTTGATGGATGCAGTGGCCATTAATATGTCCCTTTTCAGGCCCCAAGATAGAGTTGAGTTGTTGATCGAATCCACTTCTGTAGTCATAGAAGAATACTTAAAAATTTCAAGAAGGCTATAGAAGATGGATGTTGATTTAGCCAAGGAAAAGGCAAACTGTAGTAGTTTGATCAAAGAAATCAATAAGAAATATAATGAAATAACAAGTTTGAATAAATAGTTGTAAGCTATTGTTTCCCTTTAGATTCACTAGGTCGTCCAGGCCCAAAATGATTCCTTAAAGGCAGAGCTAACACATGCAAAGGATACAGTGATGACCCTTAGGTAGGACAAAGCAATGTTGTAAGGAAAATATGAAGAACATCAGCTACAAGTTAATTGCAATAGAAGCTGTTAGGTGAACAAAATAATACTGTAGCTTTTCAAGCCCAGTTCCAAGTAGAGCAATAGAGAGTGGCACAACTAACCATAGAGCTGGCTAATAAGCTAGAGAGTGTTAGAGTGATGAAGCTAGTAAAGGAGCTCTATGAATCCATGTGGAAAATAATCTCCTCAGAGATTATCTAGCTCAGGCCTTCTCTCACCTTCCTACTCAATGCATAGAAATTGTGTGAGAAGGTGGAAGATTTAGTGAAAAACACTTTGGCTACAATCTCTGATAGAGTAATGGACTCTCAAATGTTGCTACAGAAGCTCTATGATGTAATGGATGTGACATTGGTAGCCACAAGAATCACTGATAGAATGGTCACATCAAAGAGGGTTAATGAGGTCCTCAATTGTAATTCTATAGCCAATAGTTACAGGGAGCTCCTTGACATCATGAAAGAAGGCATCAGTCAGATGAAGTAGTATATCAAAGATCTTGTTAGTTTGGGCCTTCCTTCTCCATTTTCTGATGATAGCATGGTGCTAATGGTTGATCAAATTAAACCATTGCTACTAGCCAAATAGAATGATCAAATAGTTTTTCAGAGCTTACGAGATGATTCTTTAGTCTTGAAAGTGGAAGTTATTCTGGTTCTTATTTCTCAACTTGAATTTAAGTTGAAGGCTACAGTTCAAATTTTGCAAATTTTTTTGCACAATGATATTATTCACCTTGATTTAGCCTTCATCGACTTGTAGAACAAGCAAGGGTTATCTAACCATGAATGGTCCACCTACAACACAACACTTTTGAAGTTGTGAATTTTGAAATTTTGATAGAGTGGGAGTTGTGTTTCTTTTTTTGAGCAGGCTCAAAAGTCCTGGGGGTCACCATTAACTATAGAGTAAAAATTTTACTCTATGTTGCATTCTGATTGTCAGTTGTGCACTGCAGATCTTGTTCCCGCATACCTTGGTCATGACAGCATAATTTTGAAATAGAGAGTGAACTTGATTCATTTGATTCTTTTTCCATCTAAGTGTTGAAGAGTAGTGGAAGTTGCCAAGTGGTGTCATCTAAACACGGGGTCTTTTTCCCTTTTTTTCTTTTGTTTCATTTTGCCCAAGTGTTGAATTTGAGCAAAAGCTACCAAGTGTCACTTTTTGAGACATAGAAATGGCTAAGTGGTATCATCTAAGGCACCTTTCATAACTTTCAAGAAGGCTGTAGAATGTGCCATGTATCCAATAACAACTCAGTGGAATGCACCATGTGTCAGCATCCACATTCCTTTCTGGCACCCACATTTCATCTATCTTTTGGCAAAAGGTTTCAACAAGGTAAGTATCAGGATTAGGCAAAAATGACCAAGTGGCAATTGTGGAAGGCTCTAGACTACTTTTCTAGAAGAATGTAGAAGTCACCACGTGTCAACATCCAAGAGATAGTCAGTTCAATGCCTTGTTTCAACATTTTTGGTTTAATACCTCAGTTAATGTGTAAATGGTGCATAGTGTTGAACCATTGAACCATTGAACCATTTTTGGTTCAATCAGTTGATTCAATAGCTTGGTTCATCGGGCAGTTCAATGGAGTGTCCCAAAAACCAAAGGGGTCAAGCACCCTTTCAAAAGGTAGTAAGGCATTGTTTCATTTTTATTTAAGTGTCGTAGACAAGTGGAGGCTGCCAAGTGTCAATTTCCAAGCCCCTTTCTACTCCATTCCTAGGAGAAGCGAAAGCTGCCACATACCCCTAGCAAGAGCAGCAAAAGACGCCATGTATCTTCTTAGAAGCCACAAAAGCCTCCACATGTCCACATTCAAGAGATCATCTTCGAGTTTCATTGCTGAATAAAGATTATGGTGGGTCCCAAGTTTTATTTCAAAGGCCTGTAGAAGCCGCCAAGTGTCACCATCCGTAGGAGCCTAACATGCATCCCAAATATTTCT
Source organism: Torreya grandis (assembly GCA_037957365.1). Classification (NCBI taxonomy): domain Eukaryota; kingdom Viridiplantae; phylum Streptophyta; class Pinopsida; order Cupressales; family Taxaceae; genus Torreya; species Torreya grandis. The sequence goes on along the minus strand of JARHVA010005227.1, from coordinate 923,029 downwards.
ACAAACACAGCTAAAGAGCAAGTAGAGATTGCCACGTACATCCTTTTCCCTTTTTTTAAAAGGTTGCTCGGGAAAGGAATGCGGCGAGTCTTATTTTGTTGAAATTGCTAAGTATCAAAGAAGCAAATTATGATAGGTGTCAAAGGTGGAGTGTTCCTAAGTATGATATAGGGAAAGTGGAAAGGGCCGTGTGTCTTTGATAAATTAGGCAAAAAGTGCCAAGTGTCATTCTCTAATACCTCCTAAGAAATAAGCAAATGTTTGGGAAATTGACTAAGTGTCCTCTTCCATTTCAACAGAATAGAGGTTCCTATATAGACACTTCCATCTCAGTTAGAGTTTAGTTTGGGCCATAATTTTGGGAATGTATGATCAATCTAGAGGGAAACTCAGCTGGAGTTATTTCCAGTAGATAGAGCAGTTCACTAGGTAGATTTTTGGGGCTAGCAAACATTGAAAGCATCATCTATTTGTCTGTTGTGAGTTAAAGGTAGACTAGAATTGCACGGGAAAGGTGGTGATGGAATGAGACATCCGAGGCTACAAAGAGGAGTGTAGAGATAACCAGAAGGATCATCATCAGAAAGGAGAGAATTTTTTGAGAAAATTATTGAAAGAGTTTTAGACTTTCTAGAGTTTTGATTAAGAAATATCATTTGCCTTTATTCTATTTTCTTAAGTTGAAAAGTTTATGTAACTATGCATGTTTCTATGCCTTTTATATGGCTAAATATTAATGAGAAAATAGAGTTTTGTGCCTTCGTTGATGTTTCTTGTATCATTACAAAAGTAGTCTAAGATGTGAGCCTCTATTTCTATTGTTTCTATCTGTTACATTGATCATGCCTTGTCTGCTCTTTAATGTAATTAAATCTTATATATAGTTTCACTGTGTTTAGGATTAAGGACCAAAATTACATTCAGGTGCATTGCCATAGTTATATTTTCTTTCTTTGAATTTTCATTTTTGTTTAAACTTCCTATCCTTTCCCCCCCCCAAACACTTGATATAAAGAAGAGACCAACTTCTCTAAAATTTGGAGGTTGTTTCAAGATGCAAGTCCTACATCTTAAAACTTCCCATTGTTGTTGATTAGAATCAAGTACAATTTTAAACATCAACATATAAATGGAAGGGGAAAGTGATCATTCATGGTATCAGCATTCAACTCTTAGTAGTCAACACAAATACACCATTTTCCCCTTTTCTTAAGTACAATAATCAAGGGAACTACCCACTAGATATTAAAAATAACATAAATAAATCTTGCATCCAAGAGTTTTTGTAACTCAGTTTTGACAATGTCTTTAACGATAGGATTCATTCATCATTGGGTTTGGTGATTAGGTTTTTATTATTCTTTAATGTAAATATGATGTGTGCATAAATCTAGGGGTATTCCTCTCATGTCATGGTAGTCTTAGTAATAAAATTTTGTGTTCTTTCTCAGCATCGTAAGTAACTAGCTTTCTTATTGGGGTGTTAAGTTGGTGCTGATGTTGAGAAGTTTATTTGGTATAATTTTTACTTGCTTTGTTAAAGAGAGCATGGTTTATACATTGGTGATTAAAGGAACATAGATATATTGATGGGGAAGAAATTAATGGAATGTCCAAATGTCTCTTGTATTTTTAGCAAGATTATTTTCAAGAAAAATATTCTAAAGGGGGCATGGTGTATATTCCAACATGTTTGTGGTTATAAGATCCTATTTTTAGGTGTTTTATAGGTTACCAATAAGGATAGTGTCTTTTTATTATGACTACAAAGCTAGAATATGGTCAATTATATAGAGAGTTTGTAATGAGATAGTTTCCTTAAAGTTGTCAATCTAAGGCGTTCGGCCATCATTCTAGGAAGGCTGGGTTGGTGGATAAAGAACTAATTTAGTGGTGTCATTTTTATTGGAAATTAACATTTTTCCTAACCTATAATCAATAAAATAATCAGTGGTGGTCACCCATGGGTGGCCAAGGATGAGAGGATAACATCTTAAGTTAATTTTTGGCTACAAGACAATAAAGTCTATTGGATATTTCTAGGAGTCCATAGTGATACCTAGGTCTTCAAAAATCCCCTCAAGATTAATAGTTAACCTATTATCCATCTAGAGGATGATGGGTGTTGGATGGAGAGTTGTCAATTTTAGATGTTGCATGGTCTCCATGGTCATCACATTGATGGCTTCACCTATGTTAATTAAAGTATTAGAGATGGGTCGACCATGGATGGTAACATTAACTATAGGACTTCCAAGATTAAAATTTTTTGGGGGAACTATGTTTCCCAACATAATATCTACTAATTAACCAATAAGTTAGATTGATTTAGGATCCTTCTTCTTTCTTCCTAATTTTTTCAAACATAACTCTTTAATAGCCTTATTATAGATAGGAACATATTTTATTACTTGAAAAAGTGAGATTTTTATGCATAGATTCTTTAGTTGTCCTAGGATGTTGAATTTAGGCTCTAGTTCAAGATGTGATATGTTCAATATCTTTAGAAAAGGAGGATTATCATATTATTTTTGTATTTTTATTGGAGTTAGCTTAGTATTGGCCATGGGTGGTTTTGGATTATTATGAAGTGGATCAGGTTATCAAAATGTTCTTTAATTATGGGTGAGGTGGGTTGTAGAATAATGCATCCTAAGTGAAGTTGGAATTGATTGATATCTAAGGTATATGTTAGATATTATATTATTTTGATGGATTGTGTTGGTTAAACCAACTTATTGGTAAGATTGGGGATGGGTTGGGAAAGTAATTGAGTGGGTCTGATAGGTTGCTAAGTGTTTGGAATTAAGGTTTTTTTATTATTTTGGTTGTTGTGTTTTTTGAGGAAAGCCTTGATTACCTATCTATTATTGTTTCAATGGATGAGATGGAAATGTCCATTGATGGTTTTGGAATTACATAGTTTGAGGTTGTTTTCCATTCTATTGCATCCATAGCTAATTTTGAGGTAGCTACTAATTTGTTAGGGGCCAATTTTGGTTGGGTATATTCATCCACAAACCATATTAAGGATTATTTGAGAATTCAAAATTTGTAAACATAGAGTTTGATGGCATACTGGATCATTTCACCCATGGTTTCAATTGAGCCATGTAAAACACTTGGTTCTCATCTGCTCCTATATCATGTAGCTCCACTATTTTAGGATTCTCCTTAGTTATTCTAGTTACTTGAGTTTTCATAGAATGGCATGTACAATCTACCTTCATTTTTCTTCATTCAGGGTTATAGGTAGCCAAGACTTTTTTATTTTCTTTCTACTTCCTTTGTGCATTTAATGTATCAAGTTGAGTAGTTATGTGACTAAACATGTCTTGATTCATCTCCTATATTAGGGTGATAACTTCACCTTTATATAGTCCTAATGTAGATGTTACAAGAAGGGTTCTACCCCTACTTTTATTCATGGTTGATCTGGAGAAGTTTGTGCATAGATTTGTTAGTTTATTAAAGGACAATGTAGAAAAATCACCACTAGATATTATATCTAGTGCCTCTAGATAGTCATCTCTAATTCCTCTTAAGATTATCTCCTTGACTGATTCTTTCTTCATTATAATATATTTAGACTTTTGCAATCTAAATAAAAATATTTCCATATATTCCTCCATTGACTCATCATTAACTTGTGTAATTTACAATATGTCATCTCTCATGTAGTTTATTCCCCTAAAATAGTCTTATTATTTCATTAGAAACCTCTCCTTCATTTATTCCCAAGTAGAAATGGCATCCTTTACAATTCCCATGAACCATCTAAGTGTTGCATCTTTGAGTGTTGTTGGAAATAGTTTGAGTTTCTAAACATCTTTATTATAATCATCATTGTGGCATAAGATGTCAAACTCAAAAAAAAAGTGTTTATATTCTCATATGCTTTTACCCTAAAGGTAGGTATGGTGGAGTGAGGAATATTTTTCATTAGTGCATTTACATTAGGAGTAAGGATGGGAAATTAAAAAGTAGTAGAATCATTTTTAGTTTTTTCTTCCTGAGAATCCTCTATGAATACTCTTTGTGTTGGTAGATTGAAAGTTGTTTCCACCCACCTCCCAAAATTTCTATCAATTCTTCTATTTCTTAGGGTGTAGAAGATGGAGACTTTATTTTTTTTATTAGGAATATATGGATTTATATACAAATAATTTGGTGTAAATGTTTCATAAGATTCATCTTGTGTCTCAACAAAGCGTCTTTCTAAATTGTAAGATTCTATTGGCCTTGTATTTCTTCAAAGAGCAATAATAACCTTAAATGCCTCCTTAGCAATAAATTTAGGTGTTGAATGGAATTGAAATTTATATTCCTGAGTATGAGGTGATAAGGTGGTAATTATAAAGGGTGGTACATGTGGGTCTCTTTTATTGGTATGAACCTCTTCAAATTATCTAATTTGTGTTACCAATCCAACCAAAAATTCTTCCTTTTCTACCTCTTCTATTGACAACTATGAGTGATCATCAAGAATCTCTTCATTATCTTTGGCTGCTGAAAGATGAATTTTTTATTTTGTAGCAATGGTTGATGATTTAGGAAAAAAATATTCCTATATATTCCCCTTCTCTTTTCATGTACGTTAACCACTTTTTTCTTTATTCTTTTCTTAATGTTTTTGCCCACCCTACTTGTATAAGGTTAGTAATATAGGGTTTTTTTGAAACTTTCCACTATCCTACTTAAAAAATGGGAAATTTAAACTATAAATTATGAAATATTTAATCTAAATAACACAAATCTCTATATAAAAAAATAAACATCTAGAAACAACCACTATCAGTATTGAAGATTATAAGTGTGTGACACCCTTCTCAGCTAATGGTGCTAAAAATGACAAGTAGTAGACTCACAATTAGATATACTTATCTTGATAAAAATGAAAAATGAGAGTTACCATCAACCTATATATTATAATTCATTTAGATGTCAACCCAAAGATGTAAACTTTATAGGATGATGACACTATATGTGCACACTCAATCTTTTAATTTAACCTTATGTTGATTATAATCTAAGATGTTAAAACCTTGAAATAAATGGAATTTTGGAATTAAACATGAATAAAATAATATGAATTAAATGATTACATTATTTTATCTTTGGAATCTTCCTTAAAATAATTCTATTGAAGATTGAAAATCACACAATTCAAAAATTAAACATGCAACACATAATGAAACTAAATAACATGCTTAGTTATTTAATGGGTTAGATTGTTAATGTAATACTTCTGAAGGGGGACCTTCTTACTTCCAACTCTAGCTTCAATAATTCCTCTTAAAATAATGAAATGGAGTCAAAAATGATTGTTTATATTCATGAAAATAAAATAGTGAATTAATGCAATGAAATTATAATAAAAACTATCTTTAAAAAATGTACTTCTGATATATTTATCTAATTGATATCTAATACCTTCTCAACCCTATTTTTACCTATATATACTACATGGGAGATTGTCTTATACAATATAATATACTTTCCAAACTAAGAGACATTCAGCTCTAGGATAAAATAAATTGGTTCCTTATACTAAGGTCATCGTTCATGTGAATCTTTAAATAATACACCAGGATAAAGTCATTTCAGTCTTCAACCACATCTTTATTATGATACATGGAGGTTATTATCATTTTTGTGAGATAGTTTAACTAGGAATCAAATTATGCTCATTTGCAGCTTTGGTCATGCAGCGGCTACAGGATGTGTCCACATGATGAGATCCCTTTTTGTTATAGGATGGTATGTGTTATATAAATATTACTTCAAAACATCTTTAAAACACAATATAGAGAAAAGCATCCTATAGTAAGAGATAACTATTATATATTTTATTTTAGGACACAGTTCTAATTATTCAAAGAGTATGATAATATAATGCTATTTACAAGATTATTGTTGATTGAGGATAGAAAATTTATGGGAAAGTAAATTAGAATAATCATAAATAATGAGGATGAGAATGAAAAATGAGGATAAAAACATGACATTTTTATGATTCATTAGTAGTTATACCTATTCCAACACTAGCATCTTCAGCATCAAGGTTGCCTCCCCTATTTCCTATTATAGAGGAACCAATTATAATATGTCAAGAGCATGTTTGTTTTCCTCCATTATTATATAACCAACCCTTGGGCATATTTTATGAGCCCCCAACTTCTAACTATATGACTATCTTACCCTACAGGCCCCTCATTAGACCTGTAATTAGGCATGTGACCATGTCATTTCCCACTATCAACCCTTTCATCATATCTTCCACTTCTATGGTTTCATTTATGGATAATTCACCTTGAATTATACTTGGGCCTATGCCTATATTTTTATACATTGTCACTAATTAAGGGAGATATTTTTTAGCATTGTCTTTGAGTGTTGAGCTTAGATATTTAATATTGTCATTGATGCAAAGGTTCTTATGAAATACATGGCTATTTCATTGATGTAAATCTAATATCATTGATGTCAGAAAAATTTATGAAGATTCTTGGCTAAGTAAGCCTTGAGGTATGTATGATGAGTTCTAATTTCCATGCATAGTGAATTATTATTGTTATAAGAGAGTAGTGATGAGAGAATGTTGTTTGAAGAATGATCTACTATCATCTTGAGTGAAATCATTAATAATTAGTATGAGTGAGTATAAGTAAGCATAATAAATTTAAATCATATTATAATGCTTTGTATAGATATTTTGAGGTGGTATTTTTAGGTGGTAAAATTAAATGAGTGAGCTTTGAAGAACAAGATACATGTTTTAAAGATCTATGTAATCAGTTCTAAAGATGATCTAAGTGAGCTACAAATATGAGAATACTCTAAAGAACACTTGAAACTATTTGAATATGAGAAATATTGTTTAAGTCTAGACACAAGGTGTTGAAGAATCTCTAATTTATTAAAAGGGTAACTCCAAAGATCTTTATATGTAGCTTTGAAGAAGCCATAGGCAAGCTCTGAAGATTTGTAAGTAGGTCCAAAAAAGTTTTGTTGAATCTTCAAAGAAGAGTGAGTGTATGAGATTTCTTGAGCATACACAAGAGGTATTAAAACATAGGAGATTTTTAATGTGAAGACTATAGAGTGTCTAAAAGTTTAGATTCAAGGGATAATAAGACTCATAAGTCAAGTCTTAGAAAATAAGAATATAAATGGTGGCCAGATGATGTAACATGACTAGTTTCTATGGCATGAAAGATAAAGTGAACATTGAAAAATGTTATTTAAGTTATTTTAAGTATTTACATGAAGTTTTAGTTCAATTTTTGCAAGTAAAGGATTGAAAACATATTTCAAGGTTTCTTGAATACATAGAATGAAGAGTTGTCTACTTGAGAAGGTTTTCTCAATGCTCGTTGGCATGCACAACATATACATGAGATCCTAATTTGTTCATTTTAGATGAGGAAGGGTTATATCTCAAACTTAAAAGAATTGGTTTCTATAAAGAGGAGATAAGTTTTATGAATGATCATTAAGACTGGAAGATGGTCTAAACCCTCATAAAACCTTAATAGTGCCCTGATATTAAAGATATTTTTCTAAAGAGCTCAAAATAATTTAATATGGATAGACATGTGTTTGGAGGTTGAAGTTGACTCTCCTAGTCATATCCATGTGTGATTGGTTTTTTAGGCAAGTGAGAATATATTATAGAATAGTGCTTGTCTTTTGATGATTTGTTATAAAAGATAGCATTGACTGAGTTAAAGTTGATAAATGAATGAAGATCAAAGTATGAAACTTGTAGTTTTTGATCATGAATATTTTTAGATAGATTTAGATCTTAGGCATGCAAAGTTGGTGATCCAAGTTGGCTAGTCACTAATAGACCTAGTGGTGAAAATAGTAAAGAAATCAAATAGATGTGAAAAGATGTTTCCTGAGGAGTTTTCATGTAAGAAGTTATGCATTGAAATGTATAATAACATTGTTTGGGTCTTGAATGATCTATACATAATTTTTATAATTTTCAAATTTAGTGAAATAAGTGTAAACATAGAAGCTAGAATGGCTTATCTAGTTGAGTAGAGTCTATGAAAGATAAGGTTAGAAAATTGGTCTATAAGACAAATAGTTTTCATTAGATCTCATGATCTAATTGATTTAGGTTTCTCTAATGATTTTATAAGATCATTTTCATGAATTGAAATCCATTAAATATATTCAATCATGTGTTATGTATACATGTTTTTTATTGTGTTTTGGAGTTAGTTGGTAGTTCTAAGTGAAAATATTGTAGATAAATATTTGAACCTGTTTACTCTAATTTAAAACATCAAATGAATATTTTTATGACGCTACAGTCATGAGTTATATATATATAGTTTTTTCCACACTTGTTTGTAAAACTTGTGTACATGCCTTAGTTATTCAAAATAGACTTTTTGTATATGTGCAGGCCTTTTATATGTAGTAATTTAAAGAAGGGTTCAAGTGATAGTTGGACCTAAATGGTATTTTAGACCTAAAGTGAAGTTAGATAAGGGATATTGGAGTAGATTATGACTCTTTCCTACCATGTGAGATGTTTTTATAAGCTTTAAGAAATATAAAAGGGTAATATGTTGTTAAGAAGGTGTATTAGGTCTCCATAAGCCTAAAAAGGTGTAAGGGTTGTTTGATGTATGGACAACCTATTATAGTGAGTGATTCATGATTAAGGCATGATATTTAATATGTAAAGATCTAGTAATGGAAGACATATGTGATTTGAATATGTAATTGACCTAGAAGGATATGATCAAGTGACTTGTATAAAATCAAGGTAGGTAGGCCTATTTTTAAGTAGGATTAGAGAGCATGAAGAGAAGAAGATAATGGAATTATATAGATCATTTATGAGAAGAAGGAGGTCATTCAACCATCATAGAAGTGTCATGAATATCTAACATAGGTTATACATATGATGGTCAACGTTAGAAGTCCTAATCAAGCCATGAAGATGGTTGGTTGAGTGAAGAGGGATGAAGGATAGTTTGAAAGGGATAGAAGTGAGCAAAGAGATGAAAGAGAAGATCACCATCTATTATAGAAACAATAAGGGTTTTATAAAGGTGATAATATAATTAGTTGGTTGAGTTAGTTTTGAGTCATCTAGGGGGTTGGTGCCTCCTTTCAAGTTGGTGCTTGCTAAAGATAAGTGGGTATTTGGTAAATTATGGGTTCGTGTTCCTTGCTAGGTTGGTGCTCAATTAAAGACTCTATAAAGTTGGTGTTTGATAGATTAGGGTTGATTTTCTAAGTTGATTTCGTTCTCAACTAAAGATTTATTAACTTCTTTATAGGACTATATTCCAAACTATGTTTTAGTGGGTTTTATTCCCCTAGAGGGTTTCCATTTTATATGTTGTGTTCATGTGTTTCATGCTCTCATGTAATGATGCTTATGCTTCTTATGGTGTACATGATTGATTAGAATGGTTCATGTATGGTTAATTGAAATTGAATGAAAATTTTTGAAGAATAATTCACCCCCTCTTAATCATATTATTTCAAACAATTAGTAGTAGATCAAGTCCTTTGGAATAGGCTTCATAGCCTAAAGGAGATCCTAAGAAGCTAGGATGGCTAGTCAACAAGCTTAATGTAGTTTCTTTATTAGCAAGACACCATTATTTAATCAATCTAACAATGAATTTTTGAATGTCAAAATGAATATATAAATGATGTCATAAAGACATGATATTTGGTAGATAATTATATATGGCTATATTTTACCTTTAATTTCACCAATAGATGCAACATGTAAGAAGGCTAGTGAGAATAAATCGAAGGCAATGAATGCCATTATGTGTGGCCTATTAGAGGAAAAAATTGTATAATTAATGCATTGTGTTTTAGCCAAAGATATATGGGAAAAATTGAAGACCATCTATGAAGGAGACATCAGGTCAAGATGGGCAAGTTGAAGACCCATAGAAGATAGTTTGTAATCTTGAAGATGAATGAACATGAATCCATTACATCCTACCTATTAAGGGTTGATGAGGAATGATAAAATGAATATATAAATGATGTCATAAAGACATGATATTTGGTAGATAATTATATATTTATATATTACACCTCTAATTCCACCAATAGATGCAGCAGATAAAAAGGCTAGTGAGAATAAGTCTAAGGCAATGAATGTCATTATGTGTGGCTTATTATAGAAAAAACATGTAAAATTTCTGCATTGTGTTCTATCCAAAGATATATGGGTCAAATTGAAGACCATCTATGAAGGAGACACCAAGGTCAAGATGGCCAAGTTATAGACCCATAGAAGATAGTTTGGATGATTGAAGATGAATCCATTACATCTTACCTATTGAGGGTTGATGAGTTTGTCAATATCATAAGAGAATTGGGAGAAGTGAAAGAGTTTATTATTATTCAAAAGGTATTAAGATCAATAACTCCTAGGTTTGACTCTAAGGTGTCTATAATATAAGAGATACAAGATTTAGGTAATCTAGAGATGGATGGGATTTATGGCAAATTGACTACCTATGAGATGATATCAAATGAAGGAAGACCTATCAAGAAGGAAACAACTTTCAAAGCTGAAAAAAAGTCAAAGGCCAAAAAGGACAAAGATGAGGTATATTTAGATATTGATGATGATGAACTCATAATGATGTTTACTATAAATTTAAGGTTTGGTTTAGATAAGTACAAGGGTAATTTACCCTTCAAATGTTTTAGTAGTGGAAAGATTGGTCACTTTGAAACCAAGTGTCATAACAATAATAGATCTGAGAATAATAAATAACATGATGGAGATGATAGAAATGCCTATAGGTCTATAAAAAATAAGAGAGAGTTCAATAAGAATGAAGGAAAGGATCATTCAATAATAAGAAGAGATTCTATACTAAAGAAGACAACTAATCTTATGTGAGTGATTTAGACACATCTAAAAGTGATGATGTTAGGAATGAATTAGGACATAAAAATAATAAAAGCCTATTGATAGGCATAGAATTAGATAATGAAGGTTGTTTAAATGGGAAAGGCCTTATGACTTATGCAAAATCAGATGAAAAGATATACTATGATAGTGAAGAAGTTGAACTAGATATTGAGGAATATCTCATGAGTGACTTAGAGGAGTTGAAAATTGTGAAGAAGAAGAAAAACAAGAAACTAAAGTAATTAATATAAGACTATGAGGATCATATTGGGTTGTTTGAGGAAAGACTGACTAACACTTCCAAGGAATATGAAGAGATCATCCAATAATTAAAAACCTAGATAGAGATTGTGGTAGTAAGACTAAATGCTAAATAAGAATACTATAGTAGATATGAAACTACAATAGAATCTCTACAAGTTGATTTTGATCATAAATATAGAAATATGAAGAGTTTTATGAAGTTTAAAAAGATTACTAAGGCTCTATATGATATCCTAAATGGTCAAAAGTTTGCAAGTGATAAGATAGGTCTTGGATTCAAAGAAGATAAAAAGGTCACCTAGAGTTGAAAATAAGGTTGTTGAAGATAAAAAGATAAACATGAAAAGACCTATTAGATAGCCCAATGCTATAAGGAAGGAAAATTATTTCAATAGTTATTATTTTACATGAAATTAGTTTGGTCATAAAGCAAGGGAATGTAGAAAACCCTCCAAAATTGAGTACTCATAGAACTATGGAAGGATAAGCAATTGGTCAAAGGGAGATCATAGTCATCATCAATCAAATGGTATGTATAAGGTGGTCTATTACAATTGTCATGATGTAGGAAATATTACAATATTATGTCCTAAAAAATTTAGAAGGTCATCCAATCAAGACAAGAAGGTTCATAGTCATGCCACTAAGAAATGGATCAAGAAGTCAAACTTTGTAGATAAGGTTAAAATGGAGAAAAAGACTAAAGAAGAAGATTTTGTGAAATCTCAAAATATCGACAATGGTTGCTCAAGCCATAAGTCAGGAGACAAGAGAAGTCTTGGTTCTCATATGGTTGATCAAAGTAATAAGAATTAATATTTGACCAAGAAGAAGAAGAATGACAAGGTGAGTCATGATCAGCTCATAAACCAAGGTGGAATGTTTTCTACTATATAGCATAAGTTAGAAGTGGAGGAATGTCAAGAAAAAATATTATTTACACGTGATAACAAGTTAGTAAAAGAAAATAATAAGGATGATAAGGTTTATGATGAGATCAAGACTAAATATCCAATCAAGATAAAAATAATGTTGAAGAATACTCAGTCTTGTGAAAATGATATGGATATTTGGGAATATCCTAAGTTTATCTTATTTTATATCCTTATAAAAAAGTGGTGGCTCCATTAAGCTTCATGGAGACATTATTATTTCAACAGAAGCATGTGGGTGAATTTAAAGAAGGTTTATTTTGAAAATATTTTAGGTTGTATATGTTACAATCAAGGAGATGAAGATTGATTTTATCCATCCCTATGTTGATAGTTTTATGGTTTGAAGTAGCATCATGATAAGAGATATAAGATTGGTAGCAGGTATATAAACTCAAACTAAAGGAAATTGGTATATAAGAGGTATGTTTATGATATTTGTTTGTTGTAAGTAATTGATATTGATCTATGAAGAAAAAGGGGTAGTCCATATTTCTACATTTGGTATCTAATATCAGATAGCCTTGTGTGTGGTGAAATGTTTGATCCTCGTTAACCATGCCAAGAAAGTTATGTGATCTTAAGTTCCTAGTTATTTTAAAAGAATATATTTTTGGTCTAAGGGGGAGCTTGCTAGCTCTATTTTCTTTATCAAGAAAATGATTTATATATATGCATGGAGATAAGGATAGATTGTGTTTGAGATGCTTAATAGACTCTATTTATTGAGTATTTGATTAATCAACTAAGAGAGTGATTTTATTGAGAAATTTCTAAGAATGGTTGTCATAAGTGGTCATAATTTCTAAAGACTATGTCATCTAATGTTTTTAAGATATAGTATAATCTCGCAAGGAGAAGAATATGATTTCAATAGTTTTAGATTATTTTTGATGTCTACTGCTAATACAAGCATGGTAGAGGCTTTGTTTGAGGGGGAGTTATTCAAGATATTGAGTAAGCCTGATTTGTGTTGAGGTGGTATTATAATTTGATTCCATTTTGAAAGATATGATAGATGTGGAAGACCTTTGTTATTAAAGTCAAATGGGGTGAAATATCAGAAAAGGATGAGAAGATGAAAGATAACAAAAGATGAGAAAGGGGTAAAGATTAAAAAGGATGAGAAAAGGCAAGAAGTAGTTTCAATAGACAATTTTCATCAAGAGTGGTTGATATAATTTTATGAGTATGTTTTTCATTAATGATAAATGGGGAGATTGTTGAACATTATCATTGATTAAAGGATAGATTGTTGAGCATTGGCTATAAGTGTTGATCTTTGATATTTAATTTTTTATTGATGTCAAAGGTTATTATGAAGACACATGGTTCTTTCATTGATGTCAATCTAATATTATTGATATCAACATTTCTTGTGAAGATGCTTGCTCAAGTATCCCTTGAGGTATGTATGATGAGTTTTCAGTGCCAATCATAGTGAGTGATTGTTGTTATAAGAGAGCAGTGATGAGAAAATTTTGTTCGAAGAATGATCTAATGTTAGCTTAAGTGAAATAATTGAGAAGTAGCATGAGTGAGTATAGGTCAATATAGAAAATGTAAAGCATCTTGTAATGATTTGTCTAGACCTTATGATATGGTATTTATAGGTGGAAAGATGAAATAAAAGAGATTTGAAGAAGTGTGCTTTGAAGATTTTTGTAAGTAGTTCTAAATATGCTCTAAATGAGCTATGAAGATGAAAATGTTTAGAATAATTCTTAATAATGTTTGAACATGAGAGAGGTTGTTTAAAGCTATATATGAGGTGTTAAGGAATATTCAATTGGTTAAAAGGGAAGATATAAAGATATATAAAGATATATATATATATATATATATATATATATATATATATAGCTTCAAAGATGCTATAGTCAAGTTTTGGAGACTCATAAGTAGTTTCATAGAGGTTCTATTGAAGCTCGAAAGAAGATTGAGTATAAGATATTACTTGAGAAAACACAAGAGTCATTGAAATATAGGAGTGTTTTAAGGTGAAGATTATACAGTGGATAAAAGGTCAAATTGAAGGCATAATAAGACTTTTAGGTCAAGGCTTAGAAAATAAGAAGAGAGATGGTGGCTAGATGATGTAACAAGATCAATTTACATGGCATCAATGAGTAGGTGAACATTGACAATGGTGATTCAAGTTATTTTATGTATGTTCATGAATTTTTAGTTCAAACTTTACAACAAAGGGATTGAAAAAGCATTTCAAGGTTTCTCAAATGTGTAGAATGAAGAGTTAACTACTCAAGAAGGTTATATAAATGGTCATTGGAAAACATATCATATACATGAGATAATAAGATGTTGATGTTAGATGATGAAGGATTCTAAATAAAATCTCCAAGCATTAGTTTCTAGAAAAATGAGATATGTTTTATGAATGATCATTAAGACTAGAATATGCTCTAAACCCTCATAAAACCCTAACAATGACCTGATATTGAAGATACTTTTATAAATAGCTCATAATAGTTTATTATGGATATAAAAGTTTTTGGAGGTTGAATTCAACTCTCCTAGGCATCTCTAGGTGTAATTAGTTCTTAAGGTAAGTGAGAAGATCATACTGAATAGTGCTTATGTTTCAAAGATTTGCTATAACATACATTATTCACCAAGTCAAAGTTCTTAAATGGATGAAGATCAAAGTATGAGAATTTTATTTGATGATCATGAATATTTTTGGATAGGTTTCATATCTTAGGTGTGCAAATCTGGTATTCCAAGTTGACTAGTCACTAACAAACATAGTGGTGCAAATAGTAAGGAAACTAGATAGATGTCAGAAGATGTTTCCTAATGATGTTTCATGTAATAAGTGATGCATTGAAATTCATGATTATGTTTTTGGGTATTTAATTATATATATATTATTTACATAATCTTGTAAGTCAGTGAAATAGGTTGAAACATAGAAGCCATAATGGCTTATTTGGCTGAGTAAAGTCTATGAAAGAGAAGGTCAAATAACTAGTCTGTAAGACCAATAGTTTTCATTAGATCACATGATATAATTAATTGAGGTTATTCTAAGGATTTTATGATATCATATTAATGAATTTAAATCCCTTTAATAAATTCAATCATCTGTCATATGTTCATGATTTCTTGACTATGTTTTGGAGTCAGTTGGCAATTCTAAATGAACATCTTGCAAAGAAGTGTTTAAGCCTATTTACCCTAAGTTGAACCATCATATAAAGTTTGTGATGACCTTAAAGTCATGATATTTTTATCTATAGATATTTTTTATATGGTTTTTTGGTGAAATTGAGTATATGCCTTAGTTTTTCAAGATAGAGTTTCTGTATATACGCATGCCTTTATTTGAAATAATTTGATGAAGGGTTCAAGTAGTAGTTGGACCTAAAAGGTATTATAGACATAAAGTGAAGTTGGATATGGGATAATAGAGTATTTTATGACTTTTAACTACTAGTTTAGGTGCTTGGATAATCCTCAAGAAAGATCAAAGGTTAATGTGTTGTTAAGAAGGCCTATTAGATCTCCATAAGCCTAAAAAGGGAGTAAAGGCTAATTGATGTATGACTGACCTATTGTAGTGATTGATTCATAATTAAGGCATGATATTTTAATATTTAAATAACTATTCATGTCTAACCTAATTGATTTGAATATGTAGCTGACTTAGAAGGATATGATCAAATGAATTGTATAAAAGTAAGGTAGTTATACCTTTTTTCGGTAAGCTTATAAAGTGTGATCAGAAGAGGATAAGTGAATGATATAGATAATTTGTGAGAAAAAGGAGGTCATTATGAATATAAAATAAGTTTCATTAATATTTAACAAACATTATGAATATGATTATCAAGGTTAGAAGACTTAATCAAGCCATGAAGAGGGCTAGTTGAGCGAAGAGGGCTAAAAGATAATTTGAGATGGACAAAAGTGAGTGAAGAGTTGAAAGAGAAGATCATCATCATCTATTGTATAATAAATAAGGGTTTTATTAGGGTGATCAATTAATTATTTGGTTTAGTTATTTCCTCCTTGTAAGTTGATTCTTATGAAATCTAAGAGAGAGATTGGTAAATTTGGGGTTGGTGCTCCTTGCGAGGTCGGTGCTTAGCTAAAGACTTTGTCAAGTTGGTACTTGATAGATTAGGGTTGGTTTTGGAAGTTGAGTGGGTGCTCAAATGAAGATTTATTCATTGATTTATAAGACTATAGCCCAAACTATGTTTTAATGGGTTTTCTACCCAAAGAGGGTTTTGCATGTATATGTTGTGTTCATGTGTTTCATGCTCTCATGTCTTGATATGTATGCTTGTTATGATGTCCATGCTTGATTACAATGGTTAATATATGGTTAAGTGAAATGGAATGAAATGTTTTAAATACTAATTCTCCCACCCCCTCTTAGTCATCTTATTTATAACATATGAATGGTCCACAAGTGCCTAAGAAGAGTCCCACTATTGTCATCCCCCAAGTTACTCTGTTCACAACTATTGCTTCAGCTAACACCACTTATTCTTCATCCTCAAGAATGACACTTCTCACTTCATCCCCTAGTTATATGTTTGTATTAGTAACATCCATAGTTTCTTCTTAAACATCTTATTTCCAAGTATTAACACTAATCCAATAATTGCATCCATATACATAACCTCCAATTATTTATTTAGATAAATAATGGATAAACTAGATGCAATTAACTACATTCAAAAACCATGATTTGGTCATAGTGGACTCTCCATAGATCACCTTAGAATTATAAAAGAATGATAGAGCCATGAAGAGGTTATCCAAGATGAAGGTCAGTCATGTAGAACAATTTTTTTTATATGAATCAAATGATACCTTATTTGAGCTGACCAAGAAGAACAAAGCCAATCTCAATCAACAAAAAAAATATGAAGAGGACCCCCTCTAATATTTAAAGGCATATGGTGTTGTAGTTATTAAATTGATAAAAGGAGTGAAACTAACCTAGAGGAGCATCACAAAGCCACATTTTTGGAAGATACCATAACTAAGATAGAATGGGCTAAGGAATAAATGTTTGATTCATTAAACATATTGGCCCAATACAAGGTAAAAGGAGATGAATTATATAATAGAATTATGAAATCATAAGGATAATATGGGATATATGATAACAAGATAATCAACTTGGTGAAGTTAATTATAAATAATAGGTTTGAGGACTTGAATCCAATCCCTTTGGAGGATTTGAGCATTGTTCATTCCTATATAATGGTAAATGGAAAGATATAAACTAGTGGATTGATGAAATGAGATCCCTTGGCTAGTCTCTCACCCAATAGGATGATAGAGTCATAACTTTACTAAATGATGCTAAGATCATGCATCTTGCCAAAAAGGATGGTTTCATTATTAAAAATTATTCCTTTGGGGCCCAATTATAAAACATTATTGTAAATTTTAAATAATAGGTAATGGCCAGTTGAATGACGTTTGGATTGGAAATGGTAGACTTGGATGTATCTTCCAACCAACGAATAGAAAAGGTTATGGTAATTAATGAAGGTGTATGACCTATCCTAAGCAAGTATGATGAAGTGGGAAGGATTAAAATCAATATACTAAAGGAACCTATTATCGATCTAAAATTGATTGACAATGACTACAAGAGATGTTCAAAGTATAGAGAGGGAAAATAGAAGCTAATAAACAAGTAACCAACAAGATAGAAACTATGATTATAAGAAACTTTACCTCTTAGGCCCATCATGGGATATATTATTATTTATCTAACATAAACACTCCTATTATTTTGGGTTTACATTCATCTTATTCTACACTAAGAGCTTCATCATTGACCACACTAGCGGAATCCTAACCCAACACCTCAGGAGCAAGATAGTCATTTGGTGGAATTTTTCCTGATGTATCATGTCCTAATTCCCTTCAATGCATTGTAAAATATTTCCCTATTTAAATCAATAATATTATTTATTTTAGGATATTAGGGACCTTGTCCACTGATAGCTATCATATATCCAATTATTTTATAATTATAATAGGCATTACAAGGTCTATATATAGGGGCCCTCCCCCTCAATTATACCTGAGAATAGGATTTTGTGAAATTAATGCAAAGAGAAAGAATAATTCCTATAATTTTTTCACTCTTCATGTTTTAATATGTTATTATTTATCATAAACACTCCTATTATTTTGGGTTTATATTCATCTTATTCTACAGTAGGAGCTTCATCATTGACCACACTAGCAGAATCCTAACCCAACACCTCAAGAGCAAGATAGTCATTTGGTGGAATTTTTATTGATGTATCATGTCCTAACTCCCTTCAATCCATTGTAAAATATTCCCTTATTTTAATCAAGAATATTATTTATTTTAAGATATTAGGGACCTTGTCAACTGATATGTGTCATATATCCAATTATTTTATAACTATAATAGGCATTGAAAGGTCTATATATAGGGGCCCTCCCCCTCAATTATACCTGAGAATAGGATTTTGTGAAATTAATGCAAAGAGAAAGACGAATTCCTATACTTTGTTCACTCTTCATTTTTTAATATGTTCTTGTTTATCAATATTTTTAAATAATAAATTATTTTGTTTTTTCAATGGTTAAATTTAATAGTAGTGTTTCAAATGCAGTTTGCTAGTTTGTGTTTTCTTCTATGCTAACAAAGTTTGTCTTTGTGTTGACCAAATTTGACCCTATAGGTCAAATTAGGACCCATATATGTTAAAAAATGATATTTATAGGTTTATATGGGGTATAATATTTTGTCATAGGGAATATCAAAATATATTATATATATATTAATGTCATTTAGCCTTAGTTTTAGTCTTATTAGTCAATATATAATTTTGAGTCATTTTAAAGGTCATAAAAGATCCTTAAACAAGTTATATGACCTCATTAGCAAATGTGAAGGTGTAAAAAATTGATTCCACATGTGATGTGTCCTATTATGCCTTAATCAATTGTTTATTACTAAGAAGTGATAGGTTATTCATAAGAAAGGGTAGTTTCCTTTGAAAAATGAAGAATTTAGCACTTGTATAACCCACAATGGAGTGTGACACATGGGATAAGGTCATGAGATGACACTTCAGCTTCTTAAAATCCATTTACATGCTTTAATTACTCTATAATTTACAAAATTGAGGTAAAACCATTATATTCGTTCTTCACCCTTCCATGCACATAAAACTACTTAGTAGGTTTGTACTTGGTACAACAAACAGGAGAAGTTTCAAAAAAAATGACTTTGGGGGTGTCATATACATTCAATCAGATTCCATTTTATGTTTTTTCATAGAGGAATGGTAAATTTAACTTTATGAACCATTCATAAGAAGTTGACATATTTAATTTGCTTGCTAATATGTAAATCCTATAGGTTTTGACTTGGTTTGGATATGTCCATACAATTAACTTGTTGATTTTATTTATACATGATGTTTAATATCTCCCTAGATTCTATTTATTATTGGTTTCGTGTTTCAATTTTATTTTATAACTCAAACTACTCACTTTGTAGGAAGGTGTTGATAGTGGATTTGTACTCCAATTTCACCATTTGTAGAAAGTATCTTTCTCTGAAATGGATTTAATCTAATGTATAATGGTGTCTTACTCACTTAAATGGCTATGGTAACATTATTATTTCAAAATTTTCAACCTTTATGGTGAGCATCATTGAGTTTATAGTCCATTAGCATGCATTGTTGCTCCCATCTCCTCTTCACTCGCAATCATGACTTGTAAAAGTTTGATAACATCCATAGAATTGTGATGAAGGTTTTAAAGGTATGGTATATATTCTTGTTACATGAAATATAAAATTAAACCTTAAAATGGTGATTCAAATTTTATGGTAGTCAACTCAGTCACATATACAGTCAAACAACTATGAATGAATGTCTGTAGGCATATTTATAGAAGGATATCATGTTGAAAATGGGGTTTGAAAGCTTTAATGAAGATTTGAAACATCTAAATATTCCATTGCAACATCATGAGAAGGTATCAATTGACATGGAAGGTATATTTCTTGAGTATATGGAACATTTCATGGTTACTACCTGTATATAACTCAAGGGGCATCTACAAGAGCCTCTTGAGATGAATTCATGGTGGAATGGGAGTTTTGATATGTGGTTCAATATTTTTGATTTTTGTGATTTATTTTCCAACTTGGTAAAGGTTTAAAATTGATAACAAGATCTCACATCTTGTAAACTACCTAAAATCCTATATTATTGCCTGTACATGAAGATATTCACCTACCAGTGGCATTTGTAGAGGACTAAGAGTACTTGTTTGGAGAAGTTGGAGTATGGTAGAACTTCCTTGGGAATATTAGTATGATATTTTTACCATGGTAGACCTTTTGGAGTGTCAAATTGGTAAATCAAAGTGTTAATCACATTCTAGGGTCAAATGACTAGTTCAAGGATCAAATCCCTAAAAGCATAGAACAAAGGCCTAAGGCATTTTGGTGAAAGTCACATAATAGGGTTACATAGAATTTGACCACTCCTAGTACACTCATATTGGAGTATCCACATAGGATAAGGACTTGGTAAATTTTGGAGGGTATAGGGCTGATGGAGTTTAGTTTTTAGAAGCCTTAAAGATACCTTTTTAAATACCAAAACCCTACATTCACATCTATAAGATTTCACCTTTGAGTGACCTAACACCCAATGTTTTAAAATAAATCATGCCACCATATATGAATGATTTTAAATAGTTATAAAAAATAATTATGGTCTAAAGTATCACTTAAAGAGTATGATGTATTGAGTTTCAATTCTATTCACACCTACAAGTGTCCCTTCACAAGAAGACGCTCACATACAACTGAGTAGGCATACATTGAGCTAAAACATGTTATCTATTTGATGGTATAGGATAGTTAAGGTAATTATAGTTTAAAGTAACTAAAATATGATCCTGAAAGGTATCAGGGATGCTCATATAATGCTTTCAAAATCTAAACTATGTAAAGTAATGTACAGGTGCCTCCCCTCTAAGGTAGGAAACACAGTCAACAAAAAGAGACTTATGACTAGTGTTGATGGAAGTCCAAACTCAAGGTGTAAGATGAATGGAAGAAGTTTTGGAAAGGTTCAATAAAATATTATTCATTTTTATAATGCCTAATTCAATCAAAGTGCACCTACAATAATTCTTCCCAAATAGGAATACAATCTGTAATTTGAGATAGTCAAACTCAGAGGTATGTAATGAGAAGTGTTGGAATGGTTTGAGATGATAAATGTGTTGAATTAAATCCATAATTATGGAATACATTTCAATAATCTCTTACCATGTGATATCAAATAGATAAAAGACCTTTTCAAATGCAATTCATAGTCCATATGAGAATCTTGCACACAGTCTATCTCCACACAAGTCTATCTTAGGTCTTTCAAAAATTAAAAGGTTAAATGATGTTATAAAAAGCCAAAATATCATGTATATAATTTTAAAAACTTGTATAATCTTTTCAAATATTCACCATTTTCTAATAAAATAGGGGAGTGCCCTTTATTTTATCTTAGACAGAGGGCACTCCCTTTGTGCATAAACCTTACAGTCTTGGGAAATGAGGATGAAAGGGTTAACCATAGGTTAGACATGGAAATGTGTGTATATTTGTTAAAATAAAAACCAACATGATACACCTTTCACAAAATAGAGAAAATAAATAGGAAGGTCTAAAACACCAAGGTTGTAGTCAAGTATGTTAAGTAGGGTATAGGCGTAAAAACCAAATGGAGAGTAATTTTAACTTCCATTATGAAATGGGAATTATAATAAATTTGGACATGTTTATAGGGTCATAATAGATTTGTTTGATCTATTTATATGTAAATGAATCCATGAGGAATCAAATTTTGGCTTTAAGACAACTAAGTCCTATGCAAATAGAGAAAAGAGCTCAATAAGAGCGGGTTGGAAACTCATCTCTTTTGATGCCTTTAATAGAGATCCAAGAGGTTTATATGTATTAAAAGGGTCATAAAGATAATTTTTGGGGATTTTTTTAAAATTCCAATGTTCAACCTTCATGAACAAAACTTAAGAGAAGAATGAGGCTAAAACCCTTCCAAACCCTAGTTATAAAACTAATGAAGGAAATAGAGAGGGGAAGCTACTATAATGGAATATTTTGACCATGAAATTTATTTGAGGTTGTATAAGACTTAGTCAGGCTCCTTGCCATTAGGATTAACTATATGAACTTGTATAGATGAAGTACAAAATAGGGTATATTTAACTATTTTTTGCACTGTCTAGGTTCTAGGAGGTTTCAAGAGATGAAATCAACATTGGATGGAATATTGAGACTTAATATAACTCCTAATTTCAGTTTCATTCATTGGAAAAATCCTAAGTTTTCCTACAAGAGCCTACTCATCTTAACCAATCAAAATTGGCATAGTGAACATGATGGTGAGAAATGTGAAAGCTTCAAGTGGATGGATTTTAAGGTCTACCTAAGAATTATAAGGATATGAAGGGTATTTAAAATTTTTATACACTCCCTTTCATGTATTTTAATGACAAACTGAATCCAAATTTAAGGCCAAGTGTACAAGACGTGTGAAAGATGAGTTTTCTTTAATTATAGGTAGTGATGGCTCACTTCCAAAAGTTTCTAGATGACTAAGAATGAAACCAATGCATGTAAAAGCATGAAGTAAATCCTTACTTATAATTCCGATCATAATACCTATCCCTATCTATTTTAGGTATGTTTAAATATGGCTAAATCAGTAAGGTAGTTTTTTGAGCTAGTAAAGGGAACTCCTATGCTACTTTTCATGAGTTTTATGATTTGGGAACCCAATTTTCTCTTATGAACTTGCATGTTCCATTTAAAATCCTCTTATCATCACATGTAACTCATTTTATCATCTTCAAAAATTTCCTTGTGACTTTTATACTTCTCTTTTCTCACTTCTCTCTCAAGTTATATAAGAACTAGCCATTTTGGCCTTCGTAAATTATGCTCCTGTGATGTCCCTTACTTAGGGGCTCCTTTTTCTTCCTACAAAAGCTCTGATACCACTGTGATATCCCCTACCAATAGAGATATATGAAAGACACAAAACTATGATACCAAAGACCAAAGCTCTGATACCACTGTAATATCCCCTCCAAACCAGGGAATATAGCAACACAAAAAACTTTGAACAAGATATAACTCAGTTGAATAAATTCAGAATGATCACAATAATATAGTCTCTTAATAGCAAATTATGAATCTTATCACTTGTCCTTCTAAACTATTACAATTGCAGTCCTTTCTTATGCATATAAATATGAAATACAGTCTTAAAAACCCTGACTTAGCAAAACTGGAAGTAAAAACTGGATTCTGGACGGTCTCAGCCTGTTGTGTCAAACACACAGTCACCGGCGTCAGTCGATAAACTACCGACATCGGTCACTTCAGGACAAATTTCTGTCGACGTCGGTCTTCAGTCGACCAATATCGGTCACTGGAAATCCTCTATCTGCCGAGGTCGGTTCCTCCACTGATCTGTACGGACCTGTACGGACTCTGTACGGCCACCACTTAAGCACAACTTCACTATTTTCAACCCCTGATCTGGAAATATATGTCTCTAGCATAGTAGATCTCTAGTTGTATAATTTATTGAATCAAAACATAAAGCAATAAATACCTGGAATATCTGTGATAACTTCTGTGTGAAGTTATCTCTCAAACCTGAAATTTTGTGATAACCTCTGGATGAAGCTATCTCTCACTTTGGCAATATATCAGCTGATATTCCACAGCCTCTTAATTGCACCCACTGAAGAGGGAACATTCTCCAATGCAGATGGAATCCTTGAACCCTAGGCTCAGTTTTCACAGAAGAAATTCTCAAAATCAATATCAATAATCAATAGCATACATAATGAACAATGGCCTCCATGAGAAACCCTTATACCCTCAAAAAGATATGCTTGCCCTAATTAGGGTTTCTTAAATTAGAATTAGGGTTTCTAATTAAAAATAGGCTAAATAATTAATATTTGATTAAATCAATCAAATATTAATATCTCCCTCAATACATGTCGGATCGACGAACCGATTGAAGCTAGTGAATCAGGGAGTGATTTTGCACATAACCATATCAAAATAAAGGCACTCCGCTGCATATCAAATATCCCTAAAAAGTAGGAGCTCAGGCCCAATGTCTAAAATAACCTGAATGAAAACCAAATGTAGAAATTCTATGAATCAAAGTCAAGCCAAGCTCCATTATGACCCTCTATCCATCTTATTAGCCTATGAAGGTCGCATAATAGGCTAATCATCAAGACTGTCAATGTCCAAGAAAAAGGGGACATGACAATCTGCCCCTCTGAAAATTGCTTGTCCCCAAGCAATCTCAAAACAATGAACTACTGGATCCACCTAGATCCCAAGGAAAAAGTTGTGTAACATCCATCATGTCACCAATCAACCCATGTGAATAAACCATCAACATCAACAACATCAACAGTATCAAAATCAGCAACTAAAAAACTGCACTCAACACCTAAACAACTATCTGAAGATCAACTGTTTGTGCCGAGAGAAGAAACCACTCTGAGGGACTCAAGCCAACTAAAATATCAACCCTGTTGAAATTGAAGTCCCTATCTAACTGATACTCACACCCAACTGGACCGTGTATATGACAATCATTGGTCCCTGAGTCACTGACACCAAAACTAATCTCTAAATGCAAAGAAAAATAAGGAGCATACCTCACCGTATGATGCTGGTAAGAACTCCCAAACTCTACCACTGGCTCACTATTGCCAAACTGGGACTCAATGGATGGCTCCAATCTCGGCTCAACAAACATCACCTCAACATCCCTGTAAGGTAACATAGTAGAAAGGGTTCGTAAAATCTCCTCACCCAATCTGGTAATAGCACTAGTACCACAGAAAAGAACACCTTCTGTCATCTTATGTGAGTCCAGATGAATGCCTGCACTATCCAGTAAATACTCCATGAATGGTTCAGTGCAATAGAAATTATATGTGGAAGCATCAACATACTCCCCCACACACCCCAACTGATCTCTCTGTAAAGGTGGCACAACCAACTGTACCACACTGTCATCCATGTGAGAATAATCAAACTAGAGACTCGACTCCACTGGTATCTCAAGCTCATCAGAATCAGGTACATCCAAATCTTGAATATGTGTGTCTACATCAGCAACATGCTCCTCAGCAACCACTGCAAGAATGTACTTGCCACCAACCACCTCAATATACAAATGATCATCCATACTCTGTAAATCAACGCCAAAGCTCATATCAACAGATAGAGTATCAACAACTGTAGCATCACTGTCTAACTCTTCCATATGAAGAGAAACAACCGGTGAAACTAAGTCCTCAAAATTGTCCACTGCATTCTCTTGAGTGTCATCTGCAATAATAAGATCCTGGGACTCTTCTACAATCTTTTTCATAACTGAGAGATCATCAACCCTCAGTGCACTAACATCTGAGCCCACCTGTACACTCTGAGTGCAAGCATCTAACTCATCCTCATCTTCACTATATCCTATCTCATAATCATAATAATTATGGGACATGCTGCTCTCTCATCTAAGTGATCTGTAGTGCTCTCTCCTCAGCTTGACAAAATGATCAAAGGTCGTACTCTCTTAAACATGAGGACGTAATAAATCCCACTCATCATTCGTTGTCTTATACCTTGCGAGTTTGTTTTTGGATGTAGGATATGAAAGAATTTCCTTCATCCTCCTCTGGGTTTCATCCAACTGCTTCAAACTGTGTTCTAGCTTCTTCATATCATTGTCCCACTATTTCTGAGTATATGAAGGCATCATGATACTTTGCTGATACAATCTACCCAAACTACCCAACAGGATGGCAAGACATTAGCTCTGATACCACTGTGATGTCCCTTACTTAGGGGCTCCTTTTTCTTCCTACAAAAGCTCTAATACCATTGTGATATCCCCTACCAATAGAGATATATGAAAGACACAAAACTATGATACCAAAGACCAAAGCTCTGATACCACTGTAATATCCCCTCCAAAATAGGAAATATAGCAACACAAAAAACTTTGAACAAGATATAACTCGGTTGAATAAATTCAGAATGATCACAATAATATAGTCTCTTAATAGCAAATTATGAATCTTATCACTTGTCCTTCTAAACTATTACAATTGCAGTCCTTTCTTATGCATATAAATATAAAATACAGTCTTAAAAACCCTAACTTAGCAAAACTGGAAGTAAATATTGGATTCTGGACGGTTTCAGCCTACTGTGTTGAACACATAGTCACCGGCGTCAGTCGATAAACTGCTAATGTCGGTCCCTTCAGGACAAATTTCTGCCGACGTCGGTCTTCAGTCGACCAATATCAGTCAATAGAAATCCTCTATCTACCGAGGTCAGTTCCTGCACTGATCTGTACGGACCTGTATGGACTCTGTACAGCCGCTACTTAAGCACAACTTCCCTATTTTCAACCCCTGATCTGGAAATATATGTCTCTAACATAGTAGATCTCTAGCTGTATAATTTATTGAATCAAAACATAAAGCAATAAATACCTGGAATATCTGTGATAACTTCTGTGTGAAGTTATCTCTCAAACCTAAAATTCTGTGATAACCTCTAGATGAAGCTATCTCTCACTTTGGCAATATATCAGCTGATATTCCACAGCCTCTTAATTGCACACACTGAAGAGGGAACATTCTCCAATGTAGATGGAATCCTTGAACCCTAGGCTCAGTCTTCACAGAAGAAATTCTCAAAATCAATATCAATAATCAATAGCATACATAATGAACAATGGCCTCCATGAGAAACCCTTATACCCTCAAAAAGATATGCTTGCCCTAATTAGGGTTTCTTAAATTAGAATTAGGGTTTCTAATTAAAAATAGGCTAAATAATTAATATTTGATTAAATCAATCAAATATTAATATCTCCCTCAATACATGTCGGATCGACGAACCGATCGAAGTTAGTGAATCAGGGAGTGATTCTGCACATAACCATATCAAAATAAAGGCGCTCCGCTGCATATCAAATATCCCTAAAACTTAGGAGCTCAGGCCCAATGTCTAAAATAACCTGAATGAAAACCAAATGTAGAAATTTTGTGAACCAAAGTCAAGCCAAGCTCCATTATGACCCTCTATCCATCTTATTAGCCTACGAAGGTCGCATAATAGGCTAATCATCAAGACTGTCAATGTCCAGGAAAAAGGGGACATGAAACCAATGCATGTAAAAGCATAAAGTAAATCCTTACTTATAATTCCAATCATAATACCTATCCCTATCTATTTTAGGTATGTTTAAATATGGCTAAATCAGTAAGGTAGTTTTTTGAGCTAGCAAAGGGAACTCCTATGCTACTTTTCATGAGTTTTATGATTTGGGAACCCAATTTTCTCTTATGAACTTGCATGTTCCATTTAAAATCCTCTTATCATCCACATGTAACTCATTTTATCATCTTCAAAAATTTCCTTGTGACTTTTATACTTCTCTTTTCTCACTTCTCTCTCAAGTTATATAAGAACTAGCCATTTTGGCCTTCGTAAATTATGCTCCACCTAAGTATGGTGAAGCTCTACTAATCTTCATACCATGGATCAATAAAGACTACTAATTTTTACCTATTCCATGATTATTCATAGTGTTTTCACTTGAATTATTGATCTTGATTATCTGATGACTTTGTTTCATTAACATTATTATGTCATATTCTCACCTATTAACAGTTGGAAAGCTTCTTCTTGTAGGTCATGTGATGTGTTTTATGATATGTCAAGGTTGACTGATTTAGTCTATTCAACTAGTGCCATTCTAGGCCTCTTTTGTAGTCCTCCTAACCTAAACATTTGTCACAACCTCATAATGAAATATTGACATGAGTAGATGCAGATTGGAGAAGTGTATGTTTAGTTAGTCCCTTTTTCTCATGTGTAACATGCATCTAGTTAATATTCATCAACTAATTTGGTGTAGCACCTCCTTTAGGATAATTTACTTTCAAATTTTTCTCCCTTTTCCCTCAAAATCATAGGTGTAGTAGTGATATAAAAGTGGTACATCAAAGGAGATATCCATATCTAGAGATTCACCTCATTATTAGGCTACCCAAAGCCTAGAGGTGTTTCAATTGTGCCACTTGGATGAGGAGAGTTGAGACATCTCCTCAAAGGGTGAAAATCCAAGTGACAACATGTATGTTGTGTTTCATTATATTCTAAAAATTAATGTGTTGAATGCAATATGTTTTAGGTAACCATTTCAAAGCATACTTTTCAAATATATGCATTATATTTACCCTAGAATCCCCACTACATTTATGACACTCTGATTTTGGCACTATTATCTCATATATGTTAGTTTTATTTACACTATTATAAAAAAGAACTAAAGATCTATTGATATTTGTTGTTTTAAAGAAAAATTTCTTTTCTACTCTACCCTTCTTCCTTTTTGAACTTTTTAAACATAAATCACTTTAGATTAATTCTCACTATAAATATCTACTTGTTTGTTTAAATTTTGGTATAAATTGATGAAGTATTAAATCAATTTTTCATTATAACAATATTAAGAAATATTAGATATATTGTGTCACTATTGAGTTCTTGTTGTCCATATAGTAGGGTCTCCTTATAGAGTAAAGGTGGTGACCACATAATAATCCCAGACAACTTAATTAAGTCATAAGGTCTTCTAGTACCTACACTATAAACTAAGTAATATTTTTCAACTATTCACATTATATCCTTAACAAAGATATACACACAATATGAGAAAATATGGCTCTAAAAAGAGGGCATCTTTATTTGTTTTGAGTATAAATTGTACTGTATTTCATTTGAAATATATCATAATTTATTTAAATACACCAAGATAAGGATAAACACTAAATTTTATTCTCATTTTCTATAAAATATTTATAACCTTTGAAATATACTTACAAAAATGTGTTTAGTTCAAAAGATCATTTGAATATTGTCTCACATCCAAAGATATTCTAGCATTGCCCCTCTTATATACTTAAATTTCATCTAAAGGTATTACAGTTAGGCATGTCTCTAAACTCTTTGAGTGGATTAGGCTCTATTTCACCTATATTTACAATTTTCTACATGCTTTGAAATAATAACTTTTGGTTTATGACAAATAAGAATAAAGATTAGTGTCTAAGTAGATTATTTTGTGAAATATCATCAAGACAAGTCTTTATTACTATAAATTGAGTATGTTCACATTAAATAAAGATATTATTTTGTATAATTCTACTTTGAGACACTTTTATAAGCTTAAAACACCAAATTTTCCTTGAAATATCTTGTCCAACTTTGATGTTTGTAGGTCAAACATAGTTTCTAACAAATTTTATGCAAGATTTAAAACTTTAAGGGATCCAAATGAACAAAATTAAAATAAGACCACTCTACTTAATTATGAACCCTTTTATGGGGTTTATTTATGCTAATTTAGACAATATTTACCTTTTTTGGAAATATTCGATGAAGATTTATAGTATTATGAGTTTATGACATAGATCCTTTACTTAGCATCCTAGAGTTGCGTAGGATCCAATCCAAATCTCATTCTGAATCTAGAGTTCCCCTAGGTTATTTATAAAAACCATCACAAGGTTAGAGCTGATAAAGGGAGTTATAGGAGATATAAATCCTACCCTACCTCACCAATAAGATAACATCCACATCCTCTATTTTACATCCATCTAGTCATGGCATGGTTAGGAAGATCTTTCATGAATGTGCTTATACTTATGCATGATTTATCTAGGAACCCTAAAAAATACCTCCCTCTCTTCAATCCATTTAGGGGTATAACTATCTAAGACCATATAAAGTCTTTCAAGGTATGCCTTAGGCTTATAAACATCATCCATGAAGATGCATCTTGTATAATCTTCTCATTCACCTTTAGGTGACCAACCTATAATTGGTTCCTTAATTTACCATAGGACTCCATCATTACATGGAACTAATTAAATGATACCTTCATTGTATAATTTTTAAGGATAATTAGTCCTAATATCATTTACCAATAGTTCATCATCCTAAAGTGAGTCCTGAATGATCCCATAAGAGATTTTAATATCAAATTTCAAAATATATATAACCTCACCACAACTCCCAAATAGCGTATAGATGACCTAGCACTTGAAATATACAAGAATGTCCTAGATTCAATGACTAATATTTTTATGTGTAGGGTCATGAACATCAATATGATACGATATGCCTATGTAGAGACAATATATATGAATGAGTAAATACACCCACAGGGGAATCTTGAGTTCAGTATTCTAAACATAAACCTAACTTTGCTTGATTTAAATCTATTTCCAAATGTAAATAAAAATATGTTGGCCTTAAATCATATACCTTACCTCAATCAATTGCCATTGATATATGCATCTCTTGGCAAATAACTAGGATTCATCAACTAGTCTAATACTCATGATCATCCCCAAAAAAATAGTCAGACTCTAGTCCCTATTAATAAATATAACACCCAAAACATCATCCAAAAACTAGTCCAAAACAATAATCCTAACTCCTCAAAAGGAAACTTGGAAGAAATTCAGAGGATGGTTCAAAAATTAGGTAGTGACTTTGTAGATTTGTAAAGTCAAATGGGAAACATAGGGGAATGTTTAAAATGAAATTACACATCTCAAAATTATACAGACCTTTCAATAAGTCTAAAAATAATAATTAAAATAATGAACCCTGAGCCAATAATATGCCTGACATAAATATCTATGAATTGACCTTGATTAATTAGTGTAGGATCCATAACATGCCCTCGAATGGAGAGTTAGAATACATAGAATTATGTAACACCTTTGAGATATCCTGAGGTGAGATGGAAAGTTATGACATTATCCCAAACAACCAAGATAATACTAGTAATTTGGTAAATAAAAGAGCACCTAATAATGGGTCCAACACCACCAAAATGGCCCTCATGGTCAAAACTTTCAAATTTCCTTACCAAGAAGAGAATGATACTAAAAATAATATGGATGAGATCCATACTTTCCAAAAATACTATAAAATAAATTATACCTTTAGAAATAGAGCTCAAAAGGAACTTGTAACAACTTTCACACTACCTAACAAAGTTAACACACCCCCAAATCATAGAACTAATATGATCCTCATCCTCCAAAGGGAAAAGATACTTAATTGACTATAGATTCAGATACAACTAGATCTAAATATGGATACAACATTATGAAAGACATGAATAAAATCAAATCCAAAATTAATTTACATGATCTTAATCAAATCAGCAAGTAATGTGATTTATAACTAAAATCATTAACTAAAAAATCAGACAAAGTTAAAGCTAAATTTGTGAATGTAAATGTGGTAATGTATATAAGTAAAGATGAGGTCCCTTAATTTATGTTAACTATTAGAATCTATGAGAATAATGTGCATAACTATTTACTTGATTATGGATCATATGCTAACATAATTCTTGAATGTATTTGTAAAAAACTAGGACTAACTCTAATCAAGTCTAATAGAGTTGTCATCTAGTTAAATAATTAAAAGGTCAAGATGGTAGGATAACTATTTTATGTTCACATGTAGTTAACCTATGAACCTTGGATTTAGTAGTTCATCAACATTAAATTATTAAAAATACCAAAAGCATATGGGATGTCATTTAGTAAATACAAGATAAAAACCTTTAATGGATATATGTCCATGGATTGCTCACATGTGTGGTTACCCTAGACAAGTGTGCCTAATCAGATATGAATTAAGAGAGAGTTGAGGATGAAGTTCATGATAATAGAGTACAATGCCAAGAATAAGGGAGTAAGCTTCTAATCTAATAACATAAGTGTATATACTCTTGATACTATTGATTTGAGGGAATGCAACCTAATGACTAAGGAGAAAGGATTCTAGATGATGTACTTTGATAGTGCAAAAGTGAAGCAAGGATCAAGTGTTGGTATATATTGATTATTATAGTTGGTAATAAATACATGTCATCTTATAGAATTCAACTTCCATGTACTAATAATCTTATAGAATATGAGGCCTTGATAATAGGACATAAATTTTCCATCAAACATAAGGTAAGGAAATTGTTAGTACATGGTGGTTTAGATTTAGTTGTCAAGTAGATACTTAGTCAATAGAAATGAAAGGTTTCTTATTTGAATAAATATAAATTTAGAGCATGGGATTTATTTAAGATTTTCAAAGCATTTAACATTATCTCTGTACCAAGAGATAAAAATTAGTTGGTATATGTGTTAGCTTCTATAGCAGGGAATATAGTCCCACTTGAGGACCTCAAATTGCATAAGTTTATAGTCAAAATGATATCATTACACTCTATCCCAAACATAACCAATAACTTCTACGTATTTTATGACGATAAGAAAATCATTGACTTCATGATTAGTTATGGAGTCTTTGAATCACACATGATTGATGAAAAAGATGAAGATTCTATAAAGGAGGTCAAAGCTAATGTTGATGGCATAATCCAACTAAATAATAATATAATTACTAAATTCATTGTCTCTTTAGAGAGGATATTAGATCAAGACACAATAACAAGCGATACCAAGGTGACCTAAGTAACTAGAAAGGTTTATAAGAAAATTAATATGGGTTTGATGACAAATCCTTGAAACATCAACATCAAGATTTTTTTCATAAAATAAGAAGTAGGTAAAGCCACTAGGATATTATCCAAATTTAAGGACATCCTTACATGGTCTTATAAAGATATTAATGTCTTCAACACCTGGGTTATCACTCATATGATCCCATTAAAATAAGAATGCAAAAATTTTTAGCAAAGGCAAAGATGCATGAACCCCATTCTAGAGACTCTGATATATATGGAATGTGAAGAAGTTACTATATGAAAGGGTAGTCTTCCCAATTATACACTCCACATGGATGGATACCCTGGTCCTAGTCATAAATAAAAATGGAAATATTAGACTCTATGTAGAATTTTATAATTTGAATAGATCCTCAGAAAAGGATAATTACCCATTCCCCTCTATGGACGAGATAATTTAGATGCTTAGTGTTTCTTAGATGATATCTTTATTAAATGGTTTCTCTAGTTAAATAAGTACTAATCAGTAAAGAAGAAAGATGAAGACTACCTTCATGACCAAGTGGGGAACATTCACATACATAAGGATTCCTTTTGGGCTCATAAACATTGGGTCCACCCTCTAATGTGCCATGGACCACACATTCAAAGGGATAATTAGTAAGCGTATTAACATTTACATGGATGACTTAACCATTTTCTCTAAAAATAAGAAATATCACATGATGTACCTATAACAAGTTTTGTTTAAATGTAGAACCTTTATATTATCTTTTATTTAACTAAAGGTAAGCACATAGGACATGTGATAATGAAGGATGGTATGGATATTGACCTGATAAGGTTAATAAATTTTTAAGGTTGATTTTCCTAATAGTAAAAAATAATTAAAATTGTTTTTTTTTTAAATTAAGTTTGTACATAAATTTAGCTCAGGTTTCACCAAAATTATCAAACCCTCGAATGCCATACTGAAAAAGGATGCAAATATTGATTGGAGATCCAAGGCTAGGAAATGTTTTTAAGACATCAAATAATCCATAGTACATGTACCTATGCTAATAATCTTAGATTTTAGTAAATATTTCTACCTTTATTCTTTTACTTTTGACAACATGATTGTTGTTGTCTTAATGTAGAAAGTAGATGACAAAGAGCATATTATCACCTTCATGAGTATGAACTTAAAGAATGCCAAAGTAAGATTCCCACTCCTAAACAAGAAATTTCACACCTTGGTAAAGGTTGTAAACAAATTTAGACATTACATCCTTTCAAAAAATACTCATGCCATTACACCTAACCCTATCACTAAACTTATGTTTAACTAGAATGAGTTAGGAGAAAGATGAGGAAATGGATGACTAAGCTCTAAGAATAAGATATAGAGATCAATTTGGATAGGATAGTATGGGGCTAGGGTTTAATTTAATTAATTACCAAGACTATCCCTTAATTTAATGTTTTATAGGTAGAAGTAGACTAGATCTCAAGTGAAGAATGATATAGGAATATTATTTATTAATTTTTGGATGGTATTTGTCCCATATAATTGAAAACATAGTGAAGAAGAGAACTTAGGGTCAAAATTTCACACTTCATGATCAAGAGAGGAGTGCTTCATAAAAAAAACTATGAAGGAATCTATTTGAAATGCATCTTTAGGAAAGAAGTTGTAGACATACTCAACAAATTTCATGAGAAACTAGGAAGCAAACATCCTTTAGGAAGAACCACTACCCATAAAATACTTAGATCAAGATATTACTAGCATACCATATTCAAGGATGTACATGCTCACATTTGAGAATGTCAACAATGTCAAGTGTTTGAAAATACAAAAGTAAGGGCAACCATGCCTTTATAACTAGTGATTAAAATTAGGTCATTTGCATAATGGGGATTGGATTTCATTGGAGTCATCAATCCTAACTCTTTGGTAGGGCACAAATTTATGCTAATGGCTACTAATTATTACACTAGGTGGATTGAATTAATTACCACTAAAAACTATAGGGTAATTGACATCATCAAATTCCTAGAGGGGAACATCATAACTAGATTTGGGACCCCCTTATATTTGGTGTGTGATAGTGGCCCAAATTTTCAATCCACATATTTTATAGAATAGACTTATGACAATAATATTATTGTCAAAATTTACTCAAACCACTATCTACAAGGGAATGGTGTTACAAAATTGACAAATAGAACCTGATGAATGTAATAAACAAGTCAGTAGATAAAAAAATAAGGGAGTGGTAGTCATTATTAAAATATGATCTATGGGCATATAAGACCAAATACAATCAATCCTTGAATTCATATCCATCCTTACTAGTGTATGGGTAAGAACCAATATTTCCCATTACATTCTAACTACCTACTTATGAGTTCATGATTGAGTATATGGATGATGATGAAATAATTCAGTCTAGAATATTAATATCATTTAAATGGAATATGCTAGAGATGAAGCCCTAAATAATTTTATCAAACATCAAGATGTGGTCAAAATATATTTTTAAAAAAGGGCTAAAATCAAGTTGTTTCAAATATCAAACTTGGTCTTACTGTGGGGCAATTCCAATAATAAAAAATGCTAGCATTACAAATTCATGCCCCTTTGGATTGGGTTGTATCAAATTACATAGATATTAGGAGATAACTCATTCAAACTAAAGGACTTGTAAGGAAATGACTTATACCTATCATGGAATGGATAATACTTAAAGCACTACTTCTTGGCTACCCTTTGCACCCCTACCAAAGAACTGTGAGTTGGTTTAGTGTAGAAATAGGTAAGAGTAGATCAGTTTGATTTCTAATTTGATTTATTTTTGTGTGTTTTATTTTAGTTATTTTCTTTCCCTAGATTAGTTTTTATGTATTTTAGATTATCATTAATCCCTCTAGGAAAGGTCCTAAGTTTCTCTTGCA
Organism: Torreya grandis; assembly: GCA_037957365.1. Lineage (NCBI taxonomy): Eukaryota > Viridiplantae > Streptophyta > Pinopsida > Cupressales > Taxaceae > Torreya > Torreya grandis. Next base: position 887,285 of record JARHVA010005227.1, on the reverse strand, counting down.
TTTGTACCAAGTTCTAGAATTTGAAGAATTGAGGTGTTGAAGCCTATGTACATCTAAATAGATGGTTGCCTAAAGTAAGAGACTGTGTCATGTGTTGATTTATAATTATGGGAGAGTTTATTTTTAAAGTTGTCATTTCATGTAATATGTGATTTGTTATGATTTTAACCTAATTTTAACAAGTGTACATTTAACTAGATGAAGGTCTTAAATTTATGAAAATCCATACATACTAACAATCAATTTCACATCATAATATTTGTTAGGTAGAACTCAGTCACTAAAAGCGAGTGGTTCTTGAGAAAGAGTTCTGAAATTACTTAAAACTTGGCTAAAAAATTGGTTCCTAACTTCCAAGGGTTTTCAAAAAAAATCAAAACATGTGTATCAAGTTTAAACAAACTTGGAATATAAGCTACAATCTTTTAAAGGTAATATCAAGGCCTAAAGTGAAGCTAAAGCTATCTCTATTAGGGCTATGGATGCCTAGCTCATAATAGATCAATGCCTAAGCCATCCCATTTAAAGCTTAGTATAACTATATATATCTAAAAAAATTCTTGCCTAAAACCTATTTTCAAATCCATAAAGCTTGAAGCTATTGATTCTAAAAACCAAAGACATGTTGGTCAATCAATTCAAAATACACACATGGTAAGAATGGTTTTTAGGTTTCCAATCCTTAATCCTTAAAGTAAAAAGTTTTTAGTTCTAGAGAACCAATTATAATATTTTTAGCATCTACCAAGGCATGATAGCTTAGAGATTAAATTCTAAACCAAGATAACTAAATTCTAACATATTGATATGTTTCCCATAAAGGTCGTTATTTATTGAGATCAACATTACCCATTTTCCTAAAAATGGGTACATTATGAAAATTTTGGGTCATTTACCCTAGCACATACCTTACCATTTATTCGTAAGGATATAAACCCTTTGTGTGACTTTAAAAGTTAAAAATCATTTTAGTCTATGACAAATATCAATGAGTACCTTTTTAAAATGTTTTATTCATGTCTATTTTATTATTTTTCTAATGATATAATTTATCTAAAAGTTCTCTTTCAATGGGTTACAATTCAAAAAACCAAGGTATGGTCCCTAAGACACAATCAAAATTACTTAATTAAGGTTTTTGAATCATGGTATTACTTTGGCTATGTCAAAAATTGTATATAATACTATGATGTACCTTGATTGTTATGTTTTAGATTAGGGTCTAAGTCATATTTCATATTTAAGGTTTATAGATGTATAATTTTACCTTTTATTTCATCATACAATTTGCTAACTTTTACATTGTTGGCGTTTGTGTAGAAACCTGATGCCAACTCAGCTTTAATTGACACGTGATATTGTTGCATGTACTGGTCACTTGGTCGTATAAAATTTGGGACTTAGTCACATAAATTTTATAATTTGAAAATGGTCTCAACCCAATGAACTAATCAAAGCATTCCACTTGGCAGTCAATCATAATGTTTTAAGTTCAAACAAAAGTTACAAAAGTCTGTGACCCAATGATCCAATCGTAACATGCCACTTGTCACTCAATCATAATATTTCAAGTTTAAAAAGAAGTTACAAATAGGTCTATAACCCAAAGATCCAATAACATCATACCAATTAGAACTAAATCATTGTCTTCTAAGGATACTACTATTTTCTTTAGTCTTATGACCAAGTGTCCCAATGGGAATGTGCCACTTGTCATTAAATCACTACATTTTAGCCTAAAAAAAAGTGACCCAATCAGGGCATGCCATGTGGCACCTATTCAAAACCTTTTGATACCTCAATGACTTTCAAGAGTTCTATGATAAATAAATCCTATTACATCATGCCACTTGGAAGATTATCATACCCTTCATACCTCCTGGGTAAGGTGTAAATTTTAATTTTAACAACACTATGAGTGCATGAAAAGATGATACTTATCACTTAGTCACTCAACCTTCGATAGTTGGATGCCATGTAGAATCTAATAAATAGTTGGAACTAATGGGTTGATGATATGTGGACACCTTACCTCATGTTAGTAATATGATTAAAGAAAATTGTAAAACCTAGCTAAGTGACCTAATCAAAAGATGACATGTGGAAAATTGTCATAGTAGTCAAGTACATTAAGGATTTCATATAACAAAGCCATGTGATATCACAAGCCAATGCAAACTCACCACTTTGTATGTTAGTAAAGGTCTTAAGGTCAAATAAGCCCAAAATAAAAGGGGTCAAGCCATGCAACATCAAGGAAGGGTGATCTAATTAGAAGGTGGCCCTTTGAATAATATCACACAATCTATCTGAATAGCCTAATATTCAAAATAAAATGTTAGAATAAATGAAAGGCACCAAGTGTCGAGCATGTGATAACAATAGCATCTAGGTGGCACATAGTTGTCCACAAAGCACAAGTTACTGGTGCAAATTAAATGTTGATAGGGATCATTTCAAAATTTATAAAACCAAGTCACTCCATGAAAAATTTCATGATTATGATGATAGGACACATGGATAAAGAAAAGGTAGTGATTGGCTAAATCCTTGAAGTGGATTTTTGATGTTAGAACAAAATTGAAGAACCACCTAGGATTTAAGTCAAAATAAGTTAAAGATACTTGCCATTTATGACTCATATCTTTTATTTCTAATTCTAAAATTTAGAGTTTAAATCTTGTTGTCTCAAGACATTACATTCACTTTCAATTATGATCTACTAAAGAACTCTAATGTATTCTATGTTATTTTCTAAAAAAATATTTTTTGTAATCTTTTGCCATTAGAGTAATACATAAGGTCATTAATAAAAATAATTGGAAACCATGGCTAAAGCTAGAACATCTAGAGCTACCAAGCCATAACAATTTCCATTCCCCTATTCATATGGAATGAACATCATCTTTCAAGACACTATTTTAAATTCTATTACATTAATCATTGAAGACAAGCATTATAATGACTTATGCTACTATGTGGAAAAAATTATAGATACAAATAATGATGATGTGGAAGGATCTAATGATGTAAAGGATAGGTTGGATATATTGGCACTCAAATTAACAAGATTTCACAAGGCTACATTTAACTTAGAGGTACTCCTCCATGTGGACTTAGTCCATCAAATGTTTCTTCAATGTTTATAATATGATCAGGTATTTTAATTTAGGTAACAACATTACTTTCATAACTGGGCTAGCCTTTTAGGCTTATTATGATCTACCAAAACCAGATATTTTTTATAATTAGGGGACTATCACCCAATGGCTCCAAAAACATAACATCAAAGAAGTTTTGAGGGAATGGGAAAATAACAAGGGAAGGTTCATATGCAAATCCAACATCAGCCACATCCACATCACCTAATTTAGGAAAGGAGTGAGGATGGGGATGGATATGATGAATAGGTTACATGGGCTGAGGACATAGGGCACGTATATGAGAATTGGGTTCTAATTTTATGCATGATCATAGATTATTCCAAGACTCCCCCTCTAGGAGAATTTATTTCCTACAACTTGGCATACCAAATTAGGAAGGTCATGGCTAACTAAGGGGATCATTTCTATATGATTTCCTACTTGGTGGATGTCATCTATGATACCCAAAAGTTCCCCCAATTCACCAATTGAGATCCAAATATAAATTAGACTATGCCTCATGTCTTCTCAAAGGTAATAATCTACCAATACAAGTAGGAGATGAAGGAAATTACTGAACACTTATACCTAATTTTATATAGATCCATCCATGAGAGGCCCATGTGTAGGTTATTATTAGAAATTAAAATAACAATTGGCACCCTGGGATCATACTAGTATTATACATACTACATCACAATAAGGGTATTATAAATTAAGATAGGCCACTTTAGTCTACCTACCATAGTGCCAAACAATTTAGCTAAATAAGATATTATCTCCCAATTAATCACATAGGTAGATGGATTATCCAAGAATAAGAAAAGAGGACTGGTTCATCCTAGGTTATCCAACATTGGCTAGTTTAATATTAAAAACTATAACTCAATTATTGTTGCCACCAAATAATACCCACCTTTGGTTTAGAAAGGAATACCAATAGGGAATGGGACCCTAATCACATAACATTCAAACATTACATCAATTATAGGGTATCTCTAATCATCATGTACCATCACAAGCCTGAAGATGAAGACAAGTTCTACATCAATGGGACTAGTCACATAGAAGTGAAACATAGATTGAAATATGCCAATATCCCACAAGTCAAGGGAAGTTTATAATATTTAGGGTTATAAAAATTTTTGTAACATGAGGATACTCAAGAAGGAAAAATAACATATGTATTCATGGTATTATTACTAAGGGAAAAAGGCCAATAAATGCCAGCTTAGTCAAAAAATACTGAAATAGCTATCCCCTACTATGGAGAAGGGGGGATCTGACATTAAAAACCATATAATATAGATTCTAATTCAAGATCCCCATTTAGGATCCCATATTAAGTATAAAGTACTAACTCAATAAAGGCAAGACCTTTAGTGGAGGTAGTAGTTACACCTCCTCCAACACCAACATCTTCAACATCAGGGTTTCCTCCCCCAGTTCTTGCTATAGAATAACCAGTTATAATAGGTTATAATCCTATTTCTTTACATATTTCACTATTATATATCTAACCCTTGGGCATATTTTATGATCCCCTAACTCTAAACTATATGAATTTCTTACCCTATAGGCCCTCACTAGACATGTAATTAGGACTGTGACCATGCCATTGCCCATTATCAGCCCTTTCATCATATCTTTCACTTCTAAGTTCTTAAAAATAGCCAATTTACCTCTAATTTTTATTGATCTTATGCCTAATCCTATTCCACAACCACTTAAGAATAGGCCCACTATTTTCATCCCCTAGGTTCCTCTATTCACAACTAGTGCTTCAGTTAGCACTAGTTCTTCTTTGTCCTTAGGAATGACACTTCACACTTCATCACTCAACTCTGCATTTATCTTAGTCACATCCATAGTTTATTCTTAGACATATAATTTACATGGATTAAAACTATTCAATCAATTAACTCCATCTATGTAGCCTCTAAGTGGTTCTTCAAACAAATCATAGATAAAATAGATGTAATTAACTACATTAGAAAACTAAGATTTATTAATAGTGGACCCTCCACGGGTCACCTTGTAATTTTACAAGAAGGTTGGAGCCATGAAGAGGTTAACCAAGAGGAAATTCACCCATCTAAAACAAAAAATTATATATGAGTCAGAGGAAACCTTATTCAAACTAACCAAGAAAAAGAAAGCTAGGCCCAGTCATCAACAATAGTATGAAGAAGACCCCCTCTTGGATTTAGATGCATATGATGATGTAGCTATTGAATTGATAAAATGAGTTTAGTAGAGATAAAATGACTTAGATAAAAAACACAAAGACACATTATCATAGGAGACCATAACCAAGGTATAGTGGGTTATGAAATACATATTTGATATATTGAATATCTTGGCCCAATACAAGGTAAAGAGAGATGAAGTGTACATTAAAAATATGAAATTAAAAGGTGCATATGGTATATATGATAGAAGGATAATAAACTTGGTGAATTTGATTAGGATGAATAAGTATGAGGAATTAAATATGATCCCATTGAAGTACTTGTGCATTTTTTTGTCCTATATAATTGGTAGAAGGAAATCTTTGAACTAGTGGATTGATGAAATGAGATCCTTGGGCCAGGTTCTCACCCAATAGGGTGATAGAGTCATAATTTAATTCAATGAGGATGAGATCATGGACCTTGTCAATAAAAATGGTTCCATTATTTATAAGGATGACTTTAGGGCCCAATTGTAAACTTTTATTATAAATTTTAGGTAGTAGGCAATGGCCAAGGGAGTGACTTTTTGGAAGGAAATGGTATTCTTGGTTACATCTACCAACCCAAGGATAGAAAAGGCTATGGAAATTAATGAAGATATAGGACCTCTCTTGATTAAGCATGATGAAATGGTAGAGGAACCTATTATCATTGTAAAATTGATCGATAGTGACAATAAGAGATGCTCTAAAGCATGGAGATTTGAAATAGAGGCTAAGAAATAGCCAACTAGCAAGACACAAATCATCACTACATGAACCTCTACCTCCTCAACCCCTCTTGGGATATATTCTTCTTTATATAGCACTAGCACTCTTTCTTCCATTATTATGGGTTCATATTCATCTTCTTATACACTAGGAGAATCATCATCAACCACACTAGCAAGATCCCATCCTAGGACCTCGAGAGCAAAATATCCATCTAATGAGTTTTCTCTTGATGTATCACGTCCTAGTTTTATTCAATGCATTGTAAAATATTCCCATGTTTGAATATGGAATATTTTTTAATTTTAGGACATCAAGGGCCTTGCCCACTAATAGGTGTCATATATTCAATTTTTTTATAACCATCTTAGGTATTAAAAGGCATATATATAGGGGCTCTCCCACTTAGTTGTCCCTCAAAATAGGACTTTTTGAGATTAATGCAAAGAAAAAGAAGAATTCCTACAATTTTCTCACTATTTCATTATTTTCATATGTTCTTATTTCTCAAGATTTGTTAATAAAACATGATTTTATTTTTTTAATGGTTGAATCTAATAGTAGTGTATTGAATTAATCTTCTTAGTTTGTGCTTTCTACTATGCTATAAAATTTTGTCTATGTATGTTGTGTTTACTTCTATTTTTTAAATGAATGTGTTGAAAGAAATTTATTGTAGGTATCCATTTCAAAGCATAGTTTTTAGATATATGAATTATATTTACCCTATAGTCCCCATTGCATTTATGATACTCTGTGTCTAGATCTAAGATCTCATAGGTGTTATTTTTATTTGCACTATTGTCAAAAGTAAATAATGGAGGTCTATTGGTCTATGTTGTTGCAAAGAAAATTTTATTTTATGCTCTACCTTGTTTCCTTTTTGAACATTTTTTAATCATGGATCACTTTAGATTAATGTTCATTGTGAATATATAATAATTTGTTTAAAGTCTTAGAATAAATTGGAAAACTTATAAAATCTATTTCACATCATAACAATACAATGAAATTTTATATAGATTATGTCATTACTGAGTTCATATTGTCCCTATAGTATGGTCTGCTTGTAGACTAAAAGTGGTGGCCACATAATCATCAAGTAAAATTGAATTAAGACCTAAGGTCTTATAGTACCCACACTATAAAATAATAGATATTGTTCTATTTTTCATATTATATCCTTTAAATATATACACATAAAAACATTTATTATAGGAAAATTAAAAAATTACACTAAATAAATATCAAATAAATTTTCACAAATCATGGAACAAGAAATTAAATAAATTAAACCATCTAAATAAAATTAATATAAGTGAAAAATGATGTAATAACTTAAACATGCTATCTAATAAACTAAATATATATATATATATATATATATATATATATTTAATATTTAATATACATTCATATAAGTCTTTCGTAAAACACTGATTATTCATTTCAATGGTTTACATAACAACACATCATACAAATATAATGAAATACACCATGTTCTTTAAACGTCCTCACAATTAAAACATGCCCTACATTTAATCACATATTTTTCCATTCAAAATATTTAAACTAAATTTTTTTAACTTATTATACATAAAAAAATGTTACAATATTTGGCCAATGACACAAGTCTAAAACACAATCCATAAAAATATTATACACAACATAGATGCATATACGGTATTCTCATATCCACATAATACAACTACTTTGTAACACCAAAAAAAATATATACATATCTATTCTATAATTTTATACAAGGAAATAGGATGGTACACTCATGTCCCAATCATATGATTTCTTTAGGTATCTCTACCCTCATCAATCTACAAGCCCAAGGGAGTACAACCACAAAATCAAATTACATAAGCCAACATAAAATTAGAATAAGTTGAAGGTATTTACAAGGTCATATTAGTATAAAAATAAAGTGAAAATATAGTGGGATTTCATCCCATAAAATTAAAATTAATAATAAAAAAACCATAGACTCACTCTAGAATAACACAACACTAAGGGAGACGATGAAGGGAATTTTAAACCTAGTTCTTTATACTTTGTCCTATGCCAATTTTATTTTTATTAAAATATGGCCACATATATATAAATAATAATAGATACAAAAATAAACCCAACCCTTAAGCCCTAATATTAAATCATAGGAGCCAATAAATAAGCTTCCTAAAGGCCCCAAGTTTAGCCTAGTCTCCCTTTTGCTACCCTCACACAGCAATAGTATGTTGTAACCATACACAAAAATAAAACATATATGGATTGTAATAAATACCTTATATTTTTATCAAAATAAATGTGAAAAATATTATAAAAATCTAACTATATAAATTCAAATTAAAATAAAAGTAAAAATGGCAGCAAACTCCCTGTGAGACCCCAAAAAATAGACCCAAATTTTGTTGTAATAAAATATATAACATAATAAGGAAAATAACTAAAAAAAGAAATTTAAATTAGAATGGAGCCTACCTCATGTAATCCACTTAGTGTTTCCATATTATCCTTTATTATCCTACTTATACTCTTTTATTATTTCATTCTCTTGATTAACAATGAAAAAAAAATGATTTTTTAAAGCAAATCTAAGAAAAAAGGGGAGATGGGTAATTTAACTAAAATCATAATGAGGATTAGGCATGTGTCTACCCTCATTGATTTCCATGAATAAATTTCATCTTAAGTTACACCTTTGAAATATGACCTAGGAAATGAAGAGTTTTGAAAAAAAATTAGGCACACTAATTAAAGTTACCTCATAATGGCCACCCTAAAAGAGCAAAGGGGTTGGATATTGGCAATCTACTATTTTGTAGCAACTGGATAAATCCAAATTACCTATTTAATTTTGATATAATTAAACTTAGGAAAAGGGATAAAATTTTAATATCTCATTCCTCAAAGGAGTTTGTATGCATGGAAAGTGATGGGCTACACCTCCATACTCAAATTCCTAGGGTTGGCTGAGACAATTATTGGAATGATGGGTAAATGTTAACTATTGATTTGACTAATTATATTGACAAGGCTAAGTTAGTTTAATGGGAAAATATTATTGATTTGGCTGATTTTTTTATCTTGTTGAATAGGACATGTTTGTTGATTTCTATCATGTCTATTCCAATATTGTTCAGCTACCTCAGATGTTTGTTAAGGGAAGCAAATTGTGAAATGATGAGATATCCATAATATCCTAATTCTTAAAGATTAATATAGTGAAACTCCCAATTAATATTACTCTCTATAAATGTACATAAATATAGATGAAATTATTTCACTATCTAATTGACTTGATCAAGTTAATCTCATCCAAGAAATGACATCTTCAATGATAATAAAAATAGATGAGACTATACTAAATGATTAAAAATAGAATTACATTAGAAGGTTTATTTATTGGTGGGATAATAAATGAATTTACCTAGCTAGCTAGGCTTATAATAATATTATTAGTTTTTCTAGGGATTATTATTGACTAGTGATAAAGTTAGGCAATGTCATATAGTGAAGACTACCATCTAGAGATTAGAGTACATATCACTTGGAATATTCTTTGATGGGACAAGAATTGTAATTCTTAAAAATGAGCCTATCCTATGTTGTTGCACTTGTATTAAGAGTGTCATCCAAGGGCATGGGATTATTTGGTTTATTATTATTTATTTGTCCTATAATATAATTTATGATTGCTAAAGGTTCTGTTTTATAGTTAAATGTTTTCCCCAGTGGCTAATTGTTTAAATGTCTACATAGTTTTTTCAGTTAGTTATTTTCTAAAGTGGCTAGTTTGTTTAAATTTTCATGATATTTTATTGAATTGAATTTTTTCACATGTGAATTATAAATTGATAGGAAATTAAAGTTTTTAAAATTAAACTAAACCAATATTTTTTATTTATATTTTTTAATATGAATTTGAAACAAAATCGAATAATTATAAAAAATGTAGAGAAAACTAAATTCTTTCACTGTTTTTGAAATCAAAATAGATGAAAAATAAAAAATTAAATGGTTTATAGTATTTTATCTTTTCATATTTATAAAATGTATACATATCACTAAACTAATAAAATGTTTGGAAATGAATGTTTGTACAAGCCGATTTTATTTATTTTTATGTTTTGTAATGAAGAATTGTAGAAACATAAATTTAAAAAAAAAAAAAAAACTAAATGATCATTTAATTTTATATTTAAAATGGCATATTTAAATAGAAATAAAATAATAAATTAATTCCTCTATTTTATATATTTTTATTTGTAAATGGAGAACAAGGAAAGAATATTTTTTTTAGAACAAACATAGAGAGAGAGTAATTTAATATAAATAAGAGTAAATAATAACTACTTTATATAATATCCATATTTCACAAGATATTTTATTCAACACTAAAATCAATAAAGTCTACTTACTTTGAGAATTTTTTTATTGGTGAAAAAAGAGGAAAAAAAATAAAGCTATAAAATTTATTTGTCTAAATATTGATAAGTAACTGCTTTAAAAATTCACTCTCAATGATGTAAATACTAACCAAAAAATTAAATGTATGTAGTAGACACCAGAGGTGAAATAAATAGGTTGGAATTGATATCTTTTAATTATTTAAAGAATAACACTTTTTAGAATATATTAAGGAAGTTTATCCTCACCAATTACATAGAAATGATTCATGGAGTAAACCCAAGCATGTCAATAGATTTTTCTGAGGACTAGAAAGATAGGATTATGAAATTTGGAGGTGGGGTATTGAGAGTGATGGAAGCTAATATAGTTGAATTCAAGGGGATGGACACTAAGGGGAACTAAGGTTTATAGATAACATAATATACATAATGTAATCATCCATAATTTCTATTCTCATGATGAATATATTCATGGTACATAAGTTTTTATCCTTCAAATGTCCTTGTCAGGTCTATGGGAAGAAGTCTAACTATAAGGAATGAAGTATGTAATGATGGAGAATTATTTGTCATTATTATACATGGGAGGAAAAAATAAATAGGGTTGAGTCATTACATTGAAATAATATCTATATAAATAGGACTATTTTTAATATCCTAAGGAAAGGAAACCTCCCCAAGTTTATATAAATGATTTGTGGTATTAACCTGGGGATATACATAGAGTTTGCTAAGGCCTAGAAATATAGAATTATGACACTAAGAGGTGTGGTGGTGGAAGTGACAAAAGATAATTTATATCTATGGAAATTTAGTTCACTAAGGTTTATAGATACTACATAGTAGATAATGAAGTCATCATAGTTTCTTTTCCAGTGATAAAAATATTCATGGTATGAAATTTGGAATCTTTAACATGTTATTGCCAAGTCTATGGGTGAAATTTTGACTATAAGTAATGAATTATGTAATGATTAAGAATTGGTTATGATTAATAGGATTTTTAGGTGAAATAAAGAGGGTGGAGTCATTATCTTACAATAATATCAATATGAATATAACTATTTAGAGTATGTTAAGGAAATGTATCTTCACAAATAACATAGAAATGATTCACTATGTTTATCCATGTATCTCCATAGAGTTTGTTAAGGCCCAAAAAGTTAGGATTATGAAGCTGAGAGGCATATTGGTGGAAGTGAAAAAAGACAAGATAGCTAAATTCACATAGATGTAAATTGACGGCACTAAGATATATATAAACCACATCTAAAATAATGAAGTCATACACACATTATATGCCCATGATGAGAAGATTCATGAGACTAAAGATGGAATCCTCTGCATGTCCCTACCATATTCATGGGTATAATTATGCTTAAAAGTAATGAAGTATGTAATGATGAAATGGAATTTTAGGAATATATATTCCCACCATTATTTCTTTCTTACCAATTTTATGCACATTGAGTTAATCAACTTTCCATATTCTATATTAATATCTCTTGACAATTTAGTTAAGTAAATCTAATTAGGGGATGTTATTTTTCTATTTCAACAATCCTTAATATTAGTTTTAGTCTAGTCAATGTCTTCTACCATTGACTCACCCCTGGGGTATCCTAATAATGAGGTTATGGTTTGGACTAAATAATATCTCAGTAGGGTTGTTAGGTAGAAATAAGGTGAAACATTAGCTAATCGGGCTCTCAGTTCTAAAAATAAGCTTACGAATAGCTCTTTAAGGTAAAATATTTGTTAACTGATAGTGGGACACACAAGGAAAATATGGAAAAAATAAATAGGCCAATGAATTTGGAGCCCCATAAATCCCTTATTGAAAATTCAGAATTGAAGCACCTAAAACTTAATGAGGACCCCATGAAAGAAATAATGGAAAAATTAAAAAGAGATATTAATACCATACTAACCTTCATCGAGGAAATGATTGAATAATTAAAAAATAATATGATAATTCTAGTGGAGTTATAAGATGGAGTTGATAAGTTTAAAACTTAACATAAAAAGGATAATCATGAGTTTGTAGACTTGAACAAGACACTAATGTACTAAAAAAATATATGATTAGATTGGGACTCAAGATGGATAAGTTAGGGGAATATTTTAAAGGGATGAAGAGTAAGCTAAAATATACTAATATGCATAAAATAAATAAATTCAAAATCACCCCTATGATCTATGAGGACTCAAAAAAAAGAGTAAATTAGATAGCACCCAAGATGGGCCTAGTAAATGCACTAGAGATCATAATAAAAATGGAAGATGTTGAGAAGTTAATTGTGGGAGATTCGATTTACATCAAGATTCTTATTCTCCAAGAATAACTAGATATTTTTAAAATTGTAGAGGATTTCTATGTTCTAGTGATGACTGTGGGTTGGTCTTATGTTGAAAGTCAATTGTTGTTTATTTTTTTACATGTATCATTTATTAATGGTAGGTTGTTCTTTATTTTTCGTTAGTCTAGTTTGTAATGTTCTATCCTCACACTTTTCACTAGGTTTTTGATCCCTACCAAAACCTATATTTTTACTTAAATAAAAAAACTACATGAGAAAACCCTAATAAATTTTAAAAATATTTTGAAGAAATAAAAGCAAATTAAAAACTTAGAAGTAAATAAATACTTAATAAATTATGGAATGGAATGTATTTTCAATTATTTAATAAATAAATTTAATCTATGAAAAAAAAGAAATTTAAAACAAATAAGCTCCAAACTTATAAAAAATGGATGACAACTAAGGAGAATTTATTTGTTATCATGTTATAATCCTTAGGTGTTTTCTCTAATGTGGTTTCTTAGTGGGATATGGGGAGTGTGTATCAATAAAAGGATATAAAATAAAAATATGTAGTAGGTCTATGACTGGATCTAAAACAATAAATGTTCTAGCTACCAATTCTTGAAATTTTTGATCTAGATTTCATTGTACAAAGGATTATTTGTATAAATGGGGAAACTATTGCATGTTAGAGTTAACAATAATTTATGGGGACTTCAATAGGAATTTTATGTTATTATTAAGTTAGATTTGGGTTTTATTGGGATATTAAAGGGTTAACTAAGTGAAGCATGATTTAAAAAATGGAGTGTCAAACATGTAAATAACATGAATATTTGTGTCTTGGAAGATAAATTTAATATCCTAGATAAACATGGTGAAACCATCACTATATGTAGTTTTGGTTACACATTCTAAATACGGGTTTTATTGTGCAACATGAAACTTGAAATTTTGAAAGCTTTAGGTCTATTTTTTATAGATTTTACACTTAGGATAGGTTAGGAATGCAAATAAATTTGGTAATGAGATGAGAAAGGACCTGGGCATGTGCATTATTACATAGAGACTTTTGCATCATCACCATATTGGATAAATTTATCACTATGTAATGTTTGGGTGCATACATATTTCCCACTTGGGGAGATGCCCTATCATGAATTGAGTAATTCCATTTTTTGACAATAGGAACACCAAAATGAAATGGATGGTTACGAAACTTACCTCACTTACCTATGAATTAAAGTAAATCAAGTTGAGGTACTTCATATATGTAACGAATAATACATGAATCAACTGTAATATACTTAAAGGATTGAAAAAACACTATTTAATAAAATTCAAGATAAGAATACTTATTTTACATGTAGTAAATGAGATATTACTTCGTCCATCCCATTGAGTGGTGGAATTCAGTGTTGGGTGAAAAGGTAATATCTTAAAAATATAAAAATGCAATTACAATTATAAAATTAAGTTTTAAAACATTTATGGAAAACAAAGATAAAATTTCTTACAATTGACATGGGGGAAGGGTATTACATATTATTAGTGTAGGTTTTTATTTTTCCCTATTATTTAATTAGGGAAATTATATTTTTTGTGCTACATGGAGGTTTCCTACATTCTTGGGATATGCTAGCTTATGTGGAGATGTGTGCCATAGATGTGTCATAGGTGTCATAAGAATGTCATAAGTAACTCCCTTGATGGGAGTTACTTCTCTATTCTTAGCACCTTGTCACCACCTTTCATGGAGGAGTTATAGTCTATTCTTGGGGTGCCATGACCACCATTTGTGGAGGAATTACTTACATGCTCTCCTATATGTATTCTTCACTTTGACCATCTCATGTTAATTAGATATTGGGTTTTCTCCTATTTTGTCTTGTGTAATTTATCTTCTTGTATAATTTCAAATTGATTTAGCATCTATGTGATGTGCACTAGCTTCATCTCATGTGATCACATCTCCATTGCATTCACATTATCCAAATTCTAACAACAACTCTGATATGGTAGCATAGCCACTCTAATAATCATGTGTCTGGTTATGCTATTAGTTTACTCTAAAATTCTTACTTTGATTTCTTAGTAGTTTTTTTGTTTAACTCTGTTGCATTTGATAGTTTTGGTAGAGTTTCTTGAAAACACATGCAAATCCATATGGAAACTTGTTAAAAAAATTGTTTATAAGTTAAAATTTGCCAAGACCTCTTGTATAGATCTATTGTGGCTTCAGCAAAGGTAGTAGATTTCCTTTTTTTTCATCATTCTATAAGAAAAGAGAGATCTCTGCACATCTGCTTTCTACTCTTAGATGGCACTTTCAGTTTGGGTCAGCTCTCCATGAAGTGCATCTACATGTATAGGTCAATGTGGGGCATCTATTAGGGTGAGATATGTGTGGAGTGGGACTCTAGCAAGGCAAAATGCAACTGTATGGCATTCAGCGTGTAGGTGTGTAGTGAGGTAGTGACTAATACTATCTACTATGCGTTGAAACTAAATCTCTATCTCTTCCTTGTTGTATGTTGAAATTTCAACTTGTCTCTTCTCTTCTCTAATGATGTGTGTTGAGGTTTGTAGATTCAATATTTTTTTTCCCAAAAAAATCAGAACTATGCCTTTTTTTGTAAGAGAACTTTGCCACCTACTATTTTTTCTTGTAAATGGCGCCCTCTCCTTGTTTGGTGTCCCATGTGGGCCCTTAGATACTTGGCCAATAGTTTCATTCTATCTGTTAATTTAATTTTTTAGTTAAAATTGACTTGTCAAAAAAAATTAGTCAATTTGACTAAATATTAAGTATTTAGACAATTTGAAAATTTTGGGGGTTTATATTTAAACTTGTATCTTCGACCTATGAAGATGAAGGGTGAGGCCTAGGTTAGCAAGAGGCCAGTTCCCCCTCACAAAGACATCCTTTGGATTCCTCACTTTGTGCCAAATCTAATGAGTGGTTGGAAGGCCACTTTCTCTCTCAAAATAGGCATTTTTAAAATGTTTTAGTGTTATTTTTTGTAAAAACACTAGTTTATGGGAAATTGAACCTTTAATATCTTGTAAATGGTAGCTTAGATTTGCATGCTATTTTTTGAAAAATTGTTTGTAATTCAATTCTCCAAAGTTTAGGATTTTTATTTGTTAAAAATGCACTAGTTTATAAAGTTCCTAAAATTTGGGTCTCTCGGGACGCATTTTCAGTTGATTCCGATGTCTTGTTTGCTTAAAGTCTTGCACTGATTGCTCTAGACGCATTCTCAATTGATCTTGATGTCTTTTGATCATGCACTTGAATATTTGGGGTGGGGCTCAAAATTTTGGGGTGGTGTGTTTTCTTTTCACAAATTACAAATCTTTGCTTTCATTCTCCTTTTTCCATAAATTCACAACTTGCAATCAACACAACTTCACCTAAATTTAGCTTAAAATGGATTGTTTTCAACTTAAACCCCTAACACCCTTTAACTATCATGAATGGAAGGTTAAAATGTCAATCATTCTTAGAAGTAAAGGGTTGTATAGGATCACCATGGGTACTGAAGTAGAACCCAGCACTGATGTTGAAAAGGTCAAGCGGTACAACTGTAGTGATGAAGCCTATGGATTACTGAGCTTGTCTATGTCTCTAGAAATTTTCTTCCATTTAGAAACATCTAAGACTCCTAAAGACATATGGGACACCTTATAACTCTTATTTGGGAAGCTTGATGAGATGAAAGGTCATGAGCTCAAAAATGAACTCATAAGTCTAAGTCCTAACAACTTTGACACCCTATAGGATTTCTTCACTAAGTTTAAGGCCCTTAGATTACAATTGAAAGAATGTGGGATAGAGAATAAAGATGATCAACTCATCCTTTCTATTCTCACAAAGTTAGGTCCAAGCTATTCAGTCTTTGTCTCCACTTTCCATGCCACAAAAAGTGCCCTTGGACTTACATGGAAAATGCCTTCTTTGGATTCATTCATTGCTTACTTTACTAGGGAGCAAGATAAGCTATGTAAAATGGGCACAATGAAGTCTACTCAACCCCAAGATTTGATAGCTAGAAATGGTAAGGATAAGACTTCAACAAAGGAGAAGAAGAAAGAAAACAACAATCCTACCAAAAAAAACACTGAGTCTTCCTCTTCCAATACTAAACCTAAGAAGGAGAAGGTTAAGTGTGCCTATTATAAAAAGACAAGGCATGATGAACACAAATGCATGAAGAAATAAATAGATCACCTAACTCATCTTCTAGAGAAGCACAACATAGGTGTTCCAGAGTCCATCAAGTAGACTTCATCTACCCAAGATTCTACCAAGGCAAAAGGCAAGGGTATGGAGAAAGAAAAGGGCAAGGCCCTTGTAGCAACTGCAGCTTCTACAACATCATGGGTCATTAATTTGGGTTCTTCTCACCACATGGGCTCTTCACTAGTTGAGTTTTCATCTTTAGAGCCTTGTAGCATGACTTCAATTAGTTTGGGTGATGACACATCAATTTCTATTACAGGGAGAGGGTCAATTGAAATGGAAAGAGTAACATTCAATAATGTTCTAAGTGTTCCTTCTCTTTCAACCAATCTCCTATCAGTCTACCAAATCACTCACATTGGTCAGAGCATGAGAGTTGAGTTTTCACTAGATTTAATGGCTATCAGGGAGTTGCATAGTGATACTACAGTGGCAGTGGGTAGGGTAGATCACCAAGCAAGGTTATACACCTTCTCACTTTTGCACCAGCTTCTTCTCCAACAACATTGCTGACTCATTCAAATGAAATTAGCAAATTATGGCATAGGCAGTTTGGCCACCTTAACTACCACTACCTTGAGCAGCTTTGCAAACATGACATGGTAATTGGCTTGCCTCATGTCCAATTCTCAAAAGGAATTTGTGAGGGGTGCTCCCTTGGGAAGCATCCTGAAGCAAAATTTGACAAAGGCAAAGCTTGGAGGGCTTCAAAACCTTTGGAGTTAGTCCATAGTGATGTATCAAGACCCTTTCCCAAACCATCTTTCACAAGGGCCAAGTACATCCTCACTTTCATTGATGATTTCTCTAGGTACACATGGATATATTTTCTCAAACAAAAGTCTGAAGTGTTTGAAAAATTTCTAGAATTTAAGGCTCTTATTGAGAAATAGAGTGGAAATCTATCAATGTTCTTTAAACTGATAATGGAGGGGAGTATGTCAGCAACAGGTTTGATTAGTTTTGCACCACATATGGGATTGATTTGTAGTGCATAGTCACTTATAGTCCTTCACAAAATGGGGTTGTAGAACACAAAAATAGGTTCTTGAAAGAGATGGGTAGTTGTATGATTCACTCCAAATCCTTAGCACCACAGTACTAGACTAAAGCCATCAATTGTGCTTGCTACATTCAAAATAGGGCTCCTCACAAAAATTTGAAAGGGATAACACCCTTTAAAGCTTGGCATAAAAGGAAACTTGATATTGAGCACATTAGGGTTTTTGGATTCCCAACCATGGCCTACATTTTGAAGAAGAAATGGAAAGCTATGGAACATCAATCCAAGCCTTGCATCTTTATAGGATATCCAGATGGTATTAAGGGGTATCACCTTCTAGATCTAGTCACTCATGAGTTGTTCATCGAGAGAAGTGTCCACTTTCAGGAGAGTCCTAGAGACTCAACACTTGACACTTCTTCTCCCTCATCAGATCTACTTCTTCATGATGATTCCTCATCAGATTCAGATCAACCACAATAGGTTCTCAATCTAGAGACATCTTCTTCTTCGAGTTTAGACAATGAGGATAGTGATGTAGAGACATCCACCTTTAGTCAGTTAGAGGATGAGGAGTTAACACTTGACTCACCCACTTTTGGGCCACTTTGGGCCAAATAAACATTTGAGAGTGCTGACACTTGGGTAGGAGATCCCATAGATGATAGATGTACTAGGGGGGATTTTCAGAGAGATCCACATGCCTTCTTTACTTTAGTTTCAGATCCTCAAAATTTTCAAGAGGCTTCAAGGGTACCTAAGTGGGATAGTGCTATAGAGGAAGAATATTCTTCCTTAATCAGAAATCACACTTGATATTTGACTTCACCTCCTAAGGGAAGAAAGATGGTTCGATGTAGGTGGATATATCAGACCAAGTTTATAGTAGATGGGTTGATTGATAAGTATAAGGTGTGATTGGTCACCAAGGGTTTCTCATAGGTGGTAGGCATTGACTACTCAGAGACCTTTACACCCATTACAAAGATGTCTTCTATCTGACTCACCTTGGCTATTGCCACAACACATGGTTGGGATGTGCACTAGATGGATGTGAATAGTGCCTTTCTTCATAGAGACTTAGAGGAGGAGATCTACATGGAGTAGCCACCAGGATTTGTTTAAGATTCTTCCTTAGTATGCAGACTTAAGAAATCTATCTATGGCCTCAAATAGGCCCCTCAGGCATGGTATGCCAAGATGGATTCCTTCCTTCTCATAGTGGGTTTCACTAGGTGCCATTCTGACCCCAATGTCTACTTCCTACTATAGGATGATTTGCTCCTAATTTTAGTTCTATAAGTTGATGACCTTTTGATCACTGAGAGTTCTTCATCGGCTATTATAGTGGTGAAGGCATGTCTCCAAGATAGATTTGACATGATAAACTTGGGTTTGTTGCACTACTTCCTTGGCATCAAGATCTCATAGTTAGACTTAGGGATTTCTCTTGCATAGCCTAAGTATGCTCTTGATTTATTGGCTCAATTTCACATGGCTGATTGCAAGTTATCTCTGACTTTCTTTCTATCAAGAGTCAATCTTGAGGCTGGTTATTCTTCAACATTGGTTGATGCCACTCGGTATCGACAACTTGTTGTTAGTCTCATCTACTTGACTCACACTAGGCCTGACATATCATATACAGTGGGACTTGTCTCTAGATTTATGTAGGAACCTCATGAGTTGCATTTGCAAGTAGCTAAGAGGATC
Organism: Torreya grandis; assembly: GCA_037957365.1. NCBI lineage: Eukaryota > Viridiplantae > Streptophyta > Pinopsida > Cupressales > Taxaceae > Torreya > Torreya grandis. Next base: position 867,512 of record JARHVA010005227.1, on the reverse strand, counting down.
TTACATTACATACAGGGTTCACATAGATACGAGATTCATTATATATTTGGCATAGAGGTTGACTTGGTTGGATATATAGATTCAGATTGGGTTGGTGATTCACAAACTTTCAAGTCCACTTTTGGTTATAGTTTCTCTCTAAGTTCTAGTCCTATTAGTTGGTCTAGCAAGAAGTAGAATGCTATTGTTATATCATCCATAGAGGTAGAGTACAAGGGAGCTATTAATGTAGCTACTGAGGCTATTTGGCTTTATGGGATACTTTCTGAGTTTGGCATTCCTATTAGGTAGTCCACCATCATTTATTGTGATAACTAGAGTACCATTCAGATTTGCAAGAATCTAGTTCAGCACTAATAGACCAAGCACATAGAGATTCACATGCATTTCATTCAGGAGCTTATTCATAGTTAGGTCATTGACATGATATTTTGCTAGTCTTTAGAGTAGGTTGCAGACATCTTCACCAAACCTTTCACTAAGAGCAAGTTTATTCATCTATGAGCTCTTCTTGGGGTGCGTTCCACATCTGTAGTAGCATCATCTTTGGGGGGGAGCCCACTAGCCTCTTACTTTCTTTTATGTCTCTCTTTTGGGTGGGGGGAGTTTTTTCCTATGGGTTTTCTCCTTTTCTCTATCTTATGGGAGATTGCATTTGTATTGGGTACCTCATCAGGGCTAGTTGTCAGGACCCATTTTATATTTCCACATTGCCCACCTAAGATGTGCTTATGGGGGGGTATTAGTGTAGGTTTTTATTTTTACCTATTATTTAATTAGGGAAATTATATTTTTTGTGCTACATGGAGTTTTCCTACATTCATGGGATAGGCTAGCTTATGTGGAGATGTGTGTCATAGATGTGTCATAGGTGTCATAAGAATGTCATAAGTAACTCCCTTGATGCGAGTTACTTATCTATTCTTAGCACCTTATCACCACCTTTCATGGAGGAGTTACAGTCTATTCTTAGGGTGCCTTGACCACCTTTTGTGAAGGAGTTACATGCTCTCCTATATGTATTTTTCACTTTGGCCATCTCATGTTAATCAGATATTGGGTTTTCTCCTATTTTGTCTTGTGTAATTTATCTTCTTGTATAATTTTAAATTGCTTTATCATCTATGTGATGTGCACTAGCTTCGTCTCGTGTGATCACGTCTCCATTGCATTCACATTATCCAGATTCTGGCAACAACTCTAATACATATGTCACCTTGTGTTGATTTATTCTTATAAAACTAAAAAATGCATTTAAATATACAAGAGATCATTCAAATAGAGTTAACTATATAATATAAATAAATTTAGGATAAAATAATAAAATAAAAATATAATATATAGTTTTATATTCTTAATTTGGATAATAAGTTTCCATATCCAAATATAGAAACTTTGAGTTATATCACATGTGTTACTGATTCAGGTGTTGATATAGTTGCTTAAGACATCATGGTAAGAGGATGACAATAACACTATCAAGAACAAATGGGATGTAGGTATAGGTTAGTTTTCATGTGTTTCCTCATAAACCCTAGGCTTGAGAGATTTATTTTTAAAACATCCTAGGATAGATGAAATTTGATAAAAAATTTAGCTTACCATTAAATGTTTATTTTCAAAAATTTTGTGTGATTTTTTATATTTTTTGTGTTTTTGCATTTTGGGGTTACAATAAACAAAACTATTAGTGCAAAGCATAATTGGCAATTTTTACAAATGATGGTTATGTAAATACCTTCTTAATTTCAAAACCATCATAGTAGTAATAAAAATATTGGTCTATATATATTATGATTTTCATTTATATTTTGGTAATTATGTAACCATTTTGATGATTTCATATCCATCAATATACAAAGACTAGTAGTTGCATAACCATTTCAATAGTTTCATAGATCCACTTGCAGATAATGGTGGTTTTGATATATCAAGGATTTTGTTTAGATTATTTAAGTTTGGACTATCATAATCCTATTTTTAAAATTTAGGGAGGTTATGTGATATGGATTAGAGATTTAGAGTAGGAGTGGTTTCCCAATATTATTACCCTCTTGACTCAAGATGAGATGATGGTGTTAGATTAGGCTAACATTTGGTAGAGTTCTTAGATGAGGTTAGTTTCCATACCTAGCTCAGTGTTATGTCATATTTTTATGTTTTTGGATGTGAAATATAAAATTTTATGGTTTTCACAAGTATAAGGTGGGTGGAAAATCCCCATAGATGATGTTTACTAGATTATGGGTTTTCCTATGATAGGGTACACATTGACATTGAGCAATACTATTGATATAATTGAGGCCTAAATATGGAATAAGTATTTATATATGGTAAAATAATTTATGTGGGTGTGAATCATGTGGTTATACTAGTAATATTAGAAAGAACTATGACCCTGAGTATTCTTAAGGCCATTATTGGCATTACATCTAGTAGGGGTCAAGGGAACAAATAATTTTTTATATTGTTGGGTCCCCATTGTTATGTAAATCAATGGGAATGGGTAAAGGTATTCATTTGATCAATATGTAATATTAAGGACATAAAATTACATCCATATGGTCTCAATATTGGGTGATTTGTCTCTCAGCTATCTAACCCAAGTTATGAATTGGGTATATAAGCACATTGATCCTTATTAGAGGGGAGTCAAGATAGTGGATACATGAGTTATAAGGGTCAAAATTAGATATTCATGTCCCCTTTTATGGATCTTTTTAAAGTCATGGGATTTTTTACAACTACATATATGATATCCCAATCTTGTGTTGAGATGTCAAGGTTATGAGGAGTTGAGGTTATTACACTATTGGCCTGTGAGAAAACTCAATGAATTAGCAATGAGATGGGGAAGATGAATTTACAACCCATGAATAGGGTGACCAAATAGTTTGTATTGAAGTATGTAACAAACCTTCCCATTCTTCTAGTCACTTACAGGAGTGATAGGGATATAAGATATGTTTAGGCAGGTAAACTAAGATGGAAAACATTAATTCTAGGTAGACCCATAAAAGGGGTTTGAAGAGATAGGATAAGATTATGATGGGGTAATTCCCCCATATTAGGATATGGTACCATAAACAAACATGTTATAAGTATAGGGGATAATGGACAAGCCACAAGAGTAGTGGTAAATGTTGGTCAATAGCCAATAATAGAAATAAAGGCCAGACAACCATCAACAAAAGTTGGGATAGGAGCAACATATGACCCAACTAGTTTTTAATAGGCATAAGGAGAGGAGGATGAGGAAGATGATATAATCTTAGATGATTATGAATCCCATATTGACTAATAGGAGAGGGGTCTAGGTAGGTTGTTGAATAAATATTCCCTTTTTAATTTTTTTAATTAGCCAATAATTTGTATATTTAGTGTATAATTTATGTGGATGTGTGTGTTGGTGTTTCTATTACATGAGAAAGTGGAGTAAGATGATTTGAGATTATTTTATACTCATGTTTCATCACCTTGATCCTAAGAAAGGACCAAATCCTTATTGATTGAGGTTTATCATTAATATTTGGAAAACACTCTAATGTATTTTCCCCAACATAGCATAGAACACATGTATTAAAATGTCAAAGGATATATATTAGTGGAATGTATGCCAAGGTTGGAAAATTGGGTGCTCAATTTAAGAACCTGAGTGGCCTACTTGATATGAGAGGTAGATACACATCCTTGATTTTTTAGACCACAAAAATAAAGGCCTCCTAAGTTGTGACTTAAGGAAGGAGGCATTGGATATGGAATGGCAGACCTTGATACTTAGTGTCAGGTGGTTTTTGTAGTATATGAATCATGAACATATGACATTTAACCTCAAGAGGTATGTAAATATAGTTATTACGACTAATTTCCTAGAGGGATGGATCTAGTTACATGTGAGTATTATGATATTTTTTTATATTTTTGATATTTTATCAATGCTCTCTCAGTGTGGCAATGATGTCTGAAACTAGATCATATTATTGAAAAAAAAAATAATCTACTTTTATTTTGGTTCTTTATATATATATTATATGGTTTCCTTTTTTAGATTATAAACCTAAGATATGTTAGGATAAAATAAAACATATATTTATCCCTAAATCACATACAATAGAAACTATGAATTGAATCAATCAAACATACAAAAAAAAATCACAAACATGCACAAAAATAAGAGACACCATATTTAATGTGGCTTACCCAAGATGGGCTACATCAATCAAACTTGTCTAGTATATTATTTCTAGCATTACAAGGGAGAAACAAATCCTACAACAAACCATGTTACACCTCTTTACCTCTTTTTACCTCTTCTCTATGTGCAATACGTTTCATCTTTCATATCAACCATGTAACAACACATTTTATGGATAAAAACACCTAAACATAACCTCTATCATAAGATCTATAAACCTTTAATCAATGGCCTAGAATGACTACAAAATTACAATTTTATAAGGCAATTTTAATAAAAAAAATTCTTTGGGGGCATTACCCTTAAACCCCCATTGCGGCACAGGGACCTTGAGTCCTCCATCGAGGGGGGGGCATCCCAATCAGACCCCATGCCATCATGGATACAAAGAATGGGATCCAAAACTTGGCTAAAATAACATCAAATTTTTAACCTCTAATCCTAGAAGATAATCAGGCTCCATACCTAATAATCTCCCACTTGGAGACTGATTTCAGCTATATCCACTATATTATCTAGACTTGGACAAGTTAATTAATTTAATTATCATCCCGGAAGACTAATTAAAGCTAAACATATCATCAACTTATTTCTTGTAACCACCTTGGTCATCATATCTATAGTATTTTTACTAGTGTGTATCTTCTCTATTTTACTTTCTCTTCCTCTATCATTGAATGAATGAAATGATACCATAACTGAATATGTTTTATTTTGGAGTGAAAATCTGAGTTTTTGGCTAGATGGATTGAACTTTAATTGTCACTATATAGATTACATATTTATTAACTATGTCCCAATTCTTTCATCAACTTTTGTAGCCAAAATATTTCCTTGCATGCTTTTGTAGTAGCAACACACTCAGCCTCTATGGTTGAAAGTGCCACAACCTTATATAATTGTGATACCCAACTAACTAGTTTACCACTTATTATAAACACATACCCTGTAGTGCTTCTTATACCATCCAAGTCACCTTCCATATTTGAGTCAACATATCTTTTTAATGTCACATCTAATCCACCATAACTTAACACTATATCTATGATCCCTCTTAAGTAACAAATGATACATTTTACTACCTTCTAATGTTCCTTTCCTAGATCACTCATGAACCTACTTACCACTCCCACTACATGTGTAATGTCAAACCTCATAGACACTATTGCATACATTAAACTATCAACTACTGATGAGTATAGAATTTTAGCAATCAGGTTCTTTTCTTCTTATGTTTTAGGATATTTTTCCTTTGTTAATTTAAAGTGTGTAGCCAAAGGTGTCCCAAATAATTTTGCATCCTACATATTAAATCTTTCCAACACTTTTTTAATGTTCTCTCCCTGTGATAATTCTAGCTTCCTATTCTTTCTATTTCTAGTTATCCTCATACTAAGGATATATTTATTTACACCTAGATCCTTCATAGAAAATATATCACTTTACTATTTCTTGAGTACATTAATATTGTGCGCATTGGAACAAACTATAAGCATATAATCTACATATAAAAATAAAAATAATGTAGCTACCATTTTCAAAACTTTTAAAATATGCACAATGGTTTTAATGAAATCTATAATAACCCTATTCTATCATAAAATTGTCAAATTTCAAATACCATTGTCTTTGAGCTTGTTTTAGGCCATACAAACTCTTCTTCAGCTTGCACACCATTTTATCCTTACCTTTGACTTCGTATCCCTATGGCTGCTCCATATATATTTCCTCCTCTAAATCACCATGAAGGAATGCAATCTTCACATCTACGTTTTCAAGGTGAAAATCTTCTACTGCTACCAAACTCAAAACAAATCTTATAGGAGTCATTTTAACAACTAGATAAAATATTTCATCAAAGTCTATGCCTTTCTTTTATGCAAAACTTTTAACCACCATTCTAGCCTTGAATTTACTTTTACCTTCATTCTCCTCCTTTATCCTATGTACAGACTTATTCTATAATGCCTTCTTTCCTTTAGGAAGATCCACCAAATCCCATGTCTAATTTCCATTAGAGCATCATACTCCTCATCCATAGCTTGCTCCCAGTTATCCTTGGCATCAATTTTCACTACTTATTCATAGCATTCTAGATCCCCATCATTAGTAAGTAATAAATAATATAAAGGAGAAAAATTATCAAGTGGTTTACTTACTCTTGTATATCTTCTAATAGGGGTTTGAGGTACTTGTTCCTACTGAACATTTTGATCAGGAACCTTTGGGACATGTTTTTCTATAATTTCTTCTAATATTGTATATTCCCCTTTAGATTCTTCTTGATTCTTTTCCTACAATTGGTCTTTGTACATGAATTTTTCATTGACCACAACATCTCTACTCTTGATTATTTTCTTATGTTCTAAATTCCACAACTAAAATCTATATTCATCAGTTCCATAACCAATAAATGTGCATTTCTGATACTTAGCTTCTAACTTATTCCTATGATCTTTGGAAAATGACTAACAACCAAAAACTCTTATAAAATAATAATCTACCTTATTTCCAGTCCATGCCTCCTCTGGTGTTCTACTATCCAAAGCACTCAAATATCCTCTATTTATCAGATAAATTCTTATAGTTATAGCATCTACCCAAAACTATAAAGGCAAACTTGCATGTAGTCTCATACATCTGGCATGCTCCATAATAATCATGTTTATTCTTTTTGACACACAATTCTATTGTGGTGTTCTTGCAACTATTTTTTATCTATGAATTCTACTTTTTGAATAGTAATGGTTAACAACGTTACTACAATGCTCACCTTTATTATCTGATTTGAGACATTTTAGTTTTAAACCTATTTCATTTTCAACTAAAAGATTCCATTTCTTAAATGAATCAATAACATCAAACTTCATTTTTATATAGTATACCCAAACCTTCCTAGTTGTATCATCAATAAACGTAACACAATAATTTGAACCACCAAGTGAAGATACCTAATGTGGTCCCCAGACATCCATATGCACAAGCTCTAAATTTTGCTCCTTCCTAGCTAGTCCAACCTTGAGAAACATCACATGTTTTTATTTCTCATATACATAGTAATCATAAATTTCTATATATAATTATTTCAAACCTAGTAGTTTATCTTTTGCATGTAGGGTCTTCATTTCATTTTCACTCATGTGGCTAGGTTTGTAATGCCACATAGCTACATCTTTACCTATTGTAGCTACAACATAGGATAAATTAACACTATTTTGAAATAAATATAAAGTTCCTACTTCCTTACCTTTTATAACTACCATAGAACCCTTTGTAACCTTCCATGATTTGGTTATAAATTTGACCATACAACCCTCACTACCTAATTTCCCTATAGAGATCAAATTTCTCCTCAAGATTGGAACATGCCTGACATCCTTCACCACCCAAGTGTTTCCATTTTGTAATTTAACCTAAACACTTCCTTTCCTAAAAATACTATAGGTTTAATCATCACAAAGGTAAACATTCCCATAATCACCTTGAATGTAATCTATAAAATAATGTCTATGAGGGGTCGCATGAAAAGAACAACCTAAATCTAAAAAGTAATATTTTATAATATTATAAATAAAAAAATTATAACATTTTTTAGTATATCACCTACTACATTTTCTTCTTTACTACCTTCTTATTGGTCCTTACCTAATTTATCTTTTTGAAACTAGCACTCTTTCCTTGTGTGTCCTGGCTTGCCATAGATCCAACATTCCATCTTTCCTCTTCATTCAAATCTTGCACCCCATTTTGATTTTCCATGGTTTCCTCTACCTCTATTATTTTTCCTTCCTCTATTCTCCATTTCAACGTATTTATATATATGGATGTTTCAACTATGCTTTTCCTTCACATTTCTTTACTTAGGATAACACCCACGACATCTTAAAACTTTAGTTTAGCATTATTAGACACATAGTTGCTTACTTCCATTACCAAGCTATTCCAACTTTTAGGCAAAGAATAAAAAATAAAAAGATCCCTAAATTTTTCATCAAAGTTAATATTTATGAAATTTAGCTAACTAGTAACTGTGTTAAACTCATATAAATGATCTGGTACTAAACCATTTTTAGACATTTTCATATTAAATAATTTTTCATCAAAAATATTTTATTTGAGGTAGAGGATTTTTCATATACATTGCCTAATACACTCATAAGACCTTTTGTTATCTTTTATTGTGATATGTTGAATGCTAAAAAAGATGCAAGGCACAATTATATGGTTCCAAGGGCTTTCTGATCTAATAATCCCCAAGCTTTATCTGACACTGTCAATGGCTTTTTGGCTTGCCCTCTCAATGTTAAATATAGGTCCTTTTGGTAAAGGTAATCTTCCATCCATATTTTACACAATCCAAAGTCATATCCATTTAACTTCACCTTAGATTTTTTTCATCTTCCATAGCTCCCACTCGACGTCAAACCCTTTTCTTCCTATGATTTAAAATTATTCAAATAAAACCTTTGCTTTGATACCACTTGTTCAGATAAAATAAAACATAGATTTATCCCTAAATCGCATAAAAGATAAACTATGAAATAAATCAATCAAACATAGAAAAAATATTCATAAACATGAAAAAAAATAAGAGACCCCAGATTTAACATGGTTCACCCAAGATGGGATACATCCACCAAACTTGTCCAATATATTATTTTTAGTAATAGATGGGAGAAACAAATCCTACAACAAACCATGTTACACCTCTCTACTTCTTTCTACCTCCTTTCTATGTGAAATAGGTTTCATATTTCATATCAACCATATAAAAACACATTTTAGGGTGAAAAGGAACTAAACATAACCTCTACCATCAGATCTAGAAACCTTTAATCAATGGCCCTGTTTGACTATGAAATTACAATTTTACAAGGCAATTTTAATAAATTTTTTGCTTCGAGGGGGCATCATAGATACAAAGAATGGGATAAAAAATTTGACTAAAATAACATCATATTTTTAACCTCTGATCTTGGAAGACAATCAGGCTCCACACCTAATAGGATGAATGGGATCATGTAAAATGTTATGGATCCAATTGTGTTAGTTCTATGAAAATTCTAATGATATTTATGTTTAATAAAATGTATGAAAATATGTAATGAGATAATTTATAAAAATAAAAAATTATGAGAAGTATATTTTAGGAAACTAATGATCCACTTCTTTCATATGGAAATTGACACTCGATTTACAATATATGATTGAAAGGGGCAATAAGAAGCTTGGAAGGATGAAAATTAAAATGAGCTAGTCAAAATATGACAATGGAAAGGAGAGTGATCTTGATCCATGTGGGATATGGAATAATTATACTTCATTTATAAAGATTAAAAATAATAAATTTATAGTATTTTATCTAAAATTAGATTAACAGATGGCCAAACTTATAGAATTGGTAAAGAGGATAGGTTCTCTTCTAAGCACGTGCTTCTAATTTTAAGATTTATAATTTATTATTTGTGAGACCCCTTATGTCTAACCCCATATGAATAGTAGTATATTTAACCCCTTGTGTTTAACACCATTTTATTATTACAACTTATTTATTTTGATAAATAACCATGGGCATCTCTCCCTAATGCTAATCCTATGAAAATTGGTAATATCTAAAGGCTCATCACTAAACATTAGCAAAGTATAAGAGATGTAAAAATTATTTTCACCATATTTTATCAGCTTAACTTAGCTAGAATTTTTCATTATGTGTGTGCATGTTTTATTTTTAGGGAAGGCTCTTAATCCCACATATTTTCCCCATGAAACTAGTAATATGCAAGGGATCATCACCAAATGTCAATGTTGGAGAATGAGATAACCTAATAAATCATGTTAGAGATTTAACTTAGAGAGACAAAAGGGAATTATTCCATGAGCAAGATTTTAGACTAGGTTATAGGTTAATGTTTCTAAGATTTAATTAAATCATTGAGAAAGAGAGAAAATAATACCTAAAATGACTACATTTATTCACCTACTTAGTTATAATTTTAGAACAATTTTATAAGGGGTAAATGGTAGTGGGTAATGATAAGAATATGAACTAATTTTTTGTGTCAATTATTTTTCCAAGTTAAATCATCACCAAATAGTCACCTAATCAAAATAGATGAAATGAATACTAAAATAAATATGATTAGACTAAGTTTATTAATTTAGTGAGCTAAATAAACACATGGAACCATATATAATATCATTTAAGGTGTAATGAATTTATAGATTCATCTATCTCCTTCCCATCTAGAGTGCATAGATGAAAGGCTCAATTATTCAAAATTTTAGTGACTAAATAGGGTCCTAATTAATTACGTCTAAATTACAACCCTTACCCTCTCTTTATCAACCATACTAGTGATTCTTAACACAAGGCCTCCAACCTAGATATGACATTTAGATAATATTTTATTATATTTATGTCATGTTTTCCAAGTAGGATTCATGATGTTGAGTGGATTTGAGCCAATCTTTATCTAAAATCACTAGATAATCCAAATTTACATTTATATATGCTTCTTCATTCATGAGACCTTTGAGATAAACAAAAATACTTGGAATTTCAACTTCTATGGGAAAGAATACCTCATCACTAAATTATAAATAACAAGGGTTTCCCTTGTGGGTGTCTAAATGATCATCCTACAAACCCATGAAGTGGGATATATTTAAATCCATCTTGTTATATTTCATGGTCTTAACTAAAATTGACTTCAATATTTTATTTTTCACCTTGTATTTACCATTAAGATGAGAGTATTATAAAGAGACATTATGGTGAAAGATATAAAATTTCTTTCATAAATCACATAAATTGGGACTTTAAAGGGAAACCATTGTTAGAGATGATGACACAATAAACCTTGAAACTAAATATTATTATGTTCAAGATGAATTTATAAATGACTGATATAATGATCATGTTTAGTGGCATAACCTCTGACCACTTGGTGAAATACTCAATGGTCATGATGGTGAAGTTGTGGTTTTTAGAAGAGGCAAACAAGAGTTTTACAATTAATTCTAACATCCAAGTGGAGAAAGGCAAAGTTGTAATGATAGGGTAAAGCATTTGATTAGGAACATGTATATTTTGAGATAATTCTTTGGATTTGGAACATTTTATGACATATTATAATACATCATGCTCAAATATGGAGCAAAAAAATACATATTCTATGATTTTTTATGGTTATTGTGACCTCCAAATTGACCATCACAACCACTGCTATGAAATTTAAATAAATTTTTCCTAGATTCTTCTTGGTCTACACATTTTAATAGCATGCCATTTAAAAATTTATGATAAAGGACTTCATCAAGAATAACATACTTCTCTACAATGAATTGAATGAGCCATAGCTGTTGAAAATTGACACCATCAATATAGATTTAATAAATTAAGTAATTTACTATATGAACATATGACAAATAGGAATGATCGATGGTTTATATACATGATAGATGAATTCATCAGGGAAATCAATGTCAACAATGTCATTTGCCTCCAATGGGGAATTAACAAACCATTCAATAATGATTTGTCCCTTAAAATAATTTTCCTTGATATAGGTGAGTTTAAATTCACTGAATAGTGTGATCATATTACCAATATTTATTGATAAGGCTGACTAGTTTAGATAAGTATGAAGGGATTGGGATCTTATGATGACCCTAGTTTCTAGATTGATCATGTAATGCCTTAATCATTTAGTTCTAAATACTATTTCCATATATTAATTATTTGCTTTGGTATATTTAGTCTTATAATAAATAAGGACTTGAATAATAAAGTAAATCACCCTCTCCCTACCATCATCATCATTATGGACTAATATTAAAATAATAGACACCTCAATTTCCTTAAATTAAATAATGAGAGGTCAATAAGAATTAGGTTCCATAAGATTTAGTAGATCTATGATAAATTTATTTACATACTCAAATGAATTTTGGAGATCTTGGGTCCAAGCTAGATTTCTCTCCTTATTGATAAAATTGTTAATGAGGTGGATGTTATATGTAAGATTAAAAACTAATATTATAATTTTCCCCAACTTCCCCAGAAATTATCTTATTATTGATCATCATTTGGGGGTGGGAGATCTCAATAATGGAATGAATTTTGGTATGACCTATGTCAATCCCATGTGTAGAAATGATGTAACCCAAAAGCCTTTTGCCAATGACCCCAAAGAAATTTTTTGTGACACCATACTCAATGAGGCCTTGAATTAAATGAAATAATTTAAGGTATATAACCCTTTTCTTGGTCTTTTCCATAATATCATCAACATATACCTCAATGATTTTATGAATAAGGTTGGGTAAAATATGAGTCATGGTCCTTTAATAGCCTGTAGCAAAAAATATAGCTAGCATAACATAAGATCCACCATGTCAAAGTGAAATATTTCTTACTTTAGTCATATTATATAATTAATTTTTTTTTGTAGCCTAAAAGGTCATCCAACAGGGATAATAACTCATATCTAACTATGCAATGTATGATAAAATCTATGGAGAGTAATGGAAAATCATATTTATGGCATGCCTTGTTAATTACCTTGAAATCAATGAATATTCTAATTTTATCATTATTTTTTAGGATAGGGACTACGTATATATACCCAAATTTGGCCCAAGATAATCCAATGCATTCATTTTACATAACCTTACTCATTTATACTATTATTGATGAACAAACAACTTATTGGCCATGTATTACATTGCAGCTCTGAATCTCTAGTTTTTATTCTCATGTCTATTATATTTATATTTTATCTTCTCATGTACACATTATAAGTACCCAATTTCCATTCCAAGTATTTTTATTCGAGTTTTAATAATTTTATATAAGTTCACATTGGAACCTTTTTCAAATAATTTAGAGTTTTCCCAGCATGGCTTATGAAGGATTTTTGAATTTCTACATTGTTAATGGTATCTTTTATGACTATTATTCTCTTCAATTTACCCCCCTCATGCAGCACTAATCATATAATTCAAAATTAATAAATATATATAATAAATGGCCCTAATAATATCTTGAGACTAATTCTCAATCATTGTAGAAGCTATAAAAAGGTTATATCTACTTATTACTACATAATTATTGATTTGTCCAAAAATTTAAAAGTTTAATATATCATTCACATGTTTGTGTCAATGGTACACATAGGTGAAATATTATCTACCATTTAATTCATTATTGAACATACACATATAGAAGGGAGAAATACATCAGCCTAAGGCCCATTTCGGATATGTAGGCAGTAATCAGTCAGAATGGATTTCTGAGGTTAGATTGGCTACTTTACTAACCTAATTTTACTCTTTTTTGTTATCTAATTATTATCTAGTTCATGTGAAATAATTTATGTTTAGGTTTTACATGTGACATATAGGCACATATATCTCAATTATCAACCTTTAAAATCTATCATACATACACAAATCAATAAATCAAGAATAAAATCAACCATGATGTGGCTATAATAGCCAAACAAAGCTATAGTGTACCCTTGTCCACCTACTATGAAATTATCCTAGTAGAATAAGAATTAAATTTTTATAATAGTTCTATTTTTTCATGTGATTTATTATAGTTTTTACTTAAAAATAATATGCACAGTTGGATCTATTATTATTTTAGGTAGGTTTACACATCTTTAATCCTAGTTTACTATTTTTAGTAGGTTTCTAATTTTTTTAAATATTATAGTTTAATATATTTTATTATGTTTTAATATCATATAAATACATGTTATACTTTATTTTAATATTTTAATTATGTTATTTTAATCAATTCTTAAATTATAAAGGCTTAAACATTCTAGTGAACCTATTATTTTTAGAATATGTCTTGATGTTTTTCCTTAATATTTGGAATATGATTTTTTTAAAATTTATGTAAACATATAACACTAAAATAAAATATACTTTGACCTTTGATAATATCCAATGCAAAAATATTCAATTTCTTTGACCTTGGATAAAATCTGACACTGAATAAATTGTCTTGACACCTTAGATCATTCTGGCACATTAACTCTTTCTTTCAACCTTGAGTTGAATTTATAAAACTAAAAATCTTTCAATTTTATTTTCACTTTATTTTTCCTTTGTGTTTTCTTAATTTATAAAATGTATTATCATAGTTTTCAAAATACTTAGTGACTGTCATGAAGTGTTGCATGGTGTTCTATGTATACACATCATGGCAAGAGGGGTTTAATCTAATACTCATATCCTTAGTACAACATAAACATCAAGTTTAGTTTCCACATACCTCATAATATATCTAAAATTCCCAAATTACCTTATTTATACCAATGTAAATTATCTTTTATCTATATAATTTATGGTGCACTTGAGATGAACATATCATCTAGGGAAGTTACTTTCACCATAACCTCAAAACTAGGGATATTGAGCTACAAGCATGGTTATACCTATATATTTAGTGATCTAAAATATTGTTCCAACATTAATAAATGAATTATTAGGTATATTTTTGGTATTAAAAATCATTCAAACCCTTTCATACGTCACCCTCATACCTTGATTATTTCTTGTAATGTATTCATATTCATTAGTATTTCTAGATTTACATTGTATCCATAGTCCTTAGAATTTATTTTTTCATCTTGTATTTTATTAATAATCATTATATTATTTTAATACTATAGTGCTCATTCAAAAATAGCATTTCATTTGTTGCATATATCATGGATACTAAAAGTTAATATGTTAATGGTGTACATCCTCTAGATATATTATTCTCTCATCATGGTTTTCCTTTTGTTTATAACCTTGGATGGACAAATTTCCTTGGAAAAAAATTTAGGGAAGATTATTTTAGTAAAATTTAAGGTGATGAATTTAAATTTTATGACCCTTGGGCACAAGTTCCCATTCAACCACAAACATATTGATTTCCATTTGGAAACTCCTATAGATTCCTCTTTAGTCACATATATTGATTCCCTTTTAGAATCTCCTATAGATTCCTCTTTGTCATACCAATATATACCCCTCTATAATCTCCTATAGATACCATTTGGTCACACTTATTATCTCCATTTTGGCATCTACTATAGATTTATATATTTTCACACCTAATGATTTGCCTTTGTAATATCTTATAGATTCCTATTTGGCCACACCTATTAATTCCCATTTAGATTATCCTATAAAGTCTTTTTTAGTCACATATATAGATTCATTTTTTGAATATCCTAATTTTTTTTCTTTGGTTACACCTCCAAAATATTATTTTGATGTCTCTTTACCTTTCCCTTTAAACTTCCCTTTGATCATATCCCTAGTTTCTTGTTTGAATCATTCCCTAGTCTTTACTCTAAATTTACCTAATATCACATCATCAAATTCATCTATGGATTATACCATAAATCACCATTTGGAATATTCCTTTCATATTAATTTATTATCAACTATGGATGTCTCATTAGATCACATAAATATTTTTAATAATGAATATTTACTATCTCTTTAATGATAACCTAATTCCCACATGCATAAATATTACCCTTGCACACCCAATTTATCTATCCATTTTTATACCTAATTAAATTATAATTTCACTTATATATTTATCTCACATAATATATTAATAAATAATTATATTTATTCTATAATTAATACTATTTATCTTTCCACTTATTGCAAGAATAATTATGTTGATATTTCAAATGTTTAGAATGAAAAATTAGAGTTATCATGAGGAGGATTGGTATGATGATTGTTATTATGATGATGAAGATGATTATAATAGTTCAAATACAACTTATTATTTAATTTCCTCTCATGTTAATAATATTATACACAATGATAAAGTTCTTAATGATGGTGTTATTACATCTCATGATGATGTTTCTAGTTCTTCTTTGAAAGGAAAAATGTGCAAACATGTTAATTATATTGGTCAAAATGATACTCCCTCAATTTTCATAAAATTTAACATGATTTTCAAAATTAATGATTCATTAAATGTTAAATATCCTCTTTATACATAATAATAACATATGACTCCTGATCTTTTTTGTATTAGTGTACTCATGGCCTAACATCAACAATATAATGTAACCCTTAAATGAGCCCCTTAAGAACATCAACATGCCTTTCCAAGAAGTCATATCCTTAATTTAGTACTTTTAAATACAAATTTCAGTAATTATCCTTATAAATTAAAGTGCATCACACTTGGTTTAAGTCTAATATTATCCATGGAAATCCTATTATGTATAACATTTTGTATGCACCCTTATTCTCTTATCCTTATAAATTAAAGTGTATCATGTTTGGGTTAGATCTAATATTTTCCATGGTAATACTATCATGTGTAACACTTTATATTAATCCTTATTATCTAACTCCCAAATCCCTACATTTTTGACATTTGATGGAAGAGGGATCCTTATTTGTGTTTTAGAGATTTTTGAAAAACTACAAATGGTTATAATGGTAGTTGATTATTATTACAATTATTTAATAAAAACCTATAAGGATGTGCCCATACATTATTTCACTTCATTCATAGTGGATATTTAAATACCTTTTTAGAACTATAAGATTCATTTTTATTTCAATATTAAAAAAATAATGGACCTAGGGTCACTTATTAAAAGTTACCCTCTGTGCACTAAGGTAAATTTGAACAAGTTTGTGATTGTCCCATGATTTAAGAATGATATGAACCAATTTATTTATCAAGAAACTAATTTATAAGTATAAGATATTTTTTCTAGAGTTGTAATCTATCAAAAAAAGGATAAGTAAATTTATCATACTTGTGAATCATTTATTGTTATTTGTTATGAATCCTTAACTTTATAAGAGAACTAGGTTTTCTTCAAGTGTAAAAAAAATTAATTGGCACATTGAATTACATAAGTCCACACAAATCATGTCGATGTACACATTTATAAACAAATATAAGGATTACATTATAATAACACTTATTAAAATAGACACACTAAATAAGTCTGTAGCAAATAAGTGCATACTAATGATAATCATTTCAAACATAAGGTTCAATCCATTCCCAAAAATATCAAAGTACTACATAAAGGAAAATAGTTTATTTCCATATTTACTAGTCAAAATCATTCCTTTACATCGCACAAGGTGCATCCTTTAAATTTTAATTTCAATGATCATCCAAATGATATTTTAAATAAAATATTAGATAAAAAGTAAATCAATTTACATCTTAATTATTATCATCTACCTCATAGTTTGTAAAAAAATAAAGGAAAACCATTTTCTACGTATCCTATCATTAATGGACATCATGACAATGATTTTTACACATTAAAATAAAAATCATACTAAATTTTAAGTGAAAAACTTATCTCATTTCGAAAAAAATATATAACATGTTACATAAACCCCTACCTATGTATTCAAAATCACCAAACCTTAATCAGATTACTCAAAAAAGTCCTATACAAGATACAATGGCTAAAGAAATTCATTAATGGTAATAAAGCTAATAACACTACTGCTAGCACTTAAACTACTAATAATAATACCAAAAAACTTTTCAAAGAAGTTCCTAAATTAAAAGTATTAAAAAATTAAAAATAAGCAATTAAAATACCTACAAAAATATGGATTATGAAGCGAAAGCAATTACAAATTGAACACTATTAAATACATAATAAACACACATATACAAGAAATCAAAATGATCATTATTCGACATTTATTTTTCCTTCAATTTTCCAATTATATTAATGAATCTGAAAATAAACACTTATATACAAATAAATGAAATTATCATATCTATATATTTCAAAAACATATTCATATATAACATTTGTTAATAAATAATAGGGCCTTGACCCTGAATAGCTAATGCATAATCAATATCGATATGTACATCTCTATCTTCTAACACTATTACTTGGTAGGTCAAGGAAATACCTAAACATCATGACATTGATCCTAACCTCATCTTATGATGATCCTTGTATGCTTCCAAACACTCTCTAATGGTCACATGTTCACCCTGAAGCTGAACATAATTCATAAAAAATAATCACACCTAATTTTCATTCCCTATAAATAGAGACATATGCTATAAATAAATTTTAACTTATCACTTATCTCAATAAATCATAATGCATAATTA
Organism: Torreya grandis; assembly: GCA_037957365.1. Lineage (NCBI taxonomy): Eukaryota > Viridiplantae > Streptophyta > Pinopsida > Cupressales > Taxaceae > Torreya > Torreya grandis. The sequence continues at coordinate 849,162 of JARHVA010005227.1, read as the reverse complement.
TATACTATAAATTAATCCAAAATATTATCCACTAAACCAAATGACATGTGGTCCTACCACCTACACTATCTCTATAATACCCTTAGGCACAAAACTATCAAGAACATTTCATGTCAACACATGTAATGTCAACTACATTATAAGTGACCAAACCTCATCACATCCTACATTAATTAAAAATATATATCCAATACCAAAACTTATCAACAAGAATCTTAATTAACTATGCAATAAATTTATACATACCACCTATCACCCTAAGAGCATATGAGATACTTGTTATTAGATATAATACTCCTACACCTATAAATAAGTGTAGCCACCTATAATAAGACCATAATTTAATATACTCTATGTGTATCCCATGTCATATGCATATGTAATATCCAATACTATGTCTCTCTCTTCATCATGAACTAGAACTAACTTGTTAGCCATAGGTTAAGTTTGCTCACCTATTTGATAAAGGCCCTTAATTGATCATGGCCAAACCAGTAGCATTGGATGTACTTCAAAACCAATCTAAACTAAATATTCACTCACTTCATCTAAAATCACTCATATATACTAGAAAACTAATCATGGATCTAACAATTCAATTAAATACATCATAGCTCCACTATATCCTCCATCTAACCCTAAAATCCATGATAGAACTTCATATAATTTAAATAGATGCTAATCAATCAACCATGCGATGAAAATACATATTAATAATCTAAGCAATTATGATGTTCTCACCCAAATATAAGCATACATCTATGGATGCGCTTACCCAAATAATGGCATCCCATGTAGTTGACAAGGCAACAACCTTCTGTAACAATATCTTATAATACCAATAATGCAACAATATCATAGAACTCAATCCTTCACCATAACCCTCTCAAGTGAATATTTTCAAATCCATATATAAATTATCCAACATGGTTAGACATAATGAATATATAGTCCCATGCTCCTATATATTCATAATAATGTCAACCATCTTATATGAAATGGATATGCCTCTCCCATCAATAACCATAAACACAACTAGTAATACATAGAACAAATTTCACAACTATGGTACTCCTAAAACAATAATATTTAATATAAAATTCATGTTATCACCTATGGCATTTCCTAGATCATAAATACTAATTATTATCTCCACCACTACTTGAATACCCACAATCAATAATCATAGTATGCACCACACATCCTCTAAGGTCACCATCATCTCACATATGGGATACCAAAAGGTATATTTATTTAAATCCCACTACTTATCTAAAGTCATCATCATATCATGTCATATTTAATTAAGTATAAATGACTTATATCACCTAATCCTCCCACACCAATAATGGTATTATAATCATCTAATAATGGAAAATGATGAATAATTTGTGTAATACATCTTGAGTGGAACACTTAGTCTCTAAGATCAACCTAAAATCACAAAAAAATAGAAACATTAGTAATCCATCCTAATATTGATAAAATATTATAATAATAGCTTCAAATATTAAATTATATAGGGCCACACTATTCTAAACATAAGCGAATATGAGGCTACATTACTCAGACTCTGTCATATATAAGTTTGTACTCTATTAGATAGAGACAAAATAGTATAAGAAAAGATGGAAAATGGTAAGATGACACCACATAATAATATAAATACAAAAAAATTACAAAATATAAAAAACTTAACATACACCATTTAACATTACATCATTACTCACTAGATCTATCTTGATATCTACCTCTACCACTGCTTGTACACACTCAAATCACATTAGCAATTATGGTCTCCTTTGAGGTACTTTTTTAGTTTATTTTATCAAATTATCAAATTTATACTATTAGGTTATAATTAAAATGAATAGTCATAAATATTTTAACCACCCTATTTATATATTTACTATTTTCCTAAAGTTACACTTTGTAAACATAACACTCGTGCTAATTGTTATCAAAAAATAATTTAAACTGTAATATCTTACACACTATTTATCCCAAAAAATTTCCACTAGATTCATTATAATCCTAATGACATTGTCTTCCACATCATATCAATTCTAATATCCAATGAAGGCATTCCCAAAATTACCAAAAATTACAAGGCACGTTTTCATTTCTTTCATTCTCACTATTACTTTAATACATACTCTTACAACTTGTTTGATTTTTCTATTAATCCCCTTTTGATATAAATGATTCATTTATCTCATTATTCATATCAAAGAGGAGGCCAAATACACATGCTCATGCATTCACATATTTTAAAATGGGAAATACATATTAAAATATAATAAATTCAAAACACATCCAAAATATAGCAATATTATGATGACATGTTGCTTAAAATTATGGGGAATGATATTAAATCATTTCCATCATTTTTATATGTTTCAAAATTTTTAAAATATCACTACTTTAATTATCAATAAATAAAAATGTCTAGATAGTAAGTTAAAAATAGCTCTTTTATAAAACAATTAAAAATTCAAATAGTATTTCAATTTCAACTCAGTACATTTACAAGGGAAGGATTCTTATCCATGCTCATATTTATATATGTAATTTTTAAAATACTTCATTTTAATAGTTTCAAAGTCGAAAAGTTTCAAAATCTAATCTATATTTGTCTATAGCAGTGTGCTTTGTATAGTGTTAAGTGGGCCATGTTGAGTCTAATAACACTAAATGTCTATGGATACACTTTTTGTGAACCCATTTTATGGTTCCATTTATTTATATTTAATATCTCATTATATTCCATTGAAATTCCATGGTTTATAAATTTATTATATCCTATAGAATTAATCATAAGTGAAAACATATTCTTGTCTAGTTTCAATGCTTCACTCATCTAGACTTGATCAATCTCAAATTTTCCTTAGGTTATAAGATCCAAAATTTAATATGATATGATATAGAGACACATAATGGATTACCAATCACCCTATTACCACTTTCAAAACCATTTTCTCTCCCTATCCAAGAAGAAAACAAGATTGGTAGCACCATATCTCCACTTACAAGAAATGAAATAATCAAATCATATGGTCTGTTAGGTGTATAAATTCCTTTCTATATTTCTTAAAATTTAAAAATTTATGTTTAAAATTTTTATTTATTAAAATATGGATAATAAATACTTTTGAAATCATTATAGGTTATGCATTAAGTCATTGTGTATCACTAAATTCATACCAAAAAGGCAAACTGTGTATACACATTCAAGTTTAAATTTTTAATTTACTTAAGTCACTTATATTAATTACATCACTATAAAAAATTATGGGAAAATTTAGACGCCCAAATTTGACACAAGCTCTCCAAATCATGCATTTTACATAGCATTTCTCATTTAGACCATTGTTGATAAATGAATAGCTTATTGACATGCCATGTCTTATGTTAGAGGATTCACTCTCTTATTTATATTATAATTTATTTTACATTTATATTATAGCTTCTCATCTCCACATTTAGGGTCCCAATTTTCAATTCCAATTATTTTTATTTAGTTTTTTTATTCTTTTGAACAAGGCTATAATACAAGACAAGGTTGCAATATATCCCTATCCAAGTAATTTAGACTTGTCCAAAAGAATATACAAAAGTTTTTTGAATTTCTATATTTTAAATAATATATATTATGACTATTGGTCTCTTTGAATCTCCCCCTTGTGTGCTAATAATCCTATAATTATAATTAAATAAATATATATAAGAAAGGGTCATGTTTAGAGATAGGGATCAATTATTTATCATTACAAAATCTATACAAAAGTTATGTTTGCTTACTACTACACAATTATTGATTTATCTTAAAATTTTAAATTTCAATATATCATTCTCATGCTTGTGTCACTAGTGATCATAGGAAAATGATCATATATAATTTATTCATTATTACATAGACACATCTAAGAGGGAGAACTACATTATCATGAGGCCCATTCGGGTCATGTAGGTAATGCTTAGTCATAAGTGTTTCTAAGGATAACTCGACTATCATCACTAACCCATTTTTAATCCCTTTTCTTATCTAATTTCTATCTCTTGAATGTGCATTACTATGGATTGATGTTTTCATGTATTTCACATGACATAATAGTACACAAATAATAATAGTCAACCTTCATAAACTATTACATAGACCTAAATTGATAAATCAATAATATCATCAACCAAGACATAACCATAATATCCAAACAAAACCATATTTCACCCTTGTCTGTCTCTTACACACTTGTCCCAATAGACTGTGAATTACTATTTTATAATATTACTATGTTTTTAGGACATTTCATATAATTTTAACTTATAGACAATTTGCACTATCAAATCTTTTTTTTTTTTATGGAGGTTTACACATCCTTAGGCCTACTTTATTATTTTTAATAAGTCTCTAATTTTAGTAAATTATATAGCTTACTATAATTTAATATCATATTAGTACATATCAACATTTCTATTTCAATATTTTAATTCCATTATATTAAGTACATATAAAATAAATAAGGTTAAAGAATATGTTGTATATCCATAATGTGTAGTACATGAGCTTAATGAACCCTGCCTTGAGAATTTTGATGACCTCTTTGACCATTAATGTGATTTTTGGGTTTTAAATGTATAATTTTTTATTTATGGGATTTGTGTTGGATTTAATTACCATATTTTCTACTACCACATTTGGGTCAATACCAATCATTTTGGACTAGGAAAAGGTGAAGGCTTTTGAGAGTTCATTGAGAAACTTCTTATGGTTCTCTATCTCCTTTAAAGAGAGGGAAGCTATGAGCTTGATAATTTTGGGTTTTTCATTTATATTGATATTTAAGTCTATGTTTTCCCCCATGAAGGATGATTTATATTCTTTAAACTCTTGTCTTCTAATGAGAGATCAAAAGTCTCATCAATCGCTTTAAAGACATTATAGTCATCCCCGAGAGAGTCATAGTCTTAAAATTGTAATAAGAGTCATAATATCCAAGATTTAAAAGGAATTAAGAATTAGGACTGATATAAAACACTTTTTTATGATGGTTCTTTGTAATTTCATCGTAATCCCATAAAAGTTATGTGATTACTTCATTGTTCTTGACAAAATCCAAGATGAGATACTGACCCTCCTTTTCCACAAGGTTTAGATTTATGTCACCTTATAGCCTTCAAACAAATAATTCAAATATTAAGGAGATAACTAACTCAAATTATAGGATCCCTTGGTAATAAAATAAGTAAGAATAAGAGGAGGCTATTGAATTTGTAATCTTGTTCAACTCTCTAAGCATGGATTCTATTAACACAAAGTCAAATTATTTGGTAATTTGAAGGAAATTTTTTTTGTATAGATAGAGGTGATTAGATATAGTATGGTATAACCCAAAGTCTTGATTTATTACAACTTTTAATCTCCTAAGATAGTTACATTTTGAATACCTAACCTTACAAAAATCAACATTTCTAGCATCAAGGCTTCATATTATGTTTTTTTCATTAAAATTATAACTTAAAGCCAAATGAAATGATCCTTCCTTCTCATGAGGTTAATATTATATATGTCCCTACACCTAAGAGAAATTTTCCACCATCATAATGGAGTGTTAATTAGTCTCTTTAAGGATAGGTATTATGAACATATATTGTGGTTATTTCTTTGTTTTTGTAAATATCAACCATGTTACCTTAGGAATCTTGGCCATTGAATTAAAGGCATATAAACTTAAAGGTCTATTAGGACTGTAAGTCCTAACCCCATATGATTTTAATAAAAGAATGATAGGTTTATATTTTTATAATATTTTGATGATTTCATACATTTATTTCATTGAGATAACTATCAATGTTGCATGTTTGTCTTTTCTCTTATGGTGTCCATCACCTTTCCATCAAGATTTATACCTAATGATGTCTCAAGGTTGTTAAAACTCAACCTTAGGTCCTACTTGAGGGATACAATAGGATACTTTTACTTTGCAAGAGGGGAATATTTTTTATTTTATTACTTGTAAAATGATAATTAATTTATAACCCAAGCCTTATCTTTAATTTTTTGTAATGGATATCAAATAAATTTTGGTCTCCTTTGGTGATGAAAACTATTCTAAGGTAAAAATACTATCCCTTGAAATAAATTTAAAGGGATAACCTTCCTCATATGGATCCATATCATTTATAAAATAATTTTTTAATTGGTATATTTATATTTATCACTCATTTAGCACTATTTTAATTCTTAAAGTGATAGGTAAAAATATATTACCAATAGATTAAGATTTGATATTGATGTAGCCTCAAAAGGTGTTCCTAGTCATCAAAAGTCTTTATCACTATATCCCAACTAATATAAGAAATGGAATGGGACTATGTTTATAGAAGCCCCATTATCCACCATGGACACTTTAACATAGATTTTGTAGAATAAGACCATTAGGTATAAATATAGATCTCCTTGCGTAGACATGTCACCATTAGAAAGCAATCATCTAAGGTCAAAGAATTATTAACACCCTTAAAATTATACCTAGTGGGGTACATTTTTGAGTCAATATGATTGATTTAGACCTTTGGAGGAGGGGTAAAAATATCCAAGTGATCAATACATAGGACATAAATAATTTCTAGGCAATGGGAATAATAGTTATTGAGTAAATCCATGAAGAATATGTGGGATAAAGTCTTCATAATATCTATGACAAGTTGATAATTCCTCATAGATTTAGGTGTTCCACTAGCATTATATTCTAAATTAATTTTCAAAGGGAGAGTTTTAGGATAGTAATCCCTCATGTGATTTATGATGTTGGATTCCTTGTTGATTTATAACTCTACTAAACTAATTAGTATAGTTTTTCCCTGAGGACTTAGGTGAGTGACAACATGGGGATTTTCATAGGTCATGTTTTTCACATCATGAGTTCTAGTTTATGTGGATTTGTTAGTAGGACAATTTTTAGTGTATTGAAGTATATTTGTTTGGTCATTAAGGAAAAGGTTTTTTATATATATTATATTATAATTTTAAGGTGCCACAGGACTAGTTTATAAAGGTTAGGAATTGTCATTGGCACTTTTTATTATCCTAATTTTTAAACAAGTGTCAAAATTAGTTTTTTTTACCAAAATATATCAAAGAAGGTAAAATTAAGTCAGAAATTAGTCAAAATTTATTACAAAAATGAAAAAAAATCTACGTTTTTAAGCCTTTTAGAATTTGTATTTGTGCTAGACATAGTGGATCTCGATGAGCCTACAAATATACATGGTGGAACTTGTCACCCTTCTTATAACCTTATTAGAACCTAATCAATGTTTAAGCCCCCATAAAAAAATTATTTCCTTATAAACACACCCTATTATACCTTTAGCTATGTTATACACCTATACAATCCTAAAGCCTGCCTAAAACTCTCTAGAATCTATAATTTACTTTGCAACCTTCAATTTTTTCACATTAATCTAACTTTGCCTATCACACATGTAGGTTTTTCATAGTTAAATTTAAATACTTATTTAATTTTAATTTTTCCTCATTATTCATTTCTATTCTTGAAATCTCTATCTTCATGTGATCATTAACACAATAGGACTCTTCATTTTGACTTGTTTCTAGTAACAAGAAGATGGGGTTTTCACCATTAATCCAACACATAGTTCTTCATAATAGTTATTATTGACTTATTTTACCGCATGGTCAAAATATTTCAACCCCCCTATAAGTTAAAACTTCAATAAGGTATCTTAGGTCATAAAATATCCATCATGGTCATTAATGATGACATACAATGTGTTATAACCTATTATCACATTTGTATAGTTCATCTCATGTCATATTATGCCACCTTTTATACATTTAATTAAATTGTATGGTATTATATGAAATGACAAGTGTTTCAAATTGTAATTTAATTTTACTCATGTTAGTTAATGTTAGAGATTAGTTTTCAAATTGACATTTTGAATGTTTAATGTTGAAAGGCAAGAAGACCACTTAAAGAAAAGGAGTTTCAATTGTTATATAGAATGTAGGATAGTTGTAGCACATGTGGAAGATTAATTAGTTTCCCTTAAAATCACAAAAATTAATCTCTAGGCTTATGAATATTTTATGGGTCTAATTTGGTAAAAAAACCTCTCTTTCATTGCTCTCTTGGGCAGGTCAATAAGGTCAACTAGTTTGTAGTAGGTATGATTAGGAGAGGTAGAGTCAAGGTGATTGAAATTGGTGGATATTATTAATCCTATTGAGATATAATTACATGTTCATATTTCAAATAATGGTTTATTTTTATCCATGAGCAATCACTAATATTGTTAGCATCTCAAAACTGCCTACACAATCCTAATGGCTTCAGTTTCATCATCTATTTTTATTGATCCTTTTTAATAAAGTGATGTATTGAGGTTGGTAGAGTAAATAATTCATTTTTATGATGGTATTAAATAATTTTTCATGTTTTTATATTAATGGATGGGCAATACCATCCTTCCTATGTTATAAATAACACCACCATTAGTCTATAGAATATTATTTTCACAGTTGAAGAGTTTGCCTTTGTGTAAGTGCTTTTAGGTCAAATAGTACACTTATGTCTCTCATATAAAATAATTTAAGCTAATTCATCAATTTACTATTTGCATTTGAGGGACTTAAAAGTTGATTGAGATAGTTTTCCAAGACATTGAGTAAAAATTGGTCAGACTTCAATATGATAGTCACCTATAAACATGTAAAGATAATGATAAGGCTATCTAAAACCCAATAGATATGGTTTGAATAGTTTCAAGACTTTAATGTATTATTGAAGTTGTACAAGGTTCACTAGCATATCAAAAAACACTCTCAAGAAACATGTATGGTTATTTATAACTATAAAGTTGCTTAATGGGATGAGTTACCTTAGTTTCTTCAAAAGAGGTTTTGTTCTCATAAAGTGAGATATTATGTTCAAGATCGATGAGATATAAGGTAGCCTAATGTTTTCCTTCTTTTATATTAGGCCTAATAGTAACACCTTAACACAAATAAAATGTTACTTTTCAAGATAAGATGATGATCGAATGAGGTTGTAACTCAGTCATGTTTTTATTAAAGATAATCAAAATATAGAATGAATTTTAGGCATAAATAAACCTTAAGAATTGTAATGACCTATAACACAATGATGATAAAGAGATGATATCATATCAAGGAAAGAGAAAATACCATACATATGAGAGATAGTCATATCAACCTTAGATAAACCAAGAAGAGTTAAACATAGTGCTCAAGCACTTACAGAAGGTCTCATATTCCATAAACAACATTTACATTATGACTTTAGACCTATAATGCATTAATAATATAGAGGTGATTGCATGGTTTCAAAATAAAAATGGTCTACCTATTATGGCATAGAATTTCACCCTTTTGAGAGAGTTATTCAGTCTCCCCCACTCCCATCCATAATATTGGGACAAACCTAGGCTATGGGTATCCTGTTGTGGGGTTGAACTTCTGAAGAAGGCCGACTTCCTCTTGATGGATTACCAAGACTAATGCTTCTACTAGGAAAAGGGATAGAGAGGGGGTAAAGGGTTAATAAGAGAGGTAAAAATGTGATGCACCAAATTTAAATGAGAAATCACATAAGCATGAAATAAACACTGATGAAGTATAAGACAATTCTAGCTCACATAATCTCACTAACTAGCTAATTGCATAAGTATTTCACAAACTAGGCTCACAAGACAATGAATGAAGAAAAGAGGATTTTGAGGTTCACACCAATAATCCATTAATAGTAGAAACAACATAAGTTTATACCTACAACTAACTTGAAAATACCTAAAAGTAGACAAGAAAGAAGGCCAATGGACATGGAAGATACTCCTTCATAATACCATCATGCACAAGCTTACTCAACAGAATTCAAGGGTTAAAAATTATCTTTATTGATTCAAGAGGTATTTCATACAAATTTTGATAGGGTTTCCCCTTGTCAAATGATATTCTCTCCTCATTTAAAAAATGATAAGTTTTTCAATATGGGAGAGAAAATGGGAGATATAGGAGAAAAATGGGAGAGAGAGGGAAGCTAGCCAGATAGAAATAAATAAATGAGGTCCATCCACCTTGATGGAGTTACAACCACCTTTTTATTTATTATCACTAATAATACCTCTCAATTAACCATTAATTATCTCCAAATAGTCTTTAAGCCTTCTCATTGGCTCAGAAAACAAACTAGAAGATAAGAACTTCTTGAATGTATCGAGCCATGATTTTCTTGAAAGAGAAAATATCCCAAAGACCCTTAGAGCTTAATTGAATGATCCACATTCACTCTCTACCCACCATATCTCTCTCTAGGATTCCTATGCCATCCTTCACTTGCCTTCACTATAGATACAAAATACTTATATCCATGGACCTACCTAACCCATGACTTTATCTATTTTAAGTGAATGCATGTACCTACTAAAATTCGATGATATGACTATGTCAAAAGATAAGAAACTCCTTTAATAATCAAAACTCTTCCCCTACTTTAAGCCTTGAAAATAGGTCTACTATTGATGAAAACCAATCCCATTTATTGGTTTTCATATAGTCATAATCTCAAAGGAGATCCATAGGCACTAAGTTTTAATAGAGAACAAGACATCAATTCAAAACCCAAGACAAACTTCATATCTTGATTGAGTGGAACTTTGCATTACATTAGGATTTAATGGAAATATACTAATTTATAGTGTTTGATCTGATAACCTAAATTGCATTTTGATCTTGTGTTTATACATTCATAGGCTTGGGTCCACTAAATCTTTTTATCCAAAATATCTACCTATGTGGCACCTCCCTTGGGTTATTTATCGTATTTTGAAAATATGACCATTGTTACTCAGACACATGTCCTCATCCTATGCCTTAGTTAAACTTTGGTCCAATTTGTTAATTTTATCTCCTTGAGAGTATCCTAACTTTGACCTTCATCATTACCATTGATCTATGATATTCATCTCTAATGTGCCACTTATTATCCCCATGTTGATATTTGTCTTGTCTTTCAAGATCATGCCACTTGGCACAACCACATGCTTCATGTGGACCCTAATATTAGTCTACATCTAGTTAATGTGCTTATGCCACATGATGGATTAATTTGTAATTTGCCTTATTAACTTTTTGAACTTATGAGATTAGTCATGTGCTATTGATCTTCTATGTTGGCCTTTGAGATTATGCTACTTGGCACACTCGTATGCCTTCTAAGCTCATTGAATTTTTGACTTAGATCTACACTATCAATCTACATCCACATGGTTGGATGCATGCTGTAGATTTTGATTTTCCAAATCAAACATGATCCATTGATCTTCTAAAAAGTTAACATGATCAAGAAACTTGGCACCTTCATGTTCTTCCTCAATATCCTTTAACCTTTTGATGTCTTGTTCACTGCTGATCTTTAACTACATGATTAAATGTGCACTATATATCTGATTTGGTTTATTGACCTCACAAGATCTCCCACATGATATTGATCTTTGATGTTAGCCTCTGAGATTATTCCACTTGTTAGTGTTATATTTGAATTGAAACTTGTTAAGGATTTTTAGCTCCAAATGGCTATATAATGTGGCTTTAGTTTGATGTTTCCAGGCATATCCCACACTTCTAGATCTTTTTTTAAAGGCTTCTATCTTGAGATAGAAAACTCATCAAGATACCAAAATTATTGAGGGTGACCTTGGCACAAAATAAATCATTTTCATGTAATTCATAAAATTTGGTTTATTTCCCAAGTACATTTACGATATACATAGCTAAACTAGCCTATTTTTTTCTACATGATGTGTCATGATAGTCTTGTTCCTTAAAATCAACAAATTCACACTTTAATCTTACTTAAATTTTTTCAAAATATTACAAGTGGTAAGTGATAAGATCATGAATTGTGGTATACTCTTTACACCATTGGATCACCTCTCAACCAAAATTCTACTTAGCTTATTACCCCACCTTCAAGAGAAGGTTTGTATGTGGGCCAAATTTGGCCAACATTTTAGGTCTCCACTATCATTTGATACATTGATTTGAAGCTAAAACTTGGTTACCAACCTCTAGATAACTCCTCTCTACAATAGGAACAAAGAACAAAATAATAAAGGCAAATGCACACATGAATTTAGAGGAATTAAAAATAAAACTAAACTATTAGATAATATTCATATAGGCACTTAGAGGAAATAAAAATAACTACCTACCCTAAACTAACCAATCAAAATGGCATTTACATATAGCCATTAACTAGATGTATAAAATATCTTCCCTTTCTTGCTAATCTAATATGATTTATATGCTTAAGGGTGGACAACCAAAGATGGAGAATGAGCATATATTTAACATAGTAGTGATACACTTCTCTAGGAATAAGAACAAAAATAAACCTTCCTACCCAATCTGATTGAGTCAATATACAACTATCTTGGAGTGGATAGGCAAGTTGATATAGCTCTTTCTATTTCTCAATTTTTTGTCTTGAATTAAACACAACATGTGATGGCTCCTCTTTGTTATCTCCCAGCAAAGATAGGTACTAAATAGGACATCCTCTTTTCAATACAAACATTGAGAAATCAAATTTTACCTCACTCTTGCATTTTTTTCTCCATCATTATGCTCTTGAAGCACAACAAATCATAGTCTTCTTGGAGAGGAACATACCCTACTCTCAAGATCTCAAACAAGTCTTCCAACTCACTTTAACTCGTCGTTGTAAGCAATCTTATTTTTTTAATTAATATCATATTTTTAAAGCACATGCTCATATTGAAAGCTTTGTTCACCCTTAAGGTCCTCCTCAATCACACAAAGTGATAACTCATCAAACAAATTTATGTCTTTTTCTTTAGGCTTAGCATCCTCTTCATCAAAATTCTGCCCAAAAGAATTATTTTATTTTTCTTATCCCAAGTCGAGTCTAATATTATAATGAGGACTACCAATGATGATCTCATATTCACTTGAAAAATCATCATTTTCAACTAAATGGTCTTAATTTGTTACCCATAGGGCATATTCCTCTTCAAGAAGAGATGTGGTTGGAGGGTGATGAGAATATTCATGAGTTATAGATGGATTATGACATGTGATGGATGGTTAATGGATAGGTGTATGAATGGAGGGAAACCTATTATGACTTGAAACCCTAGGAATGGTTGAATCTTGAAGAAACTTTTGTAAGAAAAACAAATTGAGTTGGGCAATGGAAAGAACATCTTCTTCCCAAAGAAATTTATTTTTATTTCATGGCCTTCTTGAGGCTCTTCAACAAATACAAACTGATCTTCAATCTTCTCAATTAAAGTCTCTTTTTTATCTTTGGTGTGCATAGGAGAAGGTTCAATCACAAGTGATGGCATAACATAATTAGGATCTATGATGTGAGGCAACCTCCAACATGTCATGTTCTCAAGATATTAAAGAGGGATAGGTATAGCTTGAAGAAGAATTGAAATAAAAGGAGGTATACTGTGTGTCATAAATAATGGTTGATACTATTTAGATTGGGTTTCTTGGTTCTCCCACATCTCTATTGTATCTATCTACCATTGATAATACCATATTGGGTTTCTTCTCCAATTAACATTCACTTACCTGTCAACATTTTAACGTACTTATTCATCCTCTCTATGAGATAAAAAAGGATCACATAAAGTTATCTATCACATTTTCTCATCACCTCTTAAAATTTTAACATATTTGGCTTGAATGCCAACAAGGATGTGGTAGCAGAAACATAGTTTTGATAAGCTTGGCTAGAGGGATAGGTAGGTGCATATGAAGGATATATAAGCTCATTATAGGGATGATAAGAATGATTGGATTGTTTTTATGGGTCATAAAAAGGTTTGTAAGCTTCATTTTGTTGATGATAGGGCTCACCAACATGATTAGGATATAAATCTACCCCTAATACAACCATAAATACTTAGGAAAGAGATCAAAACAGATAAAACTTGCTTGAAGGCTTAACTAGACTACTATAACTAGTTGAAATCTTGGAGTCACCATTGATGTTTACACGCATATCTCAAAAGGCTAATTAGATGAAGAGAGCACCAAAACTCTTCACTCAGTTAATAACATAATCCCACTAGGCATACTAAAAACTAATGTGGCATAGAATTTTACCCTTTTGGGAGAGTTATTTAGGCTCCCCCACTCCCAACCATAATATTAAGATAACCCCAAGTCATGGGTATCTTTATTGTGGGGTTGAACCTTCATATAAGGTAAACTTTCTCTTGATTTATCACCTAGACTAATGCTTCTACTAGGTGAAGGAAGAAAGAGGGCATAAAGGGTTACTAAGAAAGCTAAGAAGGTGATGCACCAAAATGAGAACTCACATAAGCATGAAATAAACACTGATTAAGTATAATACAATTCTAGCTCACACAATCTCATACAATAGCTAATTGCATAACTATTTCACAAACTAGGTTTACCAAGCAATGAATGAAGCAAAGAAGAATTCTAAGGTTGACACAAAAAATACATTAATGGCATAAACAACACAATTTTAGACCTACAACTATCTTGAAAAAACCAAAAAATAGTCAAGAAAGAAGGACAATGGACATGGAAGATACTCATTTACAATGCCATCATACACAAGATTACTAAACATAATTTAGAGTTAAAATATAGGTGAAAATTATATATATTGCTTCAAGAGGTCTTTCATACAATTTTTATAGGGTTTCACCTTATCAAATGAGAGTCTCTCCTCCTTTCAAAAAATGAGATAATTTTTTTCAATATGGGGGAGAAAATGGGAGATATAGGAGAAAAGGGGAGAGAGAGGGAAATTAGCTAGACATAAATCAATAAATAAGATCTAACCATATCATTGGATTTATAACCACATTTTCATTTATTATCTCTAATTTTCCCACCCAATTAACCATTCATTAAATAGTCTTCAATCCTTATCAATGGCATAGAAAACACATTAGAAGATAAGAACTTATTGAAGGTGTTGAGTCATGATCTACTTGAAATGGAAAAGATCCGAAAGATACTTGGAACTTCATTGAATGCTTTACATTCACACTCTACCCACCAAATGTCTCTCTAGGATTTCTACACCATCAACTACTTTCCTTCACTATAAAGAAAAATCATCATATCCATGGACTGACTAAGCCATGAATTTATCTATTTTAAGTAACTACATGTACTTGTTGAAATTGGATGATATGAATATGTCAAAATATAAGACACTCCTTTCATAATCACAACTTTTCCATACTTCAAACCATAAACATAGGTTTACTATAGATGAAAACCAATCCCATTTACTGGTTTTCATATAGTTATAATCTCAAAGGAGATCCATAGGCACTAAGTTTTAATGGCAAACAATACATCAATTCAAAACCCAAGATAGAATTCATATCCTAACTGATCAAACCTTTACATAGCATTGGGATTTAATGGTGATATACAAATATCTAATGTTTGCTCTAATAACCTAGATCATATTTTGATCTTGTGTTCATGTATTCACAAGCTTGGGTCTACAAATTCTTTTTCCAATGTGTCCACCTATGTGACACCTCCCTTGGGTTGCTTAGCATATTTTTAAAATCTGACTATTGTCACTAGAACATGTGTCCTCATCTTGTACCCCCATGGAACTTTGATCAAATTTACTCCATAAATCTCATTAGAAGTCTTCTAGATTTGAATTTTATCATTTTTATTGATTTGTGATCTACATCTAAATTGTTCCTCTTGGCATCCCCACATTGATATTTATCATATATTTCAAGATCACGCCACTTGTCACACTCGCATATCTCTTATGGACCCTAATATCATTATACATTTTATTAACATACTTATGCCATGTCATGGCCTCATGTGCAATCTAGGTCATTAAATTTTTGACCTTATGAGATTATATGCATGTCATTAATATTTGATATTAGCCTCTGAGATTATGCCACTTGGCATACCTTTGTGTCTTCTGAGCTCATTAAATTTTTGACTTAGTTCCACACTATCAATATACATCAACATGGTTGGATGTGCACCATCAATATTGATCTGCCAGATGAAAAATAATCCATCGGTCTTATTAAATGTCATCACAATTAAGACACTTGGCACCTTCACATTCATATTTAGGATCATCTCAACTTTTGACCTCAATTTCATTGTTGATCTTTAACTACATGATTAAATGTGTACCATAGATATACTTTGACTTATTGACCTCATGAGATCACCTGTGTGCCATTGATATTTAATGTTGGCCTTTGAGATTTTTCCACTTATTAACCTTGTAATCAACTTGAAATATTTAGAGAATTTTTAATCCAAATAGCTATTTCTTGTCACTTTAGTTTGACATTTTTTAGCATGACCCAAACTGCTAGATCATTTTTTGAAGGGATGTATCTTGAGATAGAAAACTCATCAAGATACCAAAATTACAGGGGATGACTTAGGCACAAAATACATCATTATCATGTAATTCATCAATTTTGGGTGATTTCCTAAGTACACTTATGGGATACACAACCAAATTAACCTTTTCATTCCTACATGATGTACCATGATGGTTTGGTTCCTTAAAATCACTAAATTGACACTTTAATCTTGCTTAAAGTGTTTCAAAATTTTGAAAATTAGAAGTGATAGGATCATGAATTTTGGTTTTCTCTTTACACTATTCGATCACTTATCAACTAAAATTCTACTCAATTTCTTACCCCACCTTCAGGCAAAGTTTTGTATGTGGGCTAAATTTGGCCAACATTAACCATGTATGAAATGGTCCTAGTGAGCTTAGCATGAAGTAGAGGTGTGGAAAACAATGCTTTCACATGAATGAGCATCTATAATAAAATCATATTTCTTCCCTAATTACCACCTATAGGTGACATAATGAATACATATAGTAGACTAGTTCATACCAGTGTAGGATGCAAGTTTTAAGGGGATAGGATGGATAAACATGTTGAATGAATTCTCACACTTGTTTAGAAAACTTTAGTGTGATTATTGATAAAAAAACAAATACTAAACTAGATTTTCAAATGTCATACCAAGTCTACCTAAACCTCATATATAGTCATAAAAACTAAAGCTAGTTTAGAGAATTTGAATGCTTAAAGGTGATAGGAGCATGAAAAATCCTTCAAACATGACACAAAGAATAATCATGACCTAACATAGTCCCCCACTAACTCATTTTGGCTAGGAAAATAGGGGAAGTTCCCTCTATTTAATCTTAAACAGAGGACACACCTAATATGGTGATGCTTACTAGTTTGACACCTTATTTTGCCTTTGAATAAAGTTATAAAGTTGATTTACTATCTACACATCTAGCCTATGTTTTTAAAGTAGTGTATTTGGATGACAAGTGATAAATATTTTTTATCTTTGCTTCCATACTACTATTGTATGCATTCTATGAGTAACATCTCTTTTAAGAGGTCTCATGAAGTCTATTATTTATTGAGTATGTTTTGAAGTGTGAGAGAGACTAGTAGTGTCTAATATCAAACCTTATTTTCACCCACCTCTAAATATGCATAGTAATTTGCCTCTATAAGAAAAACTTATGTTAGTACATAGAATTGAGGTCAATATTAGTATCCTTATTTTTTAGTGTAGATGTAAGTGTGTTTTGTGGACTTATATTTTGTATGGAACCTTATTATCATAGGTTACTTTCTATTTCCATCTTCCCTTTTCACTCCCAATAGTAATTAGTCTAGTGTAGTATGTGAACCTGAAAGATAAATCAAGGTAACTAGCCCTTTAACCTAGAGATTTACCTCTACCATAGGCAACCCATGAGCTTAGAGGTGATCCCATGTTAGCAAAATTTGGAGAGAAATTAACAACCCCTCCTAGGGTGAAAAATTTGGTCATAATAGTTTTATCAAGCCCATTAGGACCAAGGTCTAAAAGAGTGGAAGGATTTTTGGTGTGTTCTTCCTACTATCAACTTTTGGAAGCATTCAAGAAAATACCAATAGTAAATTTGAATATAATCATATATTTATAAGTAGGTGATGTACTTGTTGTAAAATAAGTTATAAAAAGTCTTGTCTTTCTTTTAATAATGAATTTGATATGGTTGGATATGTTGAGAGTTCTTACTACACACCCCATATCAACCTTGTTATGACCCATTATATGCTCCTCTACCTCTCTATAATAGTTTTCATCAACCCTATGGTCAACCCATTCTTTATCTATATGGTCATGAAGTTGTTGATCATCCTTGTGAATAATCATACGAGGAAGTCTATCAAGAAGATAATTTTAAGGCTCTTGAAGAATAAATCCAAGCTCTTAAGAGGTAGATTTTCTAAGGAGAAATTCAAACTCTTAAGAGGAAGATTCTTGGAGGTAGTGCTCCCCAATATCCCTATCCTTCTCCTACTTTAATTCCACCTAAAGATAAATCCTTGTTTGAATGAATGATATATATTCTAAAATCAAAAAGGTTGATTAATAGATGGTATAAAGAGCTTGATGTAATCCGTATTCATTTCATGGAGAAGATGAGAAAGGAAATTAAATTCCTTGTGAATAAGTCGGGGTAGGTTTAGGAGGAATATAACTATGTTAGTAATGAATATTTTCATGAAATGAGATTTTATATTAAATGGCAGGTTGATAGGATTGAAAGGTGGGAAAACCAAGAAGTTGGGAATCAATTTGCAACTTTTGAAGGACCTTAAGAAGATAATAAAGAAGGTGAAAATTTGTTTGAAGAACAAGTGTCTCCCTCTCACCCTTAACAGTCTTCTTATTTTCCACATTGGTTTTATCATTAATATTATCCTCATGAAAAGCCAATTCAATCTCCAAAAGAGCATAATATCCTCAAAGTTATAACTTGGAACCAAGTACTAAAAGCTTGGGGAAAGAGAGATCAAGAAAGTAAAGAGAAAGAAGTTAATGCCAATAAAAATAAATTTGTGTGTGTTCAATATCCATTTCCTTATCCTCAAAAACCAATATATTATACATCTTAGAGGTATATCTAAGAATATTTTCAAAGTTAAAAATAGGCCTTGGTTGGTTTAAGACAAACTTATAGTTGTTCATGAACTTCAAGAAGATATTTAGAAGGATGAGATTGTTGTTGGATAAAATGAAGTGTCTAAAACTCATCATAACCTTATCTCCCTTCAATAATTATTTCAAGTGTCTCTTTCCATACCCATTCCCATTCATGAGCCATCCATCATTCCTCATACTCCTCCAAACCATGAACTTGTTTACTACTCTCCCACCTCATCCCCTCTTGAAGGAGAACCCATCCTATGGGAGGTAAGCAAAGAAGAGAAAGCTTAGTTTTTAGTTGATCAAGAATATGACACAGGTTTATATGAAGAAGAGCTCACTATAAATACTCCCATTTCTGAATATAAGCCCATGTCAACATTTTCTAGTGAATAAAAAGAATATGAAGTTGAAATTGTTCACAAAGAGATTGATCAAGGTATGTGGTAGACCTATTTTCACAATTTCAATGAGTACAAAGGTCTTGAGAATCTAGTACTTGAAGAAAATAAAAATGAGATTATTGAATATGAATTTAAGGTTATTATTAAACAAACATGTCTTGAGGAACATTATGGAGTAATCTACAATGACTATGACATTCATGAGCATGATCAAGAGGATAAGTTTGAATAAGTTATGTTTCTTGAAGAGAAAGAAGATAAAAATGATTGGCAGTAGTAGGTTGATAATTTTTAAGAACTTGAAAAGCTATGTAATGTTTAAGGTTAAATTCACAAGAAGATAGAACAATATGTTCTCATGTAGGATAATGATGAAGATTGGATTAACTATACAAATCTCCTTGAAGATATTGTAGAGCTTGCAAGTGGTAGTAATTTGATCTCATTAAGAGTACCAAAGAAATCAAGGAAACATGCTTTGTTGAGGCATAATTGATTCAAGTTGTAGATGAGGGACATCATAAGAATATTGATATGGTTTAATTACAAGAATAATTCACCTTCATAGGTGATATGTTTATGGTTTTTATGGTTTCATTGAAGATCATGCTAAAGAGATTGGCTAACATCAAGAAATTGAAGACATAAAATATAATTCTCAAAAGGAAACATCATTCATGCATTCCTTCATCTCATGGAGTAAGATATGGTAAAAATTTAACCTTTAATCTAGGAGGAAAAAGTTGCTTTAGGTTAGTTTATACATAGCCTAATTTGCTTAAGTTATGTGTATTTCCCCTAAGTGTTCATGTGAGCACAAGTGTGTGTCTTGGTTTATTATCTTATGTGTTTGTTTCCCATTCTATTTGGTGTGAGTTTGATCTCTCTTCAAAGGAATTTTAGTGTTGTTTTTAGTGTATAAGTGAATCCATTGACCAAGGATAGCAGAAGGTTATTGATCCTTAGCGTAGAAAGATTGCTACCCCTAGGAAATTGCCAAAATGTTGATTACTTTTACCCCATGATCAACATAAATCAACCCCCATATAATTTCAAACTTCCATAGGGTTTCATAGGTCATAAAATGTGTTATAACCTCTTATCAAATTTTTATAGTTTGTGTCATGTCATATTATGCCACATTTTGTCCACTTGAATAAATTATTTAGTTTTAAATGAAAGTACAAGTGTGTCAAAGTGTAAGTGAATGTGTCTCATGTCAATGAATTTTAGAGAGAAGTTTTTGAAGATAAAATTTTGAAAGTTCAACATTAATAGGTAACAAGATCACTTAAATAAAAGAAGTTTTAGTTCTTGTGTAAACTATAAGATAGTTATATCACATGTGGAATATTTAAGAGTGTACTTTTAGATCCCCACAAGTAATCTCCAAGATTAGGAAGCTTTAATAGGTTTAAATTTGGAAAAAAATAACCTCTCTCTCTCTCATCATTGTGTTAGGTAAGTCAATCAATTTGTAGTTGGTATGGATATGAGAGGCAGAGTTAAGGTAAATTCACTTGGTGGTTATTATTAATCCTAATTAAATATCATTCCATGGTCATACATTCAAGAATGCTGGTCTATTATCCATGAACAATCATTAATATTTTTAGCATCTCAAAAATACCTACATAATTCCAATAGCTTGAGTTTCCTCATATATTTGCATTGATCCATGTGAATGGAGTGATTTATGTATGTTATTAGTGTATGTAATTAATTTCCATAATGGTTTTAACTAATGTAACATGTGTGTAAATATATGGAGAGGTAAAAACGTCCTCCTTTTGTTATAAATAACACCACCATTAGTTTACAGAACATTATTTTCATAGTTACAAAGTTTGTCTTTGTATAAGTGGTTTCAGGTCAAATAATACACTTATATCTCTCCAATCAAAACATGGAAGCTATTTTCTCCATGGAGTATTTGTATTTGAGGGAATTCAAGGTTGATTGAGATATGTTTCTAAGAAAATGATTAAATATTGGTAAAACTTCAATATAATAGCCACCTACAGTCACTTGTAGACATGCATGAATAATGATAAGGCTATCTAAAACCCAAGAGATATTATATAAATAGTTTCCAAACTTGATTTGATTCCTTAAGTCATACATGGTTAAATATCATAGATAAGAACATTATAAAACAAAATATATAGTCGGATAGAACTATAAAGTTACTTAATGGTTTGAGTTACCTTAGTTTCTCTAAAAGAAATTTTGCTCTCACAAAGTGATAACTTGTGGTGAAGATTAATAAGGTCTTGGGTAGCTTAATGTTTTGCTTATTATATCTTAGGCCTAGTAGTAAAACTTAAACATAAGGATAATGTTTCTTGTTAAGATAAGATGATGATTGAGTGAGGTTAAAACTCAATCATGTTTCTATTAAAAATAATGAAAAGATACACTACCTTTTAGGCCTAAATGAACCTTAAACATTGTAGTGACTTGTAACATAATGATGATAGAGAGATGATAGCATATCAAGGTAAGATACAAGATTAGAAATATGAGAGAGATTCATATTTACCTCAAAAAAACCAATAATATTTAAAAAAAGTGCTCAAGAACTTATCTTAACCTACATGAAGGTCTCATATTCCCTAAACAACATTTACATTCTGACTGCAGACCAAAAGTTCATTGATAGTAGAGAGGTGACTGCATGGTTTCAAAATAATAATGGTCTACCCATGTATGAAATGGTCCTAGTAACCTTAGGAGGAAGTAGAGGGGTTAAAAATAATTATTTCACATGAATGATTATCTACAATAAACTCATATTTCTTCCATAATTGCCACCTACAAGTGACACAGTCAGTACATATAGTAAACTAGTCTAGCCTAGTGTAGGATGCAATTTTGAAGGGGCTAGGATGGATATCCAAGTTGAATGAATTATTAAACTTATCTATCAAACTTTCATGTGATTCTTAGATGAAAATAATAGAGACTAAAATAGGTTTTCAAATGTTATATTCATTCTACCTAAACCTGACACATAATCAGAGAAACTAAAGCTATTTTTGAGAATTTGAAGGTCTAAAGGGCAAGGAGAATGTCAAATCGTTGAAAATTGACATAGAGCATCATCATGACATAACTTATGACCCCATATCCTTAGTTTTTCTAGGAAAATAGGATAATTTACCTATGTTTTGTGTCAGATAGAGGACACACCTAGTATGGCTAAGCCCTATTGGTTTGTCACCTTATTTTACCTTTGAATAAAGTTTTAAAGTTCATTTATTCTCTATACATCTTGCCTAAATATTTCAAGTAGTGTATTTGTATGAAAAGTGATGAATATTATTTCTCCTTACTTCCATACTAATCTGATATGATTTGTGTGAGTAGAATCTCTTCTAATAGGTCTCATGAAGTGTATTCTTTATTGAGTATCTTTTCAAGTGTGAGAAAGACTAATAGTGTATAGTATCAGACCTTTTTTCACCCACCTCTAAATATTCATATCAATTTACCTCTATGAAAAACACTTATGATATAAGGACATAGAGTTGAGTTATGTTTTAATATCCTTCTTTCTTAGTGCAAATACAAGAGTGTTTTATGGACTTATCTTTGGTATATTACCTCATTAGCATAGGTTACTTTCTATTTAATTATTCCATTTTCACCCCCAATATTTATTGGTACATTTTATTATGTGAACTTAAAAGATAAATCTAGGGAGATAGGCCTTTAACCTAGAAGTTTTCCTTTGCCATAGGAAACCCATAGCCCTAGAGGTAATCCCATGTTAACTAAATTTGGAGAGGCATGAAAAAAAAACTCATATGGTGAAAAATTTGGTCATAATAGTTACATTTTTAAAGAAAAATAGACTTATCTTCTCTTTCAAAACACATGATAGATTTCAAATTTCCTTGTATTTGTTGAAAATCTTACCATATTAGAATTTTTATTTGATTTACACCTTAATTAGGACTCAAATTTAGTTTGATACCTTCCTAGACATTGTTTCTTTGATTTACACTATCATAGACTCTGAACCTAATCTAAATAATTCAAAACATGTTTTGCAAAAAATAATCCCACAGTGTTCCTTACATTATTTAGAACTTGTGATGTGATTTGTACCATTCATTACCTATGAATTGATTTTCACCATTTGGGACCCATGATGTGCTTTACACTTCTTAGATATTGAATAACTTGCTATAAAACACTACATAATTTGAATATTTATTAAACACATATGCAGAATTTTCCTCTATTTTGGACACATTCTCTTTTCTACCTCTTCATAGGATTAATTTAGGCATTAGTTTTCCTCACAACTTTTTTTATACATAAAATTTCAACATCTATGAATATAATCAAAATAACCATAAATAAAATTACTATGAAGAATACACCTCTAAAAAATTATCCATAGGGTAAAGAGAGTATATATATGAAGAATCAATTTCAAGGAGTCATTACTCCATCACACTTGAAATCCAATATGGAAAATGTATCTGACACTAACTTGGGTCACATTGAGATGGATGACTTTTATCATAGAATTAGTGGGGTCCATAAGATAGACTAGGGTCAAAGTATTCATCACATTGGACTAGCTCAAGCAATTGCCTACCCAACATTAGTGTAGTGCCTATGATTAGTTATAGTCATGGCCAAGCATTATGATCCTAAAAATATAGAAGTTAATAACTCACTAAGATTATTTATGATGTTCCTATCACTATAACACATTGATAATTTAATCTACTTTCTATATGAATCCTTTTTTGACTTAACTCCAACTTCTACTCAACAATTATTGGAGAATAACTCTCTTTCTTATTACAAATAGGTCAACAAGTAATTCTTAATAAAATAAAATAATTAAGTGACAATAATTCCCAAGTCAATATAGATATTTTAATTAACAAATGAGATCATTTATATGATCAAACTCTCTCATAGAGTGGTAATAATTCTAGTTGCATGGAGTTTTCAAATTTGGATGTAAAGATATATCTGGATCATTCATAAGAATGAACAATAAAACAATTGGGGAAAACTTATCAATGACTCCATAAGTATTTGATATAATTAAACATGAATTATAAGTTATACATGACGTCTTACCTTACCTATGCTATTTCTAGGATGTGGTTTCATAATGGATTGAATATGGTAGTAAATATCAAGACTTCAAAAATATATCATTTTTATACTCAACTCTCTCGAAAAGAGAGTGATCATAATTTTAACATAATAAATGATTCATTTATGTATTATGTGATCCATATATTACAATAAGACCCTTATAATATGAGGATATCCATGGAAGCTTGTACAAATATTTCTGGATGGGGAACATGGTTTATACAATTTCAAGCTTTCACTTATTTATGGGTTTTTGGATATGAGATTGACTATATATGCTCCCAAAATATGTTCATGATAAATGGTATTTGATGGATTTGGTTATATATTTAAATTAGATAGATAATTTATTAAAAAATAAACACAAATATAGGGTGAAATTTCCTATCCCTATAGGAAGATACACATGCGCATCATTGACAAAATAAAAATATGTTGAAGAAAAGATGACACATGTCAACATATAGCCATTTTAAATTAGTTATTATTTTTACATTCAAGGTATAGTTGATAATTTTATTATTTTTTCATATCAACATGTTTCTCATTTTGAAGACTATTAGATGGATTGCCATGATGAGAAAAAAGTAGAGATTCAAGAATAATCTTGATTCTCTTTGAAACAAGTCAGTACATATGGTATTTAAAATGTTTCCAAATAATGTATAGTTAATGAATATGCATTGGATGTGATATAAAAAATGAGGGAATTAAATTAATACACTTCTAAAATTTTATTGGAACATGAAAGATTTTACTTCTCTTGTATGTATAACATAGACTATATTTGATAGGAAATAGAAGCAGTTGAAAAGTAAAGGAGTAAACATTGATCAGGTGGGATTTACATCACCATAAAAATAAAAATAAATTTTTATTTTCCACAAAAAACATCAATCATAAGCTAGAACATCAAAAGTATTTTATGTAAGCAAAGATACTAAAAAAATAGAACATGAAATAAAAATTGAGACCATTGTACATATTTATCTAGTTCACAAGCCTCTCAAACTCAATATAAAAATGTTAGGAGAAAATACTATTGTTCTCTTAGTATTCATATTTTATAATATTTTCCCTTGATAGTTTTGTTCAATCTTAAACACTAGTAACAAATACAACTCAATAATTTATTGCATTAGATACTTCACTATTAATTTCATCCTCTATTCCTATTCAACCTGACACTTCTTTATCTCCACCTCCTCCACAAGATACTAAAATATCTCTTTCACTTTCACCTAAATATCCAAATGATACCTAAAATAAATAAGAAGGTGAACTTTCATTAGTAAAGACCCAAACCTTGAAAACCCCTCCATATCTTTTTGAGATTCAAAATGAATCTAATTCTACCCTTGTAAAACCTCATCCCCCCAGTGTAGAGATTCTTGAATAGTTTAATTAAGTAGTAGAAAAAGTGAATAAAATTTTTTAACCTAAAGAGATTTATTTTAGCAATCTAGCAATTTTCCCTTCACAAAGAATGATGAAACCTAAAACTATGTCAAGAATAATCATAGATGATAAGGGAGATATATATGTAGAGGTAATGGTTCCTACTATTAAAAAGGATAATGATAGTGTCATTACTTCATATTATTACATCTTCAAAGTAAATTTGGGGAAAGAAACTAGGGAAGTAATGAACTTAAATGTTCAATAGGAAATTAGTAGCTTGTTTGAAAAGATGGATCAAGATAAGGTGACCAAAGATCACCTCAATAAAAAGGTTGACCAATTGGCATTAGTAATCCAAAATTTTATCAATGAAATTCAGTATTCCACCTCCTTTATTACCTCATAAATCACCCATATAGATACACTCAACATTATAGAATAAATTAGACACATGGGTATGGCAAAAAAAGAATCGCTTGAGATACTTATTCAACATGGTTTCACCACAATCAATACAATAATGACTACATACTTTAAAATTCAATAAACATATGATAGATAAATTAAATATAAAGATAATTATGTATAATAAGTAAATAAATGGAAAGATATGATTCTCACATTAAAGTATTTCTCCAATACTTGCACATAATAGGGATTCACTCAAGCCAAGAAAATTGCATAACTTATTGAGTTCCTAGGAGTTTCTCAATTCAAGATTGGTATTTTCAAAGAGAACATCAATATAATTGGTGACTCAAAGTAAATAGGAGGTGATTCTATTATATACATCTTAGGAGGAATTATATATATGAATTGATAATTTTTGGATGATGATAGGAAACTCATCACTAAAGATGTCATTGTTGAGAAAATAAATAAGAATGTTGAAGAAATATAAACTCCAAAATATGCATTAAAAATTAATCCATTCATAAGTTGATAAAATATCAAAATAACCTAGAAAATATTGGTTCTTTGTTAAAAAGACTTCATTAGATATTGTAGAAAATGATAGATATGTATTGTAAGGTCGAAATAGTTTTCATGCATTCAAAAATTCATAATGAATAAAATTGAGATAAACCTTGAAAAATTTTAATGAATACAAGTAGAATATGTGTTCATCAGTAAAGGAAAAAATTAAACTTATTCTCAATCAGGAGGAAGAATAAAAGTAACTTTGTAATATGTTTTGATTATTTCCATACTTGTAATTATAGGTTGTTCTCACAAATTTTAATTACACTTTTTGCTATAGTTATTTAAAATTTTTGTCATGAAAATATTCTAAGTCATTTTTTTAGTTTTAAGTCATTAAAATTCTCCAATGTATTTTTTCAAGTTTTGAAAATTTATCATTATACCTTTTTAGCTCATGCAAAAACACCAATGTACTTTTTTAATTTATGCAAATTTCTTAATGTGTTTCTTCAATTTTTAAGTTGTGAAAATTAGTTATTGTGTTTTTACAAGATCTCAAAAAATTAAAAAAATTAAACAACATAACTACCTGTTATAAACTATAAATATAAGTTTGGGACTCATCATAATGGATTTTGAAATTTAAACTTTTCTACAGACTATTGAAAGAGGAGATCGTGCTTATAGCTCAACAAATCTATAACTGTAATTGTATTTTTAGATTTTTTTCTTAGATAATGTATGTATGTATAATCTACATGTAGTTTAATCTTTTATTTCAAAATATAACTGTAATTGTATTTAATTAGTTATTTTAAGTAAATTTCATTATAGCATTTTCTTTTTGAATCTACATTTGTTATTTTTCAAATCATGGAATATTGGTGGGGTAAAACCAATAATTTTATTTGTTATTTCAAGTAAATACTAGTAAATTATCATATTCATATTTATAGAAATAGGTGGGTTTTTTTTTTGTATATTACATGTTCATTTGAACATATGAGGTCTTTCTTATTGTTGAGGTCAACTTCCCCCCATATATAAAAAATAGGGACCCTTGTCTTAAATTATGCAAATTTGTACCTTAAAATTGAAAAATCACTAGATCAGAGTACCACTAGAATGTTTGCACATTATTTTCATTTGAATATCTTTCACACCTATTTTGGTTGGCATATTTTGTCATAATTCTGATTTAATCTTACCTAAAGTGATAACATTATATCTTTATGTTTCAAGTTGCATCTCTAATATAATCCATTTGGAATGGGCAATGCCTACGTTTCATTATTTTTATATCAATTTCACATTTTAATAACCTTTGGTATGTTGAAAATAAAACTAAAATCACCTTGAAATCCTCATTCAAATTACCCTTGCTCAAGTCCTTTTGAATCAAATTCAAATTTGATGGTAATAATTTATCATTCCATGGACTTAATTCAATTTTTATCCCAAGTTTTAGCCATGTTTATTAACATGACCAAACCTCAGTGCCAGATTTTTATGTTGGGTCCCTTTATGTTCCAAGCCCCATTTAGTCCCTTTTATTTCCATATGGTCTAACCAACTACTAGGTCCTTTTATTATGTCTTAGACTTTAGCTAAAATCTTTATCCTAGAAATTTATGCCATGTCTTTTATTATGTGTGGGTCCTCTTTATCATGTTCAAAACATAGCTTAAAAAGTTTATCCTAAGGTCTTACCCATGTTTGTTAACATTAAATAAAACCATAATCTAAAAACTTTATACTAAGTTATTTATATTACACAAATTTTGACTAAATTATTTTATTATCTGCATGATCCATGGTCCATATTTTCTCAGGTGATCAAGATCTAACAATGCAAGATTAAAGTTGAAAAGTCAAGCACCAGCCCTAAGCTAAATTTCAAACATCTTCCAAAGATCAATGGTACATATTTGCTTAGGAAAGATTGATCTAATAATATATATTGAGTCAAGACTTCAATAGAGCTTAGAGATAAGTGAGAGGGTGACAAGTGTCACACTCATGGCTAAAGAACACTCAAAAATTAATGGTGTTAAACCTTTCCAAATAAGATATAATGAAGTTCATTGATCTACCCAATCAATATTTTGTGGTGCATGATGAAGGTTGAAATGTCAAAAATCCTTATGGATGAACATAAAGATGACGCATGGCATAGGTATGAGCCATAAATTAAAGATTGATCATCTTTTAAAAATCAATAGCATGTGGATGAGTGTACACATTCCAATTAATTATCTATGGATAAGGAGGCATAATTAAGAAAATAAAGATCAATAGAGAATGATTAATCCATGCAAATGAGATCAATGGTGTGAAATCAACATTGACATTTCAACAAAGCTCAGAGTGAATACGAATGTGGTAAGTGTCATAACCATGGGAAACATAGCTACCATCCAATAGCATTTAAATTATCAGATTGAGATTGATGGTCTTCATTGATCTATGAAATGATGATCCAATGATGTAGGACAAAGGTCGAATTTTCATAAGGCAATGGTCAATTTATAAATATTAATGAGAAAAATGCCACAAAAATGGCATAGGGATGCCATGAAGCTCAACATTTAAACTAGATGCCACCATTAAAGCACTAAGAAGACCTTTTGAAGATCCCTAGAATGCACTAAATCCCTAATTCAACCATGTATTGATCATAATCAAGCCTAAGAGAGTTGAATTATCATCTATGAAATAAGACTTCAATATATAACCAAAGTGTAGACCACTAATGAGCAATTTGAACAAATTCATGACCACCATGGAAAATTACTAAAAAATCCATACTCAGCACCATCTTTGGGTAATAAGAAATTCTAAAAACATCACTATACATGAAGATTTTAAGACATGGATTGTGTCTCTACAAAGGAATAAGAGGAAAGAATGGCTACCCTAGGAGTATTTGGTAGAACACAAATTAAAACCCCAACTCTAAAAGTGACTCAATCATTAGTGGGGGTTTAATTTAATCTAGAGACCACCAACTTGGAAAGAATGACAACAAATAAGGCCATTATTTTTAGAGAGGAATTCGCCTTTCAAAAAGTGTAACCATTCAATAGTTTAACTCTAGTGGAAGGATAGAGGCCTAGTGAGGTTCTTATAAAAAAAATACCCATTAAAGCTTGCTCAAGCATAATATGATAAATTGTAGTCTATCATCAAAACCATGATGCAAAAATAACAAAATTTAGAAGAGGCTTCCATCTTGTCAATCAAAGAAGACAAATTCAAGCCATTTGATGACACCATGATTGACTTATTTAATGTAATCATTCAAAACCAAACAAGAGGCAATAAGTAAGCAAAATTTCATGGCTATAGGTGAATTTGGCCAATGGTAGTCTTCATTATATTAATTGAAACACTTGATAAAAACCTTGACCAAGAATAAAGTCATGAATTCAAGATAGTCTACCCAACCCATTTAACTATGGATATGGCTATATTGGTGGACAAAATCAAAACGTTGAGAAGATGATCCAAATAGATTGAGGGAATTTTCTAGGATCTCAAATATGAGGAAGATAAAATGCTACACATGTTGGAAAACTTAATCAAAGTGACCACCTCATTTAGTCCTTTGGGCCTTATCACTAATAAATATTTCAATCATAGAACTTCTCAGCTCATGAAGAGGTGCAAAACCAACATCAAATAAAGATAGGGGTTGATAATAAGAATATCATGGTCCTAATGTTGTCATTTGAGGAGAAGATAGAGGATTCTAGGAGCATCAAATAAGAATTGGAGAGATCTAAGAAAAATCTTAGTAACTTGGGACATCAATATAAAGAGTTGTTCATGAAACCCATTGTTGACCTCTATATGATCAATTAACAACATTATAGAATGAAGATTCTACAAGGAAGACATAAGGATATAATATCACCAAGGTTCCAAAGTTAGTTGGATTAGGAATATTCTTTTATAACTATCATTATATATTTTTGAAATGGAATATTCCTTTTGTAAAGGCATGTATAACTTGTAAAGTACATTGCCTATAGATTAGTATATTAGAAAAGACCATTTGTTCTAGAATATAACATAAAAGAAAGTTGTCATATTCACATGTACAAATGTAATGACTAACATACCTCATGAATTATCTATCTAAAGAGGTATTATCAATTTTAAAAAGGGGAGAGATTTTTTTAGAGCCAAAAAAACTATTTGTAACTTTTGATAAAATTAATATAAGCAAGGAATCCTAAAAAGTTTGTCCACATTTTCTTGTGTGAAATGCTATCATGGTTTTTCTCTCATTTTTATAGTCCCATCTTTAAATTTGAATATTTCTTATGAATTATGAATGTGCATCTTTTAATGTAGAGATGATAATTTGAGATGATTATAGAATAGTTGAAATTTCTTAGGTTTACTTCAGTTTTTTTGCTCTTCTAACATCTGGGTTAATGCTACTTGCTTATAGGGGTAAAATTCTTAAAGTAGATCTTGTTCTTTTTTACATATTTTCATAATTTTATTAGATGTTTACCTAATGTGTGGTAGGATTTAAGCTTATGTTACTTCATTTTACACATTGGTTAAATGTATGATTAGATGAAATGAGAAGTTTATCATAATGTTTGAAACGAAGATCAACAATACCTTTCTTTTCTTCCATTTCCTTGCTTTTACTTACTTTTTAATAAATTCACCTTATATTAGTTTCATTTTGAATATTCACCTTAGTTTATCTTTAGACTTATTTTTTAGCATAATTAACTTTAAATAGTATAGATCATATTCAAAATCAAAGATTAACTATTGAGCCACAATGGTTCCCAAGCACTAACTAATATAAATTTGTGAAATAGTTAACTTGATTTATCTCTATTCAACCAAGGATAACAATATGATCACAACTAGAAAATCATGAAATGGATTATTTGAATCCATAAATGAGAAGTGTTTCTTAAACACTATATGAACCTGCTAATACATTTAGGTGCATCAATAGGATAAAATTGGCACTAGAAGGAGGGATAGTTAAATCTTTAAAAATTTGCAACATCTTTGCTAATTTTGGTGAATTCTTTTCAAATATTGATGTATTATTTTCATATTTGTGTTTCTCTTAGCATATTTGTGTAAATATCATTGATCTTAATGGTTTGAAATGACTCTTTGTGCTTGTTTAGACAAAGATAGATCTATTATAAGTTTGATGCTTAATTATGGTAAAGATAGCTTAATATCTATGAATCTAAGGCATTTGAGGTTATAAATAGCTATTTTTTGTAAATATTTATTGGATATCTATAAATTTGAGTTTATTTGAGCTTGAAACATGTAAATACCATTCATATTAATGTATTTGGAAACATATTTGAGATAATTTAGTTAAATATTGATGTTCTTTGCCAATATTTATACATATTTATACAAAAATTGATTAATGTACATGTTTGATCATCATTCTTTATAAGTATAATACTTACACATTATATTTTTAACAAGGTTCAAAGCTCTGAACCTAGAATTTCCAAGGATAAGGACTAGGTCATGTTTAAAGGACAATGGTTCCCATTTATTCATTAGAAGTCCATAATAGATCCAAGTGAGACAATGGTAAACATATAATTTCAAAGTCTCAACCAACTTCTCTAATTTAAGATGCTCTTATGTTTAATACCTATTAAGATATGGCTTGGCTAGGTGGTTCTTCAATCAATGTGCCAGATGTGGTACATGACCTGCCTATTAATCTTGAAAAATATTTACCTAATTTTAGTCCTAATGGTTTTGTAACTACTGAAGAACACATTAAAATATTCGAAGCTACTTTAAGACTTTTGAATGTTGTTCATGACTATGTAGCATGTAGATTGTTTTTGTTTACTTTCAAAGATGCTACATGTGAATGGTTCCTTAACCTTGCTACAAACTACATAGCTAGATATGATGATTTTATTAGTTTATTCATTTATTATTTTAGAAAAATCATTAGTCCATGTGTCTTGTATAAACAATTTACCACAGTCAAAAGAAACTCAAATGAGCCCATAAGAACATTTAATGCTAGATTATAGGAAATGTTTAGTAAAACCATATCTCCTTATAGACCTAATTAGGATTTAGATTTAGAGATCTATAAGGATGTCTTAGATCCCATGACTTCTATGTTTGTCAAAATACCTGCTTATGTCATTAATACATTAACTTTGCCTTGTGTTAAGGCTATGATCATTAATTATCAAATACAACCCCAGGGCCAAATGGCATACAATATTCCCAAAATTAATCCAAATTTTCCTATTATAAATTTTATCCGTAATTCAAATAAAAATATGTCTACCTTAAATCAAATTCTATTTTTGAACTAATCACCTTTTAACCATGCACATCCTAGCTAAAACCTAGGATTCTTGAACAAATATACCAATGGGTCTCATCCATAAGATATAAGAGATTTTATGCCTATAAATAGTAGTAATACTCAAGTTCATAACTCTAAAGCACCCAATATGGAGAATGATTCTATCTTAAAGATGTTTCAAAATCTAAGCACTAATTCATTTAGTTGTATAATGAAGTTGGCCATACTGTGGAAAGCTCTAACAAGAAATTCTCTTTCCAAAGATTCAAAAGGCCTTCAAATAGGTATGAAAACAATAACAACATCCAAAACAATGAGTCATCCTCTAATAATAATATACTTGACATAAATCTTTGTGATGTAGCTTTACTTGACTATTATAGAGTTCATTATAATTCAAATCATGGTCAATTAGATTTTCTAGAATTTTGTAATGTTTTTGAATCCATTCAAGAAGAGTTAGACACTTTTAAAGTTTTACCTAATAAAGGCAATGGTATAGGTACCTCAATTTCTTCAAGGTCATCTGATCTAACTCTCATGGTGGAGACATTTGATTTCCCATTTCAAGAGGTGAATGATCTTAAGGATATCCCTAAAGAGATTCATTCTTTTTATCAATATCTGAAGAAGAAATACCCTTCAAGGAACATGGAGTAGAAATAAT
The DNA here is from genome assembly GCA_037957365.1 of Torreya grandis. Taxonomy (NCBI): domain Eukaryota; kingdom Viridiplantae; phylum Streptophyta; class Pinopsida; order Cupressales; family Taxaceae; genus Torreya; species Torreya grandis. The sequence goes on along the minus strand of JARHVA010005227.1, from coordinate 815,194 downwards.
ATTTAACTACCTCAACTTGACCAAATATTTTTGACACTCCTAATACTACATCAAACAATAATCTAAAGCCTCCCAAGAGAAGTAGCTATAAACCTAATGTTTATGCATCTAATTATTCTAATAAGACTAGATATAATATAGTAGAGGACATGAGAGAGATTAAATCTAACATTACCTTGCATGAGCTAATGTAGATTACAAAACAAAAGGATCTATTATTTAAATTTTAGTCTAAAAATCCTAGTAAGTCTCAAAAGTCTACACATTTTAATATTGAAATACACAAAAGTAAGGTAAAGGTTCCACCTTTCCTAATTATAGTTAGGATCATTGGTAAGAAATTTCACAATTATATGTTAGAATATGGTGTATCTACAAATATTATGCCTAAAGGTATTTTTGAGAAACTAGGGTTGAATCTATTTAAATTTGATAGGGTTATGACTTAATAAGATAAAAAAAGAGTCAAAGGGATTGGTTAATTATTAAATGTTCACATAAAAATTGATTTTGAACCAAAGATCCAACAAATCATTGAGATCTAAGTGGTAGACATCCCTTATACATATGGAATTCTACTAAGTAGGAACTAGATTAGATCGTTTAATGGTTCTATGTTAACTGACTATTTACACATGTGGTTACCTTAGAAAGGAGTTCTAAATCAGATCAAGATATAAATGGAACATAAAATTAGTCATATGATGACCAAGTAAAATGCAACCAATGAGAGGGTCAACATGGTTAACTCAAATCTATATGTCTACACTCTTGACACTACAAAGGTATGTAACTCCAAAACTTCTCATTCTATGCTTGAATTATTGAAGTTATATTTTGATGGTGATATATGTAAATTAGGTTTTGGAATATGGGTGGTGTTAATAAATCCCATTGGGAAGTAATACAATGCCTCTCAAAAATTCTAATTCCCATAAAATAACAATCTCGTTGAGTATGAAGCACTTATTCTTGGATTATAATTTACAATCAAACACAAGGTCAATGAACTATTAGTTTTTGTTGATTATGAACTAGTAGTTAATCAGGTTAATAGTAACTATCAATAAATGTTTTCCTATCTTAAGAAATATAAATTTAGAGTGTGGGACTTAATTTAATGTTTTGATGCTTTCAACATTATGTCAATCCCTAGGGAATAAAATAAGGCTACTAATAAACTTGCTTCAGCTATAACTAACCATATGCCCAATCAAGGTTTCAAGTTAGAAATACTTACCATTGAATTAGTCCCATGTCCCTCAATACTACATAATGTTAACCATTTTCAAGTATGTAGTCATTATTAATAGATCATAGACTTCATAACTATCTTAGTGGTATTTATGAGTCACATCATTCATGAAGCTAGTGAAAATACCCTTGATGATGATAAATTTGAAGGCAAACTTGATGACAAGGTCATTTAATTGAGTGATAATAAGATCCCTAAAGAGATGATAAAGTTAGAAAGACTATTTGATTTAGACAACTTAGCTGAGACTGTCAAAATTCCCAAAGTAGATGGGAAGGACTACAATGTAATGGACCTAGGTTCCCAAGGTCAAGCTTAACTAGTGAACATTAGCACATCTTACACAAGCATTGAAACTAAGAGAGCCAAATATTTGATGACCAAGTATAAGGATGTAATATAATGGTCCTATGATGAATTAAAGGTCTTAGATCCTAAGGTCATAACCCATAACATACCTCTAAAGTAAGCCTACAATCCATTCAGGTAAAAATAAATCCTAGTCAACCCTATCCTAGAACCAATGATATACAAAGAGGTCAAGAAGTTACTAGATGCTAAGATAGTCTTTTTTATTAGACACTCCACTTGGGAGATAACCTAGTACTAGTCAGGAAGACAAATGATGAAAGAAGATTGTGCATTGATTTTAGAAATCTGAATAGAGCTTCTGAAACAGATAATTATCCCTACCTTCTCTTGACTAAGAAATCCAAATTATTTCTAATTCTACTATGATGTCTTTTATTGATGTATTTTTAGTTTATAATCAAGTGTTGTTGAATAAATAAGACAAAATGAAGATTACATTTACTACTAAGTATGGTACTTTTTCCTATAATAGAATTTCTTTGGATTGATAAATACAAGTGCAACCTTCTAGAGAGTAATGGGTCATGAATTTCAAGGCCTCATAGGTAAGTGCATTATTATTTACATGTATGACCTGACTATCTTTTTAGAGAATAGGAAGATCACATCATGCACTTGAAACAAGTATTTGAAATTTGTATAATTTATGAAATTTCTCACAACCTAAAAAAGAGCATTTTTTTGTAACTAAGGAAATTTTTTTGGGACATGTTATAACTAAAAAGGGGATATCTATAGACCCAACTAGAGTAAACACAATATCAAATATAGAACCCCCTAATAATAGGAAAAAACTAAAGTATTATTTTGGTAAAATCAACTTTGTGAGGAATTTTATTTATGGTTTTGCCAAAATAGTGAGACCTTTGAATGCCTTGTTAAAGAAAGATGCTAAGATAACTTGGAATGAAGATACCAAGAAGGCCTTCATGGAAATCAAACAAGAAATTGGACAAGCCCCTATGCTGATAAGTTTAGACTTTACTAAAGACTTTTATCTTTACTCTTTTACTTTTGACCATACACTTGTAATTATCCTAGCTTATAAGATGGATGTGATCATCCTATTACTTTCATGAATAATAATTTAAAAAATGCTCAATTAAATTATTCTCTTATTGATAAACAAGCATGTGCTCCAATTAAGGTAGTGAAGAAATTTAAGAATTATATCCTTATAAATAAGGTACATGTAATACTACCAGACCCTACCACTAAGCTCATGCTTAGTCAATGTGAACTTGAAGAAAGGATAGGTAAATGAATATCTATTATCCAAGAATATGATCTAGAGATCAAGACTACAAAGTTGGTAAGATGTCAAGGTTTAATTAAGTTGATTACTAATACTAATGCCAAACTAAGTGTTATGTAGGTAGAACAAAAAAAAATTATCCCAATGATTGGTATGATCCTATTGTTTATTTGCTAATCAATGGATATTTTACTATAGGGTTAAGTAGAGAACAAAAGATAGCTTTAAGTCTGAAGACAATTCATTTTTTGATCAAGGATAGGGTTCTATATAGGAAGAATTTTGAAGTCATTTACCTAAGGTGTGTTTCCAAGGAAGAGGCAACTAAGATCTTGACCAATTTCAATAAAAAACTTGGAAGTGGACATCCATCTAAGAGGACAACATCCCATAAGATCCTTTGGGTTGGTTACTACTGGCCCACTATCTTCAAATATGCTCACAAGAATGTGAGAGAATGCCACTCTTGTCAAATATTTAACACTAGAGATCCCAAGGCATGAATGCCACTAAAGCCAATAATGATTGACAAATCATTTATCTAATTGGGACTAGATTTTATAGGGGTCATTAACACCAATTTATCATATGGTCATAAGTATGTTCTAACTGCCATTGACTACTACACATGATGGATTGAAGTAGTGGAAACCAAGTAGTGTAGGACTAGAAAATCAATTAAATTCTTAAAATAAAATATATGTACATGTTTTAGCACACTATTATCTCTAGTTTATGATAATGAATCTACTTTTGTATCTATTTATATGTATAAATTGGTATATGGAAACAAAAATATTCTTAAGTTCTCATACAACCATTCCCCTAAAGGCAATAGAGTGTCTAAAGCAACAAATAAGAACTTCATGAAACCATAAAGAAGTTTATAGATGATAAACCAAGAACATGGCACAAGTTATTCAAGTATGCCCTTTAGGTAGATAGAACAAGAGTTAAGCAAGATCTCAAGGCATCACCACTCTTACTGGTATATGGTCAAGAACATATATTCCCCATTACCCTCAATCTATCAACATACATGTTAATGTATGAGTGCATGGAGGAGGATCAAGAATTTGAAAGTTTAAGGTTTTTTTACATTATACATATGGAAGATGTAAGATAGGAGGCTTTTAAAAACTTTACTAGACACCAAACCAATTTTAAGATGTGGTTTAACAAACAGTCAAATATAAAGGTGTTTAGACAAGGAGACTTAGTTATTCTTTGTGATAAAGCCTCATAATGAAAGGGAAAACATGGGAAGTTCACAGCTCTATGGATTGGTCCATATCAAATTATTGAGACCCTAGGAGACAACACCTTAAAAAAAATATACTTACAAGGAGAAGAGTTTACATTGCCAAACAATAAGAAATACCTCAAGAACTATTTCTCTATTGTCCCACTAGATGTCTTCATAGAGTAAATTTTAAGACTAGTTAGAGTTAGTGTAGGTAGGGATTAGTTTAGTTTCTTTTTTGTTTCTTTCTTTCCTATCCCTTATTCATGTGTAATGTTTTTTATATATTTATTTTCTTTGTTGATTTGTTTTTGGTTTATTTACTTTCCATGATTTGTTTCTTGATTTTAATAAGTCCTTTTGGATAGTCCTCAGCTCAAAATACATTATAATTACTTAAAGAAAACTCACAATTATTGGCACAAATTTGGTGGGAACAATATTTGTGGCAATAATTTATCATGCCATGGACTTAGTTCAATTTTTATCCCAAGGTTTAGGCATATTTATTAACATGACCCAAACTTAGTCCAAATAATTTATGTTAATTCCCTTTATGTCCCAAGCCCCCTTGGTCCCTTTTATTTCCACATGGTCTAACTAATCAATGGGTCTTTTTGTTATGTCTTAGAATTTAGCTAAAACCCTTGTCCTAAGACTTTACGCCAAGTATTTTATTATGTGTGGGGTCTCCTTTATCATGTTTAAAACTCATATTAAATCATTATCCTATGGTCTTACCCATGTTTATTAACATGAAATAAAATAATTATATAAAAACATTACGTTAAGTTCTTTATATTACCCTAATTCTAAATTATTTTATTATCTATAGGATCAATGGTCCATATTTACTAAGGAAATTGAGATCTAACAGTTCGAGATTAAATTTAAAAATGAAATCCATATAAATATCAACAATATGTGTTTACTTAGACAAAATTGATCTAATGGCACATATTGAGTCAGGACTTCAATGGAGCCTTGAGACAAGTGAGAGGGTGACAAGTGTCACACTCATGGCCAAAGAACAATCAACAACCAATGGCATTCAACCTTGTAGATCAAGATCTAATAGAGCATATTAATTTGGCCAATCAAGATCTCATGGTGCATGAAGAAGGTTGAAAAGTCAAAATTCTTGATGATGAACACAACTATGACATGTGACATAGCCATGAGCCATAAATTAATTCTCGACCATATTTTAAAGATCTATGGTAAACATATTAGTGTATACATTTTGATCAATGCTCCATAAAGTAGGAGTCATAATTAAGTAGATCAAGATTTATGGAACATGATTGATCTATGAAAACAAGATCAATGGTGCAAGATTAACTTTGACATTTTAACAAAACTCAAAGAGAATATAGAAGTGACAAGTGTCATAACTATGGGGAACATATCTAGCAACCAATAGTGTTCAAGTTCTTAGATTGAGATTGATGTTGTGCATTGATATATGCAAGGATAATCCAATGTTGAAAGATCAAGGTGAAATTTTCAAAAGGAAAAAGTCACTTTTTTAATATTAATCAATAAAATGGCACAAAAATGTCATAGGGATGCCACAAAGCTTCTCATTAGAATTACATGATGTAATTAAAGCATTAAGAAGACCTTTTGAATAGCCCTAACAATCATAAATACCTAATTCAACCCTATATTGATAATAATCAAGCCTCAGAGAGTTTAATTATCATATGTATAAGAAGAATTCAATCTAGAACTAAAGTGTAGACCACTAGTGAGCAATTTGAACAAGTTCATGACCACCATGGAAATTGCAAAAAAGTCCCTACACTACACCATATTTGGGTAATAACAAAGTCTATCAACATCACTATGAATGAAGAGAAAGCCATGGATTATGGCTCTAAAAATTTAAGAATATAAGAAAATGGCTACCCCAAGAGCATCAAGTGGAGTAAAAATAGAAACCATAGCTCCAAAAGTGACTCAAATCATTAGTGGGGTTTAAATTTAATGTAGAGACCAATAGCATGGAAAGAGTGATAGAAACAAAGGCCATGATTGATGAAGATGAATTCACCCTTAAATTTTTTGAACCATTCACTAGTTTAACTCTAGTGGAAGGATATACTTGGTAAGGTTCCTATTAGAAAAAAGACCCATTAAAGCTGGATCAAGGACAATTTGATCAATTATAGGATGTCATTAAAGGCATAATGAAATAACATAATAATTTAGAAGATTCTACCATCTTGTCAATCCAAGAAGACAAATTCAAGATATTTGAGGACACCATGATTGAATTATTCAATGAATTCATTCAAAACCAAATAAGAGGTAATAAGTAAGAAATATTCCATGGCTACATGCCTAGTTAGCTAATGGAAAGATTCAAGATATCAAGTGAAAGATTTGATCAAAGCCTTAACCAAGAATCATGTCCCTAAATTTAGGATATTTATCCCATCCCATTTAAATATGGATATGGCTATATTGGTGGACAAATTGAAACCTTGAGCAACTAATCCAAATAGATGGAGGACATTTTTAGGGAACTCAAACAATAGGAAGATAAAATGTTACACATGTTAGATAGATTAATCAAAGATCCTACATCTATTAGTCCTTTGGGTATTATCACTAATGAGGAGTTCAATAATATAACTTCTCAATTCATTTAAGAGGTGGAGAACCAATTTCAATGGAAGATAAGGGCTGATAATAATAATAATATCATGGTGTTACTATTTTCATTTGAGGAGAAGATAGAAGATGTTGGGATCATCAAATAAGATTTGGAGAGAACTAAGAAATATCTTGGTAACCTAGGAGATAAAGAAAAAGAGCTCTTCATGAGACCCATTATTGTCCTCCAACTGATTAACATGCAACATTATAGAATGAAGGTCCTAAAAGGAATATAGAAGGTTGCAGTAGCACCAGGGTCCCAAAGTTAGTTGGATTAAGAATATTCTTTTGTAACTAGCATTACATATTTTTAAAATGGAATATTCCTTTTATAAAGACATGTACAAATTGTAAAGTACAATTCTTATAGGTAAGTATATTAAAAAAGATTATTTGTTTTAGAATGTAATAGAAAGGATAGCCATCCTAAACACATGTACAAATGTAATTTGTCATTAATGATCGACATACCTCATGTATTGTCTATATAAAGAGGTATTTCCAATTGTAAATAGGAGAAAGAGGTTTTTGGAGCCAAAAAAACTATTTGTAACTTTTTAGAAAATTAATAAGAAAGGAATCCTATAAAGTTTGTCCACATTTTCCTGTGTGAATTGATATCATGGTTTCTCTCTCATTTCTGTGGTCTCATATTCAAATTTGAATGGTTCTTATGAATTCTAAATTTACATCTTTTAATGTAGAGTTAATAATTTTGGATAATGCTAGATTAGTTGAAAGTTCTTAGGTTTACATTGCTTTCTTTTCTCTTCTTGTATTTTGTCTAATGTTATTTTCTTGCAAGGGTAAAATTATTAAATTAGATTTTGTTCATATTTGCATCTTTTCATACATTCATTTAATGTTTTCCTAATGTGTGGTAGGATTAAGCCTATACTACTTCATGTTTGACATTGGTTAAATGCATGATCAGATGAAATTAGAACTTTTTCATAATGTTTGAAACACATATCAACAACACCTCTCTTTTTTTCCCTACCCTTCCTTTTTCTTCTTTTCTTATCAATTCACCTTAGATCAATTTCATTGTGAATATTCATCTTATTTTAGGTTTAGAATTTGTTTAGAGAATTATTCACTATAAATAGCATAGATCATCTTCAAAAACAAAGATTAACTATTAAGCCACAGTGGATCCCAATCACTAATTAATATAAATTTTTAAAATAGTCAACCTTTTCTACCTCTGTTCCACCAAGGATAAAAAGATTATCATAACCAAAAACTCATGCAATGGATTCTTTGAATCAAGAAATGAGAAGTGTTTCTTAAACACTATATGAACACACTGATACATTTTGGTGCATCAACTCTTACCCATTAAATGAAATGTATTTTCTTTTATCAAAATAAATTTTTTGATTGGAAACTTTACTAAGTTTTAAGTTTAACCTGCTAAGATTTCCAATTTATTATCTATCTATATATCTTCTTTTTCATATTTTTTTGGCATCTTCCTTCTTACTACCATTCCATGATTTCAGGTTAGAAGTACAAACCCGATGAAAAACATTATTTCTATTATATGTAGCCTAATTTTTAGTAGTATTTTTTGTTTTTAATAAAGGTGAATCCCCCTACTAATAGTAGAGAGACTCTTCACCATGACTATTAAATGAAAGGCTCACATTTGGCCTTTGACACAATTTCACACCAACACTTCCCAAGAATATGTCGTTAAATAATTTCCATTGATATTTGAGTATTAATTGAATGAATTATTGTAATCCTTATAGTTGTGAGTATTATGGCTAATTACTCTATGAAATTAGAAATAGCCATTGGAATCAAAATCCCTTAAACTTAATTTTTTATTTTACTGATTAAATCCTTGGTTAAATTTTTGACATTGGTTACTATTTTGATAAGATTAATTTTAATTAGAATGTTGGCTTTGATATTGTGAATTCAGGTTCTAATTTTGGCCATGATAATGATTTTTGTGTGGTGTTAGTAGATAATTGAAGACCATGATGTGAATAATAGGAATGGGTTTGGGATTTATTTGGTTTCCAACCTTCTTATTGTTTTCATTATTGATGTTAGCATTGATGTTTTGAATTTGGTTGGTGTTAATGATAATTTTATTAGTTTGATCTATAACTCCATTTTTTATAAAATTCTAGTAATGATTCAAAACTTTGGGCCCTTAATTACCTAACTATTTTGGTTATTATTTTGATATCTCTAATTATTTTTATTAGAATTAACAATATTTTGATTGGGCCCAAATAGTTTTTGGCCACTATCGATGGATTTTTGGTTTATTCTTAGAGCTATTGGCCAATTTTCACCTAAATATGCTTAATCTAAAATAAGAAGCTGATCAAAGTCTTGATTAAAGAGTGATTCAATATCAAAAGGAGTGTATGGACTTTAAGAAAATATCACATAGCATTTGAAAACTTTTGAAACACTTTAAGCAAGCCTAAAGTGTGAATTTGGTGATTTTAGACAACTAGACTATCATCAAATGTCATGTAGGAATAAATTGGTCAACTTATTTCAAAATTTTATAAGTTCACTTAGAAATATTCTTAGGATAAAAAAATGCATGGACATGAATTTATTCATGCTAAGATCATCCTCTACAAGTTTCATATCTTGATGGGATTGTTATTTCAAGATATAAAGCTTCAAAGCTAGACTTACAAAATGAAACAAGCATATGAACATCAAGTTTAATCTCTATGAAGTATCCATTTGATTTCAAATGAGAAATATAAAATGTTGACATTCAATTTTACCAAATATCTAATGGGAAGCAGTGATCTACATTGTTAGTGGGTCCCAAATATCTAATGGCGAGTTTTGAATCATACATAAAGATTCAATGGTACAAGTTAAAGTCAAAATTTAGTAGGAATGAAAAGCTAACACATGGAAATATCTTGGGTGTCTTGATAGAGATATAATAGTAAGCATCAACTAACAGATGCTACTAATTCAAAGAAAATTACTGATACATATTTAATCATACTAAGAAGATCGACAATGAGAAACGAATCAAAGGGTCAAGGGATCTCTAAGGTGATAAAAAAGTTACCAAGTGTCACAAGCATGTTAGAGTGTTATAAAATATAGAGCTAACATTTAATCATATATAAGTAGATCTATGGTGTGTGAGAGGTTAAAGAGTTAGCAAGGTCTTGCATAGAAAATGAAGAAATAACACTTAACACAATATAAGAGGGCTTGAATCAAGATCAATGGATAAAATTAAAATTCAAATCCAAGGACTTCAAGTAGATGTTGAACTTGTGATGAGGTTCAAACCAAAATAATGTTTCAATGGGCATATTCGACCATTAGATCTCAATTAAACGCCATTTAAGTGGACATGGTTATATAGTCAAGGTTATTAATAATGAATCTCTATTGTTGATCAAGCTTTGTCACTGTTAAATCATATTTCATGACCTCTGGTCAAAGATTTCAAACATGTCAACCCTATTTTTCAAAGTTTTAGTATTATTATATGACTATGCATATAATGAGTTCTTAGATTTTATAGGTTTCAGAAGAAAGATAGGTCTATTTATAACTAATCCAGAAATCAAGAAGGAATCTATGAGATCTATAGTTTTTGCATCAATATAAAATCTATAGGATAACCAATAAATGAGACTATTTTTTGATCTATATAATATTTATACTCATATATTAGAATAGAGTAGATATGTGATTAATAAAGGAGTGTCTCACCTTCTAATATAGTCACAACCTCAACAACAGGTAGTTATAGCCACTTAAAGAAGACATGGAGATAGATTTTTTACACTAGAGGATATAAGGACCTTTCCCTCATAATGAATCAAGTGGATACGGAATGGAGAATCAAAATAAATATATATAGTGGTTGGATAAGTATTTGGAGAATTTATTCTATTTAGATCTCAAGGATATTTTCTCTAGTAGGACTAGTCATGACTCATCATGCAAAACAAACCCTTGTATTCTAGTGGATCTCTTAGCCAATGAGAAATCTTAAATATTATTGGATCTATATGTGAGTTAAATTATTGAAAAGGATTTGTACTAACTAGAAGAAGGCATGCATACAAAAAAGAATCAATGAATTACCACCACATTTTTTGATCATTAATTACTCCTTCTCTATCCTCTCATGCATTTTCCACATATCTCTCATTCCCATTTTTCTATATATACAAGCTTCTAAGCCTTGAAATGTATCTCTCACTTGTCCATGACTATTCTCTATCAAGATTGAGTTTTTAAACATCTTGAGATGAATAGAATATTGACATCAAATTTTATTATTCTGATATACTATGTTAATGTATGTTTGATTTTCATATGTGGTAAAAATCTCTCCCTTAGCAAGTCTGGATCTGACCTAGATACTAGTTATCTTGGTATGTAGGTCATGTTTATTATTTAATGTCATTTCCTTAAAGATAAAAATGGATATATTGACTAGTTAGTGTCTTGAATGAGGCCTATCCATCACTTCCCTTAGGTTTTGATCACTTGGTGAACCTTTGCATGAAATATTGATGTATAAGATATTTTGGAGTTGTAGATTTAGTCATTTTTTTGTCTCATTATCATTTAAAAAGGATCGAGTAAGAGTGGATGAATAATAATATTAGGTACATCATCAACATTAGCTTAGATTTCCCTTTTAGTTGTCAATCTCAACATTTTCCATGTAATTAGTAGGTTTTAACATAAATGAGATAAATGATGCATCAGAGGATCTATCTTCATTAAAAATGCTAGAGGTCTAACCTCACCATAGGTGACCCATAGCCTAGGGTTGTTTCCATGTTGGACTAGATTTGGGTAGAGTTCATGAACACTCCATTGATTAGATAGGGTGAAATATACATCTACAATAGTTCTAGCATGCCTGGTGGGACCAAGATCCAAAGGAGTGTAAAAATTGTTGGATTCTCTTTCCTCTAATCATATTTTAGAAGCAATCAATTTAAAACCAATGGTGACTCTAAATCAAAGATTCTGGTTGTAAGCAACCAAGGTATGTCTATTTGAATATTTTAATCAATTATTACATCTCTTTTGACATATGAGGTTGATAAGGATAGCTATGGTGAATACCCCTATAATTTACCTTGTTATTATTATTTCCAACATGATCCTCATGATCCATATGAGCCTAATTAGCCTTACTAAGAGTTGTATCAAAACCATGAAGGGCCGGATGAAGTTTCTCATGATCCTTATTATCAAGAGCATGGATTTTACCTTCCTTATGACCCATATCAACCCTTCCATGATCTTTATTATCCTTATGATTAACATCTCCAACCCTATACAGAGCCTTACCAATAATATGGTGACTCTTACCAATCCTATAATGATCCTCTTGATTAGTTATGGTAGTAGCATGACATTTATAGAAAACCTACTCATACCTCAATCCATTATGTATGTAGCCTTAAAAATATATATTATAAAAGGAGAAGAATATGATAAATATTGAAAAATTAAAGGGGTATGGGAAATAAATCCCAAAACATATCATTAAAGGGGTTAGGAATTCAATGTAGCAAGAAAAAGAAATTTAGATTTCCTTCATTAGGTAAGGTGATCCTAAAAATAGTAGTGACATGCTTGACATATGTGGACTCATCTCTAAGATTGAGGAGAAGTTGGGAGCCCATGAAGAACTTCAAACACCCCATCACCCATATTGTCTTCCCTCATTCACCCCATGTCAACCTCATGTTGATATTCTCATCATCACTCTTAAGCCCTCACCAGATGAGTTTCAAATCCATCATATTTCCTTGAAACTCCTCCTAACCTTCCCCTCATATAACCTATGTAAGAGAGAGTCTAGGAGGATATACAAGTTTGTGTTTAAAGGGGTAGCCATCATGAGCAATAAAGGTCTAATTTTTAAGCCTCTCATGCTAGGAAAATTGAATATATAGATAAACATTATCAATAGACATTGGTAGATGTAAAGGTAACATCTCCTCAACTTCACATACCTCCTTTCATTCCTCGATCCATAATGCATGATATGTAAGAAAATCATGCACCCAAGTTTCCATCATGGAGCCAAATCATGCAGTCAAGGAAATCCAAAGTTATTCAATCCCCACCCTCACCTCCTTAGGAGTTCAAGTCATTTCAATATTAGAACTACATCTAGTATACTATGAAAATTAAGGGGAGGACATGACTATTGAAGATAAATTGTTGGACCAAGGAGGTGTCACATATATCTCATCTCTCTTAGAGTCATCCTAATAATATCCTATGCCACTCTTTGAAGAGGTAAGTAGTGAAATCCCTATTGAACTCATAGTCAATGATGATGAGTTATTAGATTTAGAAGAGGACATCATAATTGGGACACTAATGGGTAAGGGAGAGCATGTTTCATTCATTCAAGATGCAAATACAATAAATTTAAAGAGAAAGATGAGATAGAGGATGAGATATAAGTACAAGAACAAGTACATCAAGAGTAATCTACTTCATTTAAACTTCCCATTTTTATGGGTTCTTTCCCTAAAGATAAATTAATTTAAGTACCAAGTTTCACTTTAATTCCTTCGATGCCCCAAGATCCATCCATACTACCAAATCCTACACTTATTTCATCTAAGGTCACAAGATTCCTACCTCCCCAAGAAATAATTGTCCCTTCACCCACTCCACCCACCATTACTCATGAAATCCATCCATCTCAAACTTGGAAACGTTCATGAAATATGTACTCAAATAATGTGATGCCAAACCTTTGTCATGATAATCCTATTATGTCTAGTCCATCTAATAAAGTAAAGGAGGTAGAAGAAGTCAATTAGTTTAAGATTATAAACATCATGAGATTCCTTTATGAAAGGATTGTTCAAATAAATTAGGCTACATCGTAAGTGGATCTATCTTGAATTTATACCTTTAAGGAGGAAGAATTAGAGCTAGAATTTTATGTAGAGGATCAAGAAATGGATATAATATCTAACCAAATTGATAAATTTATGGGGCAAGAAGAGGTCATAAATCAACCCTAAGGCCCATTAGAAGACTTGTTTAAATTTTTGGAAGAAGGATATACTCTTCTCCAAGAGGAATATGGTTTTATTGAAGCTGAAGAGAGTAGCCTAGTCAAGAAAGAAAAACATGGAGTGGGAAGTTCTTTAATACTACCACCTTAAAAGTTGATAGTAGACATGGATTTGTTTTGAAACTTGAGAATGGGCTATTATCTCCTTGGAGGGCCTATAGACTTGGGTATGTTTCCAAAAGGTAATATAGGTATATTTGGTTCTCACATTAGATAACCAAATTGTGAAGGAATGAATCTTGATTCCAAGCTAAGGGTTCTTAGTAGGTTTTCCATTACAAATGGGTGTCCTTTAATACACCAATTTCAATTGGATATTTGTAAAGAGGAAGAGCCACTAAGTGAGTATGTTTACATTTGATGTTATTTTTCCCCTACCATTCCACATATGAGTACATCAATGGAGTTGTAAAAGAAGAGATTTGATTACTCAACCACCAGGATTGTAAGGGAACATGTGATATGTCATTAACCATCTAATCAAAGAGGTGAGTCTATGAATTTTACTTTTGATCTAGGTGGATCATGATTTGTTTTAATTATTCAGGTTCTTTGTACAAAATTAGTTGTTTTTTTCTCCAAGTGTTATTCTTCTATCACATTAGGTTGGTGGTCCTTGATTTTTTATATTAGTTCCTTTATGTTATGTGTTTCTCTTTAATAAGTGCCCTAGGTACTTTGTGTTATTTTGTTACTTTTTTCCCTGTTTGTTTTAAGAGGAAGTATCCAAAGGGGAAGTTAGTTTTAGATTTAGATCAAATTTTTTAACAAAGATGAGAATCCATACCCAATAAACTAGTCAAGAATTTTTTTTTAGGTTCTAAGGCATAGTAGGCATGCTTCCCAATTGAGTTACCAAAGACATTAACTAATTTTGACCCATATATGCCTAATCAAGAATAAGAAGTTGAAAAGGGTCCCAAATGAAGAGTGATTCAATGTCACAATTAGTGTATGGATTATAAGATGAGATCACATAACGTTTTCAACCTTTTCAAACACTATAAGTAAGTTTAAAGTGTGAATTTGGTTATCTTAGACAACCAGACTATCATAAAATGTCATATAGGAATGAATTGGTCAGCTTGTTTAAGAACTTTATAAGTTTTCTTAAAAATATTCTCAAGATCAAAAAAATGCATGGACATGAATTTATCCATGCTAAGATCATCCTCTATAAGTTTCATGTTTTGATGAGCTTGCTATCTCAAAATATAAATATTCAAAGTTATACTTTTAGAATGAAACAAGCATGCACATGTCAAGTATAAGCTCTATGAAGTAGTCATTTGATTTCAAATAATAAAGATCAATGGTTAGCATTTAATCATACTAAATATATAATAGAGAGTCATGATCTATAGTGTCAATGGATCCCAAAGATCTAATGATGAGCATTAAATCATATATAAAGATCTAATTGTCTAAGTTAAATTTAAAATTTAGTAGGAATGAGAGGCTAATAAGTGGTGAGATCTTAGGTCTCCTAATAGACATCTAATAGTGAGAGTTGACTGATAGATGCAAGTGGGTACAGGTAGATCAATGATGCATATTTAATCATACGAATTAGATCGATGGTGAGCAATGATTTAAAGGGTCAAATGATTTCTAGTGTGAATAAGAAACTTCTAAGTGTCACAAGAATGTTAGACTATCAAAAAATCTAGGGATCACATTTAATCATATAGAAACAGATCTACGATGATAAAGATGTCAAAGAGTTAGTAGGATCTTATGGAGAAAATGAATAACTAACACTTGGCATCATATGAGAGGGCCCATATCAAGATCAATGGCTAAAATAAAAACTTGAAGCCAGGGACATCAAGTGGGGGTCAAACAAGCAACTAGGGTCAAACTAGGAATAATGTTTTGATGGACATATGCTACCATTGGAGCTCAGTCAAACACCATTTGAGTGGACATAACTATATAGTCAAGGCTATTAATGAGGAGGCTTCATTTCTAATAAAGATTTATCACCATTAAATCATAACTTAAGACCTTTGGTTAAATATTTATAACCTATCAACCTCATTTTCCAATGTTTTAGTATTATTCCATGATTATGTATACAATGAGTTCTCAACTTCCATAGGGTCTAGAGGTAGGATAAGTCTATTTATACCTATTGTAGAGATCAAGTAGGAAGCTATCTAATATATAGGTCTACATCAATATAAAATCTATAAGAAAATCAATAAATGAGATTGGTTTTTGATCTATAGAAGAGATCTATGCTTAGATTTTAGAATGGGGTAGATATGTGATTAATAAAGGAGTGTCTCATCTTCCAATCTAGTAATATATCACTTTTCAAGTCTTGATCTCACCTAGCTACTAGTCACCTTGTTATACAGGTCATGTTTAGTGTTTAATGTCATTTGATTAAATATATTATGTGGATACATTAATTTTTTTGTGTCTTGAATGAGGCATCTCCATCACTTCCCTCATGTTTTGATCACTTGGTGAACCTTTGTATGAAATACTAATGCGTAAGAGACTTTAGAGTTATAGATCCAATCATATTTCTATCCCATTAGCATTTTAAAAATCTCAAGTAAGAGTGTATGAAAAATAATATTAGGTACATCACCAACATTATCTTAGATTTCCCTTTCAGTTATCTTTCTCTCCTTTTTCCCAAAAATTAGTAGGTTTTAGGTAAAATGACCTAAATGATGTATCAGAGGAGCTAGCCTCATTAAAAATCCTAGAGGTCTAACCCTACCATAGGTGACCCATAGCTTGGGGTTACTCCCATATTGGACTAGATTTGGGTAGAGGAAATGAACACTCTATTGCTCAACTAGGGTGCAATCTAAGTCTACAATAACACCTAAGTTACACATAATGAGCTTTAAGTGGGGCATATGTATACACATAATATTTTAAAACTTTATCAATTATTTATGCTATCTATTATAATAACCTACTGAGTCTCAATCTATTTGATTTTACACCTTAAAGGGCACATGAATAAAGGGTTGGGTAGAGCATTGGTGCTTCAGAGGATTATTATCCCTTATACTACTACTTACTATGTACACAAACCTCTATTATACACTTATTTAAGCTTTGAAACCTCCTTTACACACTCCTCTAAGCAATTGAGTACCTTACTTAACCCTAACCTAATCTTAAGACAATTTTTACCATTTAATAAATAATTTTAGCCTAGGCCCAACCTTGTATTCTAATTGATATTTATATGTTACAAGTCTAGGTTAGACTTGGCTAACTTAGAATGAGATCTAACTTGCTTTTGTCAATTAATGATACATAGTCAAATTGGGTCAACCCTATTAGCTAAACTTTGAGAAAGATTTAGGGTTAGATTTAGTTATATAGACACATTCATTTATCCATTTATTAGAGATAAAATAGAGTTAATTATCCATATTTTCTTCTTTACAATCTATTATTCAACCATTATACTTGAGGATTTATTGATTAGGTTTTATAATTGAATAAAAATATTATCTTGTGTAAAAGTCTTGGATATTTAGGCCTATCTTAGTAATTTATATAAACCACAACAACCTCTTATGAAGAACATTTGGCCAAGGGAGATATTGAGTCTCAATGGGTTTGTGTTCAAGGTAAGTATCTATAACTTTACTCCTCCATTTTATTAGATAGAAGTAACACATGTAATTACTTTTGAATATATGATCTCTCCATGAATTATACTTATATCTATATATAGCTTAATTAGAATTATTATATGCATGTTTAATTTTTTATATTTATTACCTCCACTTTGTGCTAAAAGCTTTCATAATCACTAAACTAGATTTTACTTTACTTTACATGTAACTAGTGAATATGAAAACATATGACCTAGCTAGGGTTATTGTATAGTGTTGCTTGACTAGAGTATTTAGAACCCTCTATAGTGATTTTGTTGTGGTAAGAGATCCCTTGGTTAGGTCAAGTAGATCCATCTTGATCATAACCCTAAATATATAATGTATCAATAAACATAAGTGTAAGTAATATTTATCTTCTTTGAGTTAGGATTGATTAATAGGTCAGTTGTATTTTCTTTTGTATACACACTCTACCTAACCATGCACTAACTTTCATGCCTCATTTCAACACTTTTCAACTATATTACAATATGTTTTCTAAATATATGTAGTAATATACCTATTTTATAGCTTATTATCCTTCATCAACCCTTTCAAAAACATTTGACCCCAGTTTTTACCCTCATACTACCAATTAAACTCTCCCTTATCAAAACTATCTTGAAACTTCATCAAAAAAATTTGTTATGAATGGGACATGTATTAAATATTTATAAGATTCAATCAACCACATCAATCAAGGTATCATTTATCCACACCCATTTCAAAATCTTCCAAAGTATAAAGGAGAGTGAATCATAATGAACATATCAAGTCATATGTCATTTTTATCTAATATTTTCTCTATTAGGATGTATAGTGGCTAATATTTTCCCCAAAAATATTGAGGGAATAGATTTAGACTAGTATTACAATCTTCTTGAAGCCTCTATTAACTCATTCAATTAAATCATAGATAAATTCATTAAATTTTTTGATATAAGCCACATAATTTACATAGGCATAAGGGATTTTTTGCAAATCAAGTAAGATCCCAATGAGTTTTTTTCCCACTTCATTGCAAGGTGGTGACTAGTAATATATTTCTCTAGGAGTGTTCTACACATAGACCAAACATACTTATGTCACATTTTATTTTACACTTTGAACTATGAGACTATTGAATAAGTTCATAAATTCTCATGTAAATCATACAAAGAACAACTCAAAAGTGTTCTTGTTGTAGACAAAGATTGCACCCTAGCTAAGAAATAGAGTGTTAAGTCCTTTATCCAAATATATTATCACATGGGAAAAACCATAGGTTATGGGCCACCTATGGTAGGGTTTTACCTCTAGGACTTTTAACAATGCTAGCTCCTTTGATGCATCATTTATCTCATTTCCACTAAAACCTATTAATTGCTAGGGAAAGGGAGAGAATTATAACTGAAAGGGAAATATAAGCTAATGTTGGTGATGTACCTAAAATTATTATTCATCCGCTCTTACTTAATCCTTTTAAAACATTAATGGGACATAAAAAATGATTTGTTTTACAAATCCAAAGTCTCTTATGCATCAATATTTTATGCACAGGTTCACCAAGTGATAAAAACCTAATGGAAGTGATAGAGAGGCTCATTCAAGACACTAACTAGTCAATGTATCCACATGCTAGATTTAACAAAATGACATTAAACACTAAACATGACCTGCATAAAAAGATAATTAGTAGCTATGTGAGATTAGGACTTGACAAGGGAGAGATTTATAACACATATGCAAATCAAAATAACATTAACATAGTATACAAAAACAATGAAATTTGAAATTAGTCTTTTATTCATCTCAATAGGTTACAAAGCTCAATCTTGGTAGAGTCTCGTCATGCCCAAGAGAGGGATACATTTAAAGAATTAAAAGCCTATACATATAGTAGAATTGGAATGAGAGAGATGGGTAACATGCATGTGAGGATGGATAAGGAGTCATTAATGATCAATAAATATGGTGGAAGTTCATTCATTATTTTTTATATGTATACCTTCTTGCAATAAGGACTAATCATTTTTAATAAGTTAACTCACATTTGGCTCTAATAATCTTCAATATTTCTCATTAGCTGAGAGATCCACAAGAAGACAAGGGTTTGTTTTTCATGATGAGTCATGACCAAGCCTATTAGAGAAAATATCCTTGAGATTTGAATAAAATCAATGCACTAACTACTTCTCCAACCACTAACCTTTTTTAATTTTTGGATTCTCCATGCCATCTCAACTTGCTTCATTATTAGGGAAAGGTCCTTATATCCTTTAGTATATCAAAGACATCACTATGACTACTTTAAGTATATATAAGTACCTATTGCCAAGTTTGTGACTATATTGGAAGATGAGACACTCCTTTATTAATCACATATCTACCCCATTCCAATATCTAAGCATAGATCTCTTTTATAGATTGAAAACCAATCTCCTTCATTGGTTTTATTATATATTTTATATCTATGCAAACCTATAGACAACATATCTTTCTTCTTGATCTCTACGTTAGTTATAAATAAACATATCTTGTCTATGGACCCTATGAAAGCTGAGAACTCATTATATGCATAGTTATAGAATAATAATAAAACTTTGGAAAATGGGTTCAACATGTTCTAAATCTTTGAACAATGGTCTTGAGCTATGGTTTAATGGTGATAGATCTTTATCAACAATGGAACTTCATCATTAATGACCTTGACTATATAAATATGTCTACTCAAACGGTGTTTGACTAAGCTCTAATGGTAGTTTATGCTAATTGAAACATTATTCTTGATTTGACCTTGGTTAAGTGTTTGACCTCCACTTGAAGTCCCTAGATTCAATTTTTAATTTTAGTCATTAATCTTGATTTGAGCCCTCTCATATTGTGCCAAGTGTTAGTTTTTAATTTGCTCCATAAGATCCTACTGACTCTTTAACCTATAATACACTATAGATCTATTTTTGTATGATTAAATGTGATCCCTATATTTTTTGAGAGTCTAACATGCTTGTGACACTTGGCATCTTATTATTTAGCCTAGAGATTTGTTGACCCTTTGACTCATTGCTCACCATCAATCTGCTCGATATGATTAAATATGTATCATTGATATATTTGGACCCAATAACATCTATCAATTAATGCTCACCAGTGGATCTCTATCAGGACACTTGAGATATTACCACTTATCAGTTTCTCATTTTTCCTAACCTTTAACTTTAACTCATACCATTAGATCTTTATGTATTATTTAATGCTCAACATTATATCTTTTAGACCCACTAGAATTTCATATCACCACTCACCTTTGAATATTTGGTACAATTGAATGTAGACCATTTATATATCTCATTCAAAATCAAATGGAAACTTCACAAAGCTTAAACTTGATGTCTGCATGCCTACTTTATTCTACAAGTCTAACTTTGAATCTTTATATCTTGAGATAGAAAGCTAATCAAGATATAAAAATTATAGAGGATGATCTTGGCATGAAGAAATTCATGTCCATGCATTTTTATAATCTTAAGAATCTTTCTAAGTAAACTTATAAAATGCTCAGACAAGCTAACCAATCCATTCCTACATGACATTTGATGATGGTCTAGCTGTCTAAGATTGCCCAATTCACATTTTAATCTTTCTTAAAGTGTTTCAAATGATTACAAATGCTATGTTATCTCTTCTTAAAGTCCATATGCTCCTTATGACATTGAAAACTCTTCAATCAATACCTTGCTTAGCTTTTTATTTTTGATTTGGCACATGTAGGCTAAAATTAGCCAACATCTTTGGTGACTCAATTAGGAAGCATGGCTTTTATGCTTGAGAACCCATACCATTTGTCTTTACTATTCCATTGGGCATGGAGTCTCCTCTTTGTTTCAATAATTTGATCTAAATCTAAAATTGATTGCCCCTCTTGATAAACCCTCTTAAAATAAATAGGGATAAAAAGAACAAAACAATACAAAGTGCCCAAGTCACTTATTAAAGGGAAACAAAAACTATAAAGGAAATAATCTAGAAAAGTGAGTACCACTAATATAATGTTCTATAATAACACTTGTATAAAAAAAAAACTAATTATGTACAATAAACTTAAATAACTAAGACAAAGAACAATCTATTTGAATCAAAATGAAAATTCATAGACTCACCTCCATGATGAGATGGATAATGACATATCACATTTTCCCTTGAAATCTTAGTGGTTGAGGAAGTAAATATCTTCTTTGTCAACTCATTTGATGTACTCATATGTGAAATGGTAGCAGTAAAATAGCCTCCAATGTAAACATACTCACTTAATGGCTCTTCCTCTTTAACAATATCCAATTAAAATTGGTGTCTCAAAGGGCACCCTTTTGTAATGGAAACCTTACTAATAACCCCTAGCTTGGAATCAAGATTCATTCTTTCACAATTTGGTTAACTAGGTTGAGTACCAAATAGATTAGTATTACATTTTGGAAATAAACCCCTGTTTGCAATCCCACCAAGGAGTTGATAATCTATTTTGAAAATCTAAAACAAGTCAATGTCTACAATAAACTTTTGAGTTGGTAGTATTAAATGAATTTTCACTCCATGTTCATTTATTTTCTTGACCACACTACTTTCTTTGGCTGCAATCAGACCATAGTTCTCTTGGAGAAAAGTATATCCTACTTCCAAAACTTCAAATAAGTCTTCCAATGGGACTTTGGGCTGATTTGTGACCTCTTATTACTCCACAAATTCATCAATTTGAGTATCTATTATATGAATTTCTTGATCTTCTACATAATATGGTAGCTCTAATTCCTCCTTATTGAAGGTAGAAATGTAAGATAACTCCACTTTTCTTATGTAACCTAATTTTTTTGGGTAGCCCCTTCATAGAGGAAGCTCATGGAGTTTGGTATATTAAACTACTTGACCTCTTCTACCTACTTTACTTGATCAGATGGACTAGGCATAATATGATACTCATGACAAAGTCTGGGCATCACATGATTTGATTAAATATCCCATGAAGGTTTCCAAGTTTGAGATGGATGGGGTTCATGAGGAATTGTTGGTGGAGTGTGAGAAGGGACACATATTTTTTTGGGAAGGTAGGAAGCTTGGGACCTTGAATGAAATAGATGTTGGATTTGGTAGTATGCATGGATCTTGATGTATGGAATGAATTGAAGTGAAACTTGGTACTTCCATGGACTAATCCTTAGGGGAGTAACCCATGGAAATAGGAAGCTTCAATGGAGTATATTCCTCTTGATGTATGTATTCTTGTACTTATATCTCAGCCTTTATCTTAGCTTTCTCTTTGCATTCATCTTTCTTTACATCTTGAAAGATGAAACATGTTTTCCCTTCCCCATTGGTGTCCTAATTATGAGCTCCTCTTCTAAATCTAATAGTTCATCATTGTTAGATATGATTTCAACAAGGATTTTACTACTTACCTCTTTAATGAGTGTCATAGGATATTCTTGGGATGAATCCAAGAGAGATGAGATATATCTGACACCTCTTTGGGCTAACTATTCATCTTCTATAGTCATGTCATCCCCCTTATTTTACATACCATTCTAGAAAGATTTATAAGATGGAAATGAATTAAACTCTTTAGGAGGGGATGGTGGGGATTGAATTACTTTGGATTTCCTTGAATGCATGATTTGTATGCTTGATGGAAAATTGGGCTCATGGTTTTCATGCATAGCATGTATTGTGGCTTGAGGTATGAAAGGAGGTATGTGTAATTGAGGTAATTTTACTTTTGCAATTGCCAATGTCTAGTGAAAATGTTTATCTATAGTTTCAATTTGCCTAGCAATGGAAGCTTTAAAATCAAACCTAGATTTCTCATGATGGTTATCTCTTTCAACACAAACATACATTTCCTCCTGGACTCTCTCTTGGATAGGTTTCCATGAGGGGAACATTGGGAGGAGTTTAGAGGAATTATGATGGCTTTGAAACATATGTGGTGATGTCTTATAAGTGATGATGGGAAACTCAACATGAGTTTGACATGGGGTGAATGAGGGAAGACAAGATGGCTGATGGGGTGTTTGATGTTCTTCATGGGTTCCCAACTTCTCCTCAATCTCAGAGATGAGTCCACCTATGTTAATCATGTCACTATTATTTTTAGAATAACCTTATCTAATGAACGATGACCAACTTTATTTTTCCTATTGAACTAAAGTCTTAACCCCTTTAATGAAAATTTTTGGGATCTCTTTCCCATACCCATTCAACATGTCAATATTTATCATATTCTTATCCTAATATAATATAGATTTTTTAGGGCTATTTATAGAATGGTTTGGGTTATGAGTAGGATATTTAGGAATTTCATGTTACTTCCATGATTGATCAAGAGGATCACTATATGATTGGTATGAGTCATCATACTACTGGTACAACTTTGTATAGGGTTGGATATGATCATCACAAGGATAATAGAGATCATGGTAGGGATGATATGGGTCATGAGGAATGTAATAAACATGTTCTTGATAATAAATATCTTGATAAACTTGATAAGTATCTTCATGGTTTTGATAAAATTCTTGATAAGGTTGATTAGGTTCATATGGATAATGATGATCATATTGAAACTACTAATAAGAAGGTGATTGATATGGGTATTCACCATATTTATTCATATCAAACTCATATGTAAAAGGATATGAAAAAACTAATTAAAATATTCAAAGAGACATACCTAGGCTACTTATAACCAAAATCTTTGATTAGTAGTTACCATTGGTACTAACTTGATTGCTTCCAAAATTTGATTAGGGAAAAGACACACCAACAATATTTCCACTCTTTTAGATCTTGGTCTGATCAGGAATGTCATAAATATTGTAGATGTATATTGCACCCTAACTAAGCCATAGAGTGTTCATGTCCTCTACCCAAATCTAGTCCAACATTGGAACAACCCTAGGCTATGGGTCACCTATGATGGGGTTAGACCTCTGGGATTTTTAATGAGGCTATCTCCTTTGATGCATTATTTATCTCATTTCCACTAAAACCTACTAATTGATAAGAAAAGGGAAAGAAAGGTAACCAAAATAGAAATCTAAGATAATGTTGGTGATGCACCTAAAATTCTTATTCATTAAATCTTATTTGATCATTTTAAAACACTAATAGGATAGAACAAATGATTGGATCTATAATTCTAAAGTCTCTTATGCAACAGTATTTCATGTAGAGGTTCACTAAGTGATTAAAACTTGAGAGAAGTGATGGAGAAGTGTCATTCAAGATACTAACCTGTTAATGTATCCGCATGATAGCTTCAATAAAATGACATTAAACACTAAACATGACCTATACAAAAATATAACTACTAGCTAGGTGAGATCAAGAATTGAAAAGGGAGAGATTTATACCACATATGCAAATCAAATTGACATTAACACACTATGACAAAAAAATTAAATTTAAAATTAGTCTTTTTTTCATCTCAAAAGGTTATAAAGCTTAATCTTGGCAGAGTCTAGTCATGCCCAAGGGAGGGCTACATTTCAAGGCTTAGAAGCATATATATATATACATATATATATATATATATATACATATATATATATATATATATATATATATATATATATACACTTCTTATCCATCCTCCCACACATGTTCCCCATATCTCTCATTCCCATTCTAATATATATATATATATATATATATATATATATTAGAATGGGAATGAGAGAGATGGGGAACATGCATGGGAGGATAGATAAGAAGTCATTGTTTTAGATTAAGATAAAAGTAGGTTTTGAAGGGACCCCAAAACCCTATTAAAAAATTAGGAAAATGAATCATTAACAACCACCAAGAAAAGCATTCCTAAAGCCTACTAAAAAATAGTATCAAATCAAGTTTTACAGGGACCTGAAACCACAAACATAAACCAATAAGAGCACCCAAGTTTTACAAGGACCTGAAACCTTAACAAAACCAAGTTTTACAACCTAAAACAAGTATCCAGGTTTTATAAGGACCTATAACCTTAAAAAACTTACAACATAGGGGAAAGAATGCTATATATATATATATATATATATATATTTATATATATATATATATATATATATATATATATATATATATATATATATATATATATATCTTTAGCATTCTGCCCTAGCTAACAATGCATGTTAACATTGAAATAATGCCAGACAAGAATTTTCCATGACAATAAAAAACCCCAAAATATCTTTGGTTTCTCTATCACTAAGATTGATGAAGACACCATCAAATCCAACAATAATGATGGCCATACCCAGGCTCGATCTAGCAAACCCTAAAATCATGTTACCCACAAAAAATAGCACCACAAATAAAGAAACAAGCCTCAAAACCAGTGCCACCAATGCCCATTCCATCCACTTGATCATCTGCCCAAACTCCCCCTCTGTAGAGGATTCACCACCATGGCAATCAAAAATCATCTAAGAAATCCCTGACGTCTAGAAGCACCTCAATATGAGCAATGACCCTAGTCAATAGAATGCGATGGTGAAAAAGGTAGCTGTAAAGGTTAGGGCTTTGTTGATCAAGAAACATGGTGGTATTTCATTGATTATTTTATGTATGTGTGCCTTATTCCAATCAAGTCTAATTCTTTTCAACTATTAACTCACATTTGGCTCCAATAATATTCAAGCTTTCTACTTGTATGAGAGATCCAATAGAATAGAAGCGTTTGTTTTTCATGATGAGTGATGAATAAACCTATTGGACAAAATATCCTTGAGATCTAAATAAAATAAATACTCCAACTACTTCTCTAACCACCAAATTTCTTTATTTTTATTCTCCATACCATCTCCACTTACTTCATTATGAGGGAAAGATCCTTATATCCTTGATTCTAGTAAATCCATCTCCATGTCTAATTTAAGAAGCTATAGGTGCCTATTGTCGAGGTTATGACTATATTAGAAGATGAGACACTCCTTTATTAATCACATATCTACACCATTCCAATATACAAGCATATATATCTTCTATAAATTGAAAATCAATCTCATTTTTTGGTTCTCCTATAGCTTTTATATTAATGTAGACCTACATATCACATTGTTTCCTTATTTATCTCTACATTATGTCTAAATAGACCTATCTTGCCTCTAGACCTTATGAAAGTTGAGAACTCATTGTATTCATATCCATAGAATAATATTATAACTTTTTAAAATGGAATCAATAGGTTCTAAATATTTAACCAAAGGTCCTAAGATGTGCTTTAATGGTGATGGATCTTTATCAATAATGGAGCTTCATCATTAACAACCTTAAATATATAATTATGTCCACTCAAATGGAGTTTAAATGAGATCCAATGATGACATATGCCCATAAAAACATTGGTCCTAGTTTGACCCTGGTCACATGTTCAACCACCACTTGAAGTACATGGCTTTAAATTTTAATTTTAGCCATTGATCTTGATATGGGCCCTCTCATATTGTGCCAAGTGCCAGTTCTTCATTTAATCTATAATATACTATTGATTTTTTGACCTCTCCTACACTATAGATCTATTTATGTATGATTAAATGTGAGCCCTATTTTTTTGACAATTGAACATGTTTGTGACCCTTGGTATCTTCTTATACAACCTCGATATCCTTTGACCCTTTAACTCATTAGTCACTATCAATTTACATGGTACAATTAAATATGCACCATTGATATATCTAGTCTCACTATCATCTCTTAGTTGATGATCATTATTAGATCTTTTTTAGGACACTAGAGATCTTTCCAATTGTCAACTTCTCATTCATGATAACTTTTGACTTTAACTCATACTGTTGGATCTTTATGTATGATTTAATTCACACCATTAGATATTTGAGACCCACTAACACTATAGATCATAGTTCACCATTGGATATTTCTAATTTAAATGTTAACCATTTCTATTTCTCATTTGAAATAAAATTTTTACTTCATGGAACTTTAAATTGACATCCATGTGCCTATTTCATTCTATAAGTCTAAGTTTGAAGCTTTATATCTTAAAATAACAAGCTCATCAAGACATGAAACTTGTAGAGGATGATCTTGGCATGAATATATTCATTTTCATTAATTTTTATGATTTTGATAATATTTTTAAGTGAAATGATAAAGTTATCAAACAAGATTACCAATTTGATCTTGCATGATGTTTGATGGTGGTTTGGTTTTCTAAGATCACCAAATTCACACTTTAAGCTTATTTAAAGTGTTTTAAAAGGTTAAAAATGATATGTGATATCCTCTTGAATTCTATATGCTCCTTGTAACATTGAATCACTCTTTAATTAGAACCCTTCTTAGCTTCTTATTCTGGATTAGGCACATGTAGGATGAAAATGCCCAATAGGTGTAGTATGGGACGATGCTTCAAGAAAATAACATAGAAGCACATAATATTGAAGCCTAATAAATTGAAATTTTTTTAATCATAAAATAACTAGATGAAAATGATTGTAATGAAATAATTGAAATAAAATTAATGTTTGCATACATTGACTTACCTTTATCATCAAATGGTTTTCTTTTGTGTTTATAATTTTATCATGGAGGGTACAAAGACTGATTTAGACAAACCCAAGGATACAAAAATAAAGAGAAAAACAAATACATGTAGAAAAGACAAAATAATTGAAATAATGTTGGCATGATGTACATGGAAATTTTATAAGTAGGGGTGATAAATGTTAAGTTAGGACTGAATGACCCAATCAAAATTAGAGTAAACTGGGTAGTTAAAAATCTAAGGCTACTAAATTATTAGAAATCTCAAACAAGTAAACCTTAAGTAAGAAATGTAAACAAACCAAGTCAAACTAAGGATAAAATTAAAAATGGTAATCAAACATCAATGTAAAATCAATAACAATCTTTACTTAAATAAAGATTGGCAAGTAATAACAAAACACCATCGATTAGTGAGTCATAATAATCCTTACTCAATCATTAATAAAAAAATGATTAAATGGGAAAACAACATTGTTGAGTAAGAAATAATAATCTAACCTCACTAAACAATGAAAAAAGTACTAAAATATAGGAATGGATGCATTTGTCTATAAAAAGAGGTACAATAATGGAAAATTTGCAAATAAACCAATGCAATTCTATAAGTTTAAACCAATGGTGTAAATAAAGGAATCCATAGTTACTAAAGCATATTATTTTATTCTAAGGGTAGATTAAACCAAAATAAAGTAGTGTTAACATGTTTTGAAGATGTGAAGAAGAGGGAATATAGATGTGTGAAAATAGAATTAGAATAAAACTTCCATATCAAGGGGGAAATGATATGTGTGGTGGGGGAAACGAAGGAAAAATCAAGGTAGGGAAAATCTTTATCAACATTAAGACACTTAGATTATGTTTTTATAAACAAGAGGACTTTTAACATTAAGGACTTTGAAGAACATTTACTAACCACACAAACCTTGAGTCATCAAATGAAGTATGAATATCATTCCATGAAATCTATATGAATGAAAAGTAAAATGAACCTACCTTCCCAAAACATGTTCCCAATTCCTCAAGACCCATTAAATAGTCATTAGTCTACTG
The DNA here is from genome assembly GCA_037957365.1 of Torreya grandis. NCBI lineage: Eukaryota > Viridiplantae > Streptophyta > Pinopsida > Cupressales > Taxaceae > Torreya > Torreya grandis. The sequence goes on along the minus strand of JARHVA010005227.1, from coordinate 786,094 downwards.
TGGATACTAGGTACTTGTGCTAAAAAGTAGGTAGCACCATAGAGTATTTTAAATTCTCCTATCCCAATATACTAGCCTTATCACACTTCAATGGAACTCAACTCTATCATGATACAAATTATGGAGTTTAATAGTTGATTGGAGGTCGGAGATGTCTTATGAATCATGTATTTCTATCTGATTTTGAATTTTGACTTTGTATGTTACCTATTGATCATTGTCTTGTGTAATAAATGATTTACCTTTTAACTTTTGATGGATTTTGATAAATATGACTATCACTTGAAAAATTTGGACTTGGTTGCTAAGAAAAGATAACTTAGAGAGCATGGTGTCTAAGAGTCATATGTAATAATGTGAAATAGAAGTGTTATCTTGACTTTGACCTTGTTTGATCCAAATTGGGATGAAAGGAAAGGAAATTATGGTGAATGAACATAAAAAAATTTAATTATTTCAAATTGTAAAAAATGTGACAAAGATGAAAAGGGATAAAATGATAGGTAAGTATGATTCCTTATCATAAGAATTAATGGAGTGTAGGGAAACATACTATCATAGTTTGTTGTGAAATTTTATCTATTAAAGAAACAAAATATGAAGATGAGAATATGGGATCACAAACTTGTAATCAATACATAACATTTTAGAAAATGAACACTTGGTTGGAAAAATATGGTGATTTTATGATGATTTCAAGGTCCATCTATGATATTACACTAAAAATTATAAAGGAGAAACCTAGAGGTTGAAATAAAGGAAAAAATGGTTTTTGTGAGGAGGGCCTAGTTCTATCCATGGTCTTACACTACAACTCACAAAATAAAACCCCAAGAGGGTGCAACAAGAATGCAAAAATAAAATGGTAAAAGTGGCATTTGTAAGGAAGGCTTGGTCTTATCCATGGTCTTACACTGCAAAGAACAAAAGAGATACCTAAGAGGGTGAAAAAATCATGTGAAAAATAGCAAATCAAAGAAATGTGAAAGGAATTCATTAGGAATACTATGCCCTATCCATGGTATTATAATTGAACTCATGAGAAAAGTAAATTGAAGGACCAAGCGAAGGAACTAATATTTATGAAAAGAGAAATTCTTACATAAGGTAAGACCCATGTTTAAATAATGTAAAGAGTGTTAGTATTATAGCATATAGAAATATGATAAGAAAGGAAATATTTAAGCAAAGTATTTATTTAAGAATTGTGCTTTGCTGGACTCTTTGATAATATTAACTTCATTATTTTATAGGTGATAGTTGTTAGGACCAAGAATATATTTCACTAAATAAGGGACCCACCATTTTTGGGTGTATTTGCTTTTTTTTATCATGGGTATAGTATAATTTAAGGACTAGATCACCAACATTGAAAGTGTGGACTTTAACCTTTTTGTTATGTTACTTGGTGATACAATCCTTATATTTGTGATTATGTTACAGATCATATAGATGATTATCATCAAGAATATTGAGGGCATGAATGTGATTTTTGTATAATTCCTCATCATGAACCATAATGTGAAGATATATACATAAGGAGGAGAGCTTAAATTATAATGGTAGGAAATAATCAAAACCATAGACTAGTGAGAATGATGTTGCCCTAGTGGAATTATGAATGCTAATATGATAGGACCAAACTGTGGGATATAAATGGAGATGACAATATATACACATTTCATGGATATTATTTTGAAGGATTTTATTGAGAATTTTATTAGTGGCATCATCTTGGCCATTGCATTATGGATGATAGGGTGTGGAAAATTTGTGGGATATTTTGACTTTAGAAAATAATTACTTCATGTCCTTGTTCCTGAAATTACTAACACTATAAAAAATGATAGTGTGGGGATCTCCAAAATGAAAAATAATTTAATTAAGGATAAATTTTGAAATTTTAGTTCTCTTGACAAGAGGCATGGCTTCTACTCATTTGGTAAAATATTTAGTAACCATGATAATAAAAAGATGCCCCTATTATGGCTAAGGTAGTTCACTAATGATATTTGATCCCCACATGGAGAATGGCTAAGGAGATTACATAATGTAGAGATAGGAAATTTTTGAATGTATTATATAATCATGAAGTTTTCAAGTACTACGCTTTTAGTGAAATCAATAGCATCTTTTTTGAGACTAGGCCAAAATTATACCATACATAGGAATTTACATGTTGTATCATGTACACTATAATGACTATCATAAATTACAACATGTGTTTATTCAAGGAGAGGATGGATATCTTATATAATTATAGAGTAGAGAAAGGTACCTTTTTCATTTGGATAATAAAGGGTGTTGGATTGAAAGACACATTTAAAACCTTGATTGAAAATTCTAGTCTTTTCATGAGAATACATGTTTGGAGGATAAGTTTGATGATCAATAAATTAGATAATATATGTATACCATGGGCTCTATCAAATATTTATATCCTTAGTATGAAATATAAGAAAATATTTAGGTTATATGGAATATGGGTACTTTCATATTTTAATAGTAAATTAGGAATCACTAAAAACTTGATGTAGGTGAAATAAGTATGCTGAATAAGCACGACAGTCAATGATAGAGTTATAATCTCTTGGAATGGGATCAATGGTGAAAGAGGTAAAATATTTGGCAAGGGTAGCATCCATTTGATTATAAATGACAATTTTTTCACCTTTACATTTGTAATCATTGGTAAATTGATAGAAAATGAGTTATGAGTTGCCCAAAGCATGTAGATATGGAATATCTCTATCAAATTTATATTTCATGCCTAATATTAATGCTTCATATTAATCCATGTTATTAGTGACATCAAAAGTGAGATATAATGATAAAGGGATTATTTTAATATTAGGAATAATTAGAATACAACCTACCCTAGCTCCTTGGAGACATTTAGTACCATCAAAATGTAGGGTCTATGTGTCTCCACGTAAATCAATGATGATTTTGGGAAGTTATTTAATAAAAAATTGGACTTATTGGTATCAAGAATGACATATGTATCTACTTTATTACTTGTTTTTGAATCAATAATGAAGTTATGGATGTAATCCTTAAGATATATATTTTGATTGAGACCTTTAATATAGAGAACGTTATCATCGAAGATACTGTATTGAAGATGATTGGTAGTGGTTATAGGTGTTGCTATAAGTTGGTTGCCAATGACTTTCCCTTTGATATATTTTTACATTATGATGTGAAGGTAAAATTACATTAAGAGAACCATCTACTTTCCAATTATATCTCTAGGTAAGAATGCTTTGGATAAATAGTGATGAAGTGGGTTAGAACAAACTATGACATAAGTGTTTTGCTAGAGCATTGAGTGACAGATTTTTAGCATGGAAATAGATAGCAAGGTAATAATGTTATATTTTAGTAAAAAAAATTTCATAATTGATGAGGCATCAATTAATATATAAATAACATACTCTCTTCTAATATAATCTTGTTATTTAAGCATTACCCCAATTGATAGGGTGTAGAATGAGTGTCCAAAATGAAAGGACAATCATTAGAATGTGGATAAAGGGTAGGTGGATGAAGTAATGATTATTTCATGTTGTTAAATACATTATGACAAGGATTAATCCATTCTAAATAATTATATTTCTTAATAAATTAATTGAGTAAATGTGATAATCCATTTTGGGGATGCATTATTAAATTTCCCCAAGATTATTGAGGTAATTACAAATGTTTAGGATGGAGTGAGGAGGCATGTTGACTATATCATTTTTTTTAAAAAGTATCAACATCAATACCATGAATAAAGACTAATAACCCTAGTAATTTACTATATGTAATGCCAAAAACACACTTTTAGGGGGTTGAGTCTATCTTTTTACTTTATGAGTTAATCAAAGATGATGGATAAATAAAAGAGATGGGTTTTGAAAATTTTGGATTTATTAAAGAGATCATCCACATAATCTTCCAAAATATTATGTATAATGTCATGAAAACTTTTGGTCATATCTCATTGTTAGGTAGCTCTAGCATTTTTAAGGTTGAAGGGCTTATTAACATTACAATAGATGCCCTATTCTAGAATGATTGTTATCTTGTGTTGGTATTTAGGTGTAATATGGATTTGATTTTAGCCCAAAAACCCATCCATGAGGGAGAGTATTTCATATATAGTAATGGAATATATTAAAGGTAATGGAAAATTATCCTTGGGACATGTGAGGTTGAGATTATAAAATTTGATGCAGATGTAAATAACCATAGTAAATTTATTGTGAATGGGAATAATGTTTTTCACCCATTCACAATAGTTCATAGATTTAATTAAATTATCATCTTATCATTTAATAATTTATTTATGTCATAGGATGGAAATTTAAGGGGGAAATTTATGTTATTTTTTATGAATGGGTTTCGTGTCAAGGTATGTGATTATGTTGTACACAATGATACTAGCATCTATGCCAAACATGTCCTCATATATCCAAGAGAAAGTCTCATGATATTTATCAAATAATAGACTAAATTTATCATGCTTGGTCAAAGTGAGTTCTCTAAAAACTATGATAGGTCGAGGACATTAGGGTGTGTCGTATTCTATTCTTATGGTTTCCTCAATATTCATAACATTTCCATCTTGAAAATGATATGGTCCATTGGGAAGAGAGAAAACATGATTGGTTTTAGGATAAATGCTAGCAATGAAGTTGTTAAAATGAGGAGCATTTCAATTAAAATTCCCATATTTGTAATTTTATTGAGAAAGTTGAGGTTCTTAGGAATGGATTAGTTCAATTATGGCTTCATCACTATGTGACATAGGTAGAAGTTTATAATATTCCATATCTACTTCAATATCAATGATTTTGTTACCATGTAAATCATATTTAGAATGTATCAAGCATACATTTATGGATTTGGCATCAAGAGTGATCTTGGGAGGAGATCAAACTATGGAGGAAGGTTGATTAGATTAAATTGGTTTAAAAATAGCCATATCTTTAGAATCATTGATGGGGAGAGGATCTGGTAGAATAACCAGTAGGGTAGAAGATATAGAAGGTTTTGTAAGGTCTAAAGTTATGAAAGTTAAAATTTGTTCAACCACCCAAGGAGACTTGAGAAGTGGATAATTAACTAGAGGTACATGACCTTCAGATTTTAACTTAATATCCATGGAAATAATATGAATATTATAGTTAAAAGCATGTATTTTAGCTAAGGTTTTTTGATATTGTTGAACATCCAAGCCTGATTAAGGTTTGGAAATAATGTAGTTATCATCATAAGTGGGATAAATAGTGCATGCTTATGTCTCTAAAGGAACTTCTGAAGGTGATATGCCTAAATCACTAAATTTACAAGGTGACAAGCTTAAAGGGTCTTGTAACTAACTTGGCCACTCAATAGTCATTACAAGTGAAATTATATTATATATAAAATGATCTATGTGTATTACATGGAGGTGGGAAATCAATAATCTCATTGATAAGAGGAATTATATGATCAAAAAGTAACAAGGAAAGAGGAATCCACTTTGAAATACAAGGAGGTATATTGGTAGTATTACATATGTTTTCCAAATTATTTGGCTCATCATTATTAGAATAAACAAGATTTACCTATAAGTATGGATTCATATTTAAAAATTTATGTAAAGGTGTACTATTAATTTTTGAAATAGTGGGAATCTAATACTAAGATTTAAGATTGGGAAGTTGAATGCTCTATGGGTTAGGATCATCCTCATGTTTATACCATTTGACATTATGAATAAAATTTATACATTAGTAACTATAAAATATAATAAACATCATATGATGAGTCCATGGGAATCATAGGAGTATATTATAGGATAATGGTAAGTCGAGAACCATACACTTAGTACATATAGTTTTGGTTCCAATAGTAAGGGGGATACAAATACAACTAACTAAATTTTGATTGGTCTTACTAAATCCATGACATATTAAATGAGTTTGATTGAGATGATCTTTGTTATACCTAAATTATTCAATGATCCAAATAGATGTCACATTGATATCTGAACCCTTTTCTACTAGTACTTTGTGAATAAGAGTGGTATTTAAGGTTATTTTGACAAATATAGGTGGATCATTAGCGTGAAAGATAATTTCATCATTGATCATTTCCTCTTCAAGGAATTATATGAAAGGTTTTAAATAAGGATAAATAGTTTCAATGGTACAAACTTCTATTGGTTAACGCTCATGAGAATGTTGTTCATCTTCTAAGGAAGACGGTTCTTCTATTTCTTGGAGTTGTTGCATTAGGAATTTATGATGATATGGAGAAGTGTGAACTAACTCCATGATACTAATTTTTCAATCATAGAGTTATGTTCGTCTAAGAAGTTCTAATGAGTTTTATAAGAGGAAGAACCAACATGAGGCTTGGAAGGTAAAATATGATTATTAGGAAGATAAGTAGTTAGAGATTCAGATTGAGGAAGTGGTTACTAATCAATTTTTGAAGATAATAAAATGATATTAGTTTTTTTAAGAATTTTTTATTCTAAATATGGTTTCTTTGGTTTACTGATGAGATCTTTATGGGCCAGTTTGCATTGATAATTAACCTTAGCCGCATTCACGTATTAGGAATTGGTATGGTATTAGTCATAATCAGTATCAATAAAATAAAGATCTTTATTTTATTATTGAGTTTTGGATGTATTTAATTTTATTGGATTGTTAGAGGAAGAATACTTGGAAACTTGTTTATTTTGAGAATCATTAACATAATCATGATGACATATTTTAATCATGATTGAATGAATCTCCTATCATAGAATAAATGACGAATTTTGTAATCCCCCAACATGTTTCATGGGAATGATGTATATCAACATAAAATCATCAAAATTTATTAGGATCATACCATTTAGGTGGATTATCAAGATGTGTATGGTTTAGAAGGTGCTAAAAGTTATTTCATTTGTTGCATAGTTAATGGTGTATGAGAAGATTGAGGATTTTCCATTTTGATTACTAATTCTAATTGTGGAAGATTTATAATTATTAAATTGGTTGAATGTTAGAAATATCCATTGATATTTTTAGTGTTAGGCTCAAACTATTTCATTAGAAAATATTGATTCTTAGCTTGGTTAAGAGCATCATGTAATGTTTGGGGAGTTAAAGTTTGAATCTTGTATTAGAGGGAATGTGTAAAGGCCATTATGAAATATTTTAACAAGTTGTCATTAGTCATGTTGTGATCAGCTCTAAGAGCTAAATATTTCCATTATTTGATAAACTTATGAGCTGATTTGGTAGAGGATTACTTAGCATTGAGTAAATGACTAAGATAATTTTCAAGAAGATCATTATGCTAGAATTATTTAACTAAAGGATTGACTAAATCCTTAATTTTTTGTATAAAATGTTGGAGAAGTTGTTTATGCCATTCTAATACATCATCTATGAAGGTTTTAACCAAAAGTTTAGTAGTGGTGAAGGTATTAGTTTGGATCCATTCTTTATAAATGTTACCAAATGCCTTGATAAAAGATGTAGGGTCTTTAGTCCCATCATATTTAATAGTTGGAAATATATTACCAATATCAATAAATATAATGAAATGGGATAAAGGCTCATTTTGAATGTGTTGAAGCATCTTATTGTGCATGATAGGTTGGGGAATAACATTTCATTTAGCATCTTTAAGAGGTGGAGGGATAAAATTTTAATTATTTTGGGAAAGAAGAAGGGCAGGATGATTAACCATGTTTATAAAATGATGTTGTTGTTACATCATTTTATAAGTTTTAGATGTTTTCACGATGTTCATTTGTTACACTATCTATTCAATAATTTGATTTGTATCAATTATGGGTTGGTTTTGATAGGAGGATTCCCAAAATTAGTATTAGGAGGAGGGTATTAGGTGTAAGAATGATAGGAGGTGGCATGTTCATATTAATAATGTTTCCTATGTAGTTATTTAACTTGTACTAATTTCCCCCATAGTATGGCAATATATATAAATATGGGTATTATCTTGATAAGCATGAAAAAAATCTGATCCACCAATCTCATATGTTGGAGTGATTTAAAACCTTTTTCATGTTAATCATGATGTATAATGAGAGGTAGGGTTGAATTAGTATATTATATATCTTATATTTAAACTAATTCTTTTTGTTTAACCACTCAATCATACATTCAAGATATGCAATAAAACTAAAATAATAATTTTCACCACACGAGAGAGAGAGAGAGAGAGAGAGAGAGAGAGAGAGAGAGAGAGAGAGAGAGAGAGAGAGAGAGAGAGAGAGAGAGAGAGACCATATTTTTATGTAAAAACCTAAAGTGGGAAAAACCATGGAGAACATTCTCAAGTATATGAATGAGCACCAACCGAAAATATAAAGTTCAACTTGCAAGAACACCAACCCCTTTGCTGAGCACCAATACAAAAACTATTTGTGAGAACCAAATGATAGGAGCACCAACCCCTTACAAAATTTATGATCACCAACCCATAGGAGCACCAACCCCTCTTTTGTATGAAACAAAACTATCTCTCAATGTTGCTTACTCAACAAATGATAGAACTCTAAAATATCTCTTACTTTTCTCTCTTCAAAAACAAATACAAACCATGCCCTCTCTTGATTATTAAAAATGGATTCTCAAGCCTTTATGTATATATTTTCAAATGACCTTTGGTCTTCACCCTTTGTGACCCTTCAATCCTCATGGAAAATGGTGCTAAACTTGCATGGCCCTTCATATCCTTGCATTTGAAAAGTCATATGGTGACCCTTCATAAGAAAAAAGTGTCCTTTCCTCTTTTGTCATTATCTTAGTGACTTTTAATATTCTTCAAAGTGTTCCATCATGGAATAATGTACCATACCTCTTTTGTCTTCACACGGTGACTCTTGGAATTCCTCAAGGTGATTCTTAATGAAAAAATGTGTTCCATTCCTCTTCTGTCTTTTACCCTGTGACTCTTTGACTTCTCCATCAGCCCTCTTTTGACTTATATACAACCAAAAATATATTCATTAATATTAAATAAATATTAACACACATTAGCTAAGATATGAATATTAAAAACACCATTATATGCAATGGGGCTTATATCACCAATAATGATAGACCTTTGACATCAATGACAATATTTCCAATAATCTCCCCCTTTTTCATTAATGGAAACCTCAAACTAAAACTACCACATCCTAAAACCTACACATATTACCATTTAAAAAACATACAATAACTCCCCCTTACTATAGCAACCTATATCTATCCCTGTACCTATTTTTGCACCTATTCTTGTACCTGTTATTCTCCCCCTTTGACATCAATGGCAAAGGGCCTACCTAGACCTAACACTTAGCTCCCCCTCAACTAGTGATAAAATTCAATGGCAACAAGTAAAATAAATTACTCCCAACTTCTCTCATACATACTCAAATCCATCTTTTGGTAGTGCCTTTGTGAAAATATCTACAATCTGCTCTGTAGTACTGATATATTCCATCTTAACCTATTGATCTACAACCTACTCTCTTGAGAAGTGATATCTAATGGGAATATTTTTTGTTCTTGAATGCATCACTAGATTCTTTGAAATATTTATAGCACTTGTGTTATCACAAAAAAATATTAATAGGTTCATCATACTTTACCTTGATATCTTCCAAATTTTGCTTCATCCAAAGCACTTGAGTACAACACAATACTACTTAAATATATTCTGCTTCAGATGTAGAAAGTGATACCAAATTTTGATCCTTACTTAGCCATGATACTAAGCTATCACCAAGGAATAAATCTCCTCCACTTGTACGCTTTCTATCATCCAAGCTCCCTACCCAATCTGAATCTGTATAAGTAACCAAAGTAAAATATCTACCTATGGGATACCATAATCCATAATTTAATGTCCCCTTGATATATTTGAATATTCTCTTCATTAAATGAACATGAATATCTTTTGGAGATGACTGATATCTTCCAACCATGCTTACTACATGCATGATGTCTATCCTTGATGCTATCAAATATAAAAGACTACCAGTCATAGATATATACAAAGATTTATCTATAATATGTGAATCTTCATCCTTCCTCACCTTATTTCCTATATACATTGGTGTGCAAACTAGTGAACAATCCTCAAAACCAAATTTATTCAACATTTCCTTGGCATATTTACTTTGAGATATGAAAATTCTTTTATTTGACTGAAATATTTGCAATCCTAAGAAAAGTGACAATTCTACAAGTATAGACATCTCAAATTATTCTTAAATTATATCAAAAAATTATTTTTTCATATTTTTAATATTTCTTCCAAAAATGATATCATCAACATATACCATAACAATCAATTGATTCCCACCTTCTGTTTTGATGTAGAGATTACTATAACTAAAACCTCTCTTGAAACCTTGATCTTGTAGGTAGTTATCAAGTCATGCATACCAAGCTCTGGGAGCTTATTTCAATCCATACAATGCTTTCTTCAATTTGCATACATATTTACTAATATTTGTGAGAATAAATCCCTTAGGCTACTCAATTTATACTTCTTCAAGATTCCCATTCAGGAAGGTAGTTTTGACATCCATCTAAAACACTTTAAAAATTTTAAACACTACATATGCAAGAAACGTTATATTAACCTCTAACCTTGCCATTGATGTAATAGTTTCTTCAACATCAATTCCCTCATTCTAAGCATATCCTTTACATACTAATCTTTCTTTATTTCTAGTCACTTCTCCTTTTTCATTCAACTTATTTCTATAAACCCATTTTGTTCCTATCACATTGTGATCTTTTGGTCTAGGCACTAATTCCAAAGTATCATTCTTTTCTATTTGATTTAATTCTTCATCCATAGGCTTCACCCAATTCTTATCATGTCTAGCTTCTGAAAAAGTTCTAGTCTAAATTTTTGATAATAAAGAGAAATTAACTTGCTCATATTCACTTACCATCATTCTTCTGGTGTGAATTCTTTCATTTATGTCCCTGATGATGTCACTTTCATTATGATTTATTTGAACATATTTGGATGGATTTTTGGTTCCATTTTTCTCCTTCTCCTCATCTTCATTTGATTCTTCAAAACCTTCTTCTTCAATGATTTTAGGAATGTCTACTAGATCACTGATTCTTTGTGTTCCATCTTCTTCTATCCTAACACTTGCACTTTCAACTATTTTCTTGGTTCTTTTGTTATAAAATTTATAAGATTTAATTTTTCAAGAATAACCAAGAAATATACCTTCATCTACTCTAGATTCAAATTTACCAAGTTTTTCATCAGTTCTTTTTATGAAGCATCTACTACCGAAAACTCTAAAATAATCAACTATTACTAGTTTATCTTTCCATAGTTCATAAGGAGTCTTGTCACTATTGAATCTCAATAATGCTCTCTTATAAATATGCATTACTATAGCAACTACTTCTCTCCAATATTTATCTACTATCTTAGATTCATTTAGCATTGTCCTTTCCATCTCCTAAATTGTTCTATTTTTTTGTTCAACTACTCCATTTTGCTATGGAATTCTAGCTGCTGAATAATGTCTCTTTATTCTATGATATTCACAAAAATCAATAAATTTATTTGACATGAATTGTCCTCCTCTATTTGATCTTAGACACTTAATCTTAAAACTAGTTTCATTATCAACTAATGCTTTAAATGCTTTGAAATGTCTAAAAGCTTCTAATATATTCTTTAAAAACATTACCCAAGTCATACATGAAAAATGATCAATAAATAAAATGAATTATTTCTCACTTTGAGTACTTTTAGTCCTGATAGATCCACATAGGTTAGTGTGAACAAGCTCTAGCATATGAGTGGTTGAGTATTCTTTTGTTTTGAACCACCTTCTAACCTGCTTCCCATGCTGACAAGGTTCACAAAGAATGTTTGATGGGTTTGTAATCTTTGAAAGATTTCTAACTACTCGCTTTTTGCTCATGTTGAAAAGATTGTCAAAATTTATGTACCCCATTCTCCTGTGCCATAGCCAAATTTCTTCAATCTGACTCAAACAACATCTTTGACCTTTGATGTCTGATAGAATATACAAGTTATTCCCTATTCTCTGAGCATCTACAACCAATACATCTGAATCTTTTCTTCTAATTTCACAACCTTATACATAAGACTTTACTATGTGCCCCTAATCACACATTTGACTTACAATCAAAATATTATGCTTAAGACCTTATACATATAAAACATTTTCATTTTTAGTTCTACCATTATCCAAACTTAGTGTACCTTTTCTAGCAATTCTAGCAGTAGTATTGTCTCCAAATTTCAATGTGCCACTATTGATCTTATTCAAGGTTATGAACTTGTTATTATCTCCTAGCATGTGCCTCAAACATCCACTATCAATGAACCATGCATTTTCTTTATTTTTTGCATACAAAGCTGTTTGCACCAACATAGATTTTTTAGGTTATTTCTTTTGCCAAGAACCTATCTAAACTTTCTTCTTAATGAATGGATTTTTCAAAATATGGTCCTTTTTGACTAACTCGAACACACTTATATAGTACTAGGATATGTTTCTAAATTTTTTGCACTTGTAACATATTATGGCCTCTTCATGAAAGCCTAATAGATGAGTAAAAGAGTTGTGGTTTCTACTTGATTCTGCATGACTTTCCTTCTCCTTATTTCTAAAATGGTTAGCTCTTTTTTGACATTCTAATTTATTATGACCATATCCATTACAATAAAAATAGTAACCATAAAAATATGTCCTTTTTATGTATCTTTGACTTGATTGCCTCTTGTAGCTTTATTTCCTCTAGCATTCTTTATGTGAGATGTCATCTATATTATCAACTTCTTCCCTTTTTATTTCTTCTTCTATAAGAGCTTCAGCATAGCTCTTTCCTTTTTCCTTATCTGTGAAAGTAGTGACCTCCTCTTTCTCCTTTTCAAATCCAATACCTATCTTATCTGACATTGATCTTTGATTTTTTAATATCTTATTCAAAATATTAGTGTTATTCTTAAATTTTGAATCATTGGCTGCTCTATCATTGATTTCTTTATTTGTTTTATCAAGATCTACTTTTAAAAAGACAATTTCAATATCATACCTTTCACATTATTTACTTACTATTTTCAGCTATGCCGTTAAATCTTCTTCATTCTTCTTGGCTTCTTCAAAGTGTGCTTGTAGATATTTAATTATTTTCTTTGACTCTTTTTCATTTTTCTTGATCTAGAGATTTAATCTTTGATTCTTATTTTCAAGAGCTTTTAACTCTTCTAAGGCACAAATGAGTTCTCCTTCTAGATTCACTTCAGCTTCATCTTATTTTTCTTCTTGAGCATCTATACTTTTTCTTGTAGAGGCATCTTCATGTTTGGCCATGAGTAGAATCTCTTCTTCTTCTGAGTCATTGACTCCACTATCTTTGGCTGAGCTAGGATCCTTAGAATACAAAATTTTCTTCCTGAATCCCTTCTTGAATTTGCCTTTTAAATTCTTCTTGCATGTAGACTTTCCTTATTCATTATCATCATTATACTTATTTGGGAATTTAGTTGAAAAATGTCCAATCTTTCCACAATTAAAACATTTACAAGGTAATTTTCTTTGATATTTACCTGTGCCTTTTTTTGGCTTGCGAATGAAAAGAGATCCATTGTAATCTTCATCATTGCTGGAACAATCACTTGATTCTTGAATCTTAGCCTTCTCTTTCTTTGATGTCTTGAAAGTTGCTTCTTTCTTTGAGGGTTTATCTTGTTTAGTCCACATCTCATATGCCGTAAGAATACCATGAAGCTCATCCATATTTATCTCAGCTAAATTCTTCATCTCTTCAATTACCAAGACATTCGCATCATATCTCAATGGTAGAGATCTCAAAACATTTTGAACCACATTCAACTCTTCTAAATTTTCTTCAAGACCTTGAATTAGATTGACTATTTGATCAACCTACAAGAGATAACTTATTATATTTACTTCTTGTTCCATCTTCAAACTCTCAAACTATCTTCTAAAAGTTTGAAGCTTAGCTTGTTGAACCTTTCCATCACTTTTGTAAATATTCTCAAGTTTTACCCAAGTTTCATGAGTAGACTTACAATTCATAAATTTAATAAATTTTGATTCACATAAACCATATAAAAAAGCATTTAAATCTTTAGCATTATTTTCACTTGCCTTTTTTTCTGCTAGAGTAGTTACAAGTGTCTATGGCTCTTCATATTCTTCCACCATTGCTTGTCATATGTCAAATCTAAGGGCTATCAAATAAATCTTCATCCTTATGCTCCAAAAAACATAATTCATTCCATCAAAAAAAGGTGCCTTATTTGTATAAAATCCTTCATGTGATCCAACCATCATGCTTTCCTAATCTTCCTTCAAGCTGTAAAACTTTTTCAAAAGGAACCTGCTCTAATACCAATTATTAAAAATAAAGTACAGTGAGGAGGGGGGTGAATTAGTATATTATATATCTTATATTTAAACTTATTATTTATTTAACCCCTCAATAATACATTCAAGATATACAATAAAACTAAAATAATAATTTGTACCACACAAGAGAGAAAGAGACACCAAATTTTTATGTGGAAACCCAAAGTGGGCAAAACCATAGAGAACAATCTCAAGTATATGAATGAGCACCAACTCAAAATATAATTTTTTCAAGAACTAACTTGTAGGAGCACCAACCCCTTTACTAATCACCAACACAACAACTTTTTTTGAGCACCAATCCATAGGAGCACCAACCCCTTAGAAATTTTGTGATCACCAACCCATAAGAGCACCAACCCCTCTTGTGTATAAAACACAACTATCTCTCAATGTTGCTTACTCAACAAATGATATAAATCTACAATATCTCTTGCTTTTATCTCTTCAAAAACAAATACAAACCATGCACTCTCTTTATTATTAAAAATGGATTCTCAATCCTTTATGTATATCTTTTCAAATGACCTTTGGTCTTCACCCTTTGTGACCCTTAAATCCTCATGAAAAATGGTGCCAAACTTACATGACCCTTTATATCCTTGCATTTTAAAAGTCATATGGCGACCCTTCGTAATCAAAAATTGTCTTTTCCTCTTTTGTCTTTATCTTGGTGACTTTTTGTATTACTAAAAATGTCCCTTCATGGAAAAATGTACCATACCTCTTTTGTCTTCACATGGTGACTCTTGGAATTCCTCAAGGTGACTCTTCATGAGAAAATGCATCCCATTCCTCTTTTGTCTTTTACCTCATGACTCTTTGACTTTTCCATGGGCCATATTTTGACTTATATGAAATAAAAAATATATTCATTAATATTAAATAAATATTAACACACATTAGCCAAGATATGAATATTAAAAACACCATTAAATGCAATAGGGCCTATATCACCAATAATGCTAAACTTTTGACATATATGACAATATTTTCAACATTTCAATCAAAAGATGAGGTATGAGAAAAGGTGCTCCAAGAGTGAGGATCTTCTTAGTTAGTGAAGTTAGGAAGAAAAGAACATCCGATATGAAATCTAAATGGATTAAAGTTATCCAAAAATATTCTAGTAGGGGATTTCATGATGATTGAAGGCAAAGTCTAAAATTATGAAGCAAGGAGGAAAGATAGGGAGAAAATTGACCAAAAACATAATATTATCAGACAATAGGTAGAGAGTCAACTAGTTTGATAGAGTCTATGTAAAAGGTCACTATAATAAGATGTAAAATACAAAGCTAAACTAATTGATTATGTGCTATATATGATAAAATTAAAATAATCCAAGAAGAGACCTAGTCATATGGGTTGATTATGTATATAATATGGAGAAACTGAATAGATAAAAAAGATACAAAGTCAAATAGGTGAAAAGTGTACTTCAATGGAAAAGCTAAACATGTTGAAAAAGATACAAAATCATATAGGGTGACTATGTATTGAAGGTAAACAAGATTGATAGTCTGTAAGATATTGTTTCAATAAGGATCATAGTTTTCTAAAGATAAGAATTTTTTTTCAAAATAATAACTAATAAAATAGAATGAAACAAAATATTAATTACACTAATGTGACTAATCTAATTAGAACACACAACATAAACCTTTCATTAATAATGAGTAATGCAATTTTTTCAATATAAAATACATTGGTAAAATAGAAAGCATCAAACTTAAATGTAAATTCTAGATAATTGGTCATTAATAAAATGTTATTAAGTTATAATAAATTTTGAAATTAATCTGATGGGGATTTAACTATAAGAATAAACTACAAATCAATGTATGGATAGTTTCAGGTTGTTTAGGTTGAAAGCGATCTATATTAGTGATGATATTGGCTTGATATTAGGGCCTAGCCCCTCACTTCAAAATCTCATAGTGATAATGGTTTTGGGTGATTTTAAAATGTATACCATCAACCACGTGTTTATACTTGGTTAGAAAACCAAGTCAGATTTCCCCTTGGTGATGAAATCCAAGTAGGTAGACCTTATGAAGAAAAAATTTTAATATTTTTAGTGTTAAGTGATTTGGAAGTGTGTAAAAAAGATAAAAATAATGTGACTAAATAAGTAAATTTAAAAAATTTCTAATTATTTTATATTTATTACTCTAAGCATACAATCAACTAAAATTAAAACTGAACTAATTACTAGTAAAATAGGTTAATTCTTTTGATGATGAAGAGTAAAGAGTCAACTTAGGTGACACTATATGCAATCAAAATAGAATAGAGTCGATAGTGTCACTAATTTTATATAGAATAAAGATCTAAAATAACATAATTGAATAGTTCAATTATGTATTTTAGAGAGAAGATAGTCTATAAAAGTGTGTAGAACTAGTTGACCTAGTTTATTGTAGGGATGCAATTTTATAGATTATAAAATTATGAAAAATAATATCATAAATGAAAAATTGAAATGATAGAAAAATTAATAATGAACCTTTGTGGTTTTGAAGATGATTATTTTTCAAATTTTATTTTGTGTTGCTCAAGTGCTTCTTTAAATATTCTATGAGCAGAGTCAAGTGAGTCAACAAAGTCTGCAAAATCTAGATGTCGAAAAAGAATATGTGAATAGGGTAAATTGGCTTGAGTATGTTTGAAAACTTGTAATTGAATAATAAGACTATGTTGATATGATTTATTTAGTCACTTGTAT
This sequence comes from Torreya grandis, assembly GCA_037957365.1. Taxonomy (NCBI): domain Eukaryota; kingdom Viridiplantae; phylum Streptophyta; class Pinopsida; order Cupressales; family Taxaceae; genus Torreya; species Torreya grandis. The sequence continues at coordinate 768,929 of JARHVA010005227.1, read as the reverse complement.
TTAGAAGAGACTTTCAAAAATAGAATAGAGTCATTTTGGAGTGACTATGTGTTAAACTCGTGCATAGACTATTAGAACTATATCAACAAATTTGATACAATACTATATAAATAAAAATAAATAATATGATGATAGAATTAATGCATTAAATAAAACCTAAAAGTTTTTTATTCATTTTGGGTTCACCAGAAAGTATGGAAAGGAGAATACCACTAGCCTATTAATCAATCCTAGCTTGGAGAAGATAAATCCTAATTACACTTCCATTTGTTAATACATTATATATTTAAGGTCATGACCAAGATAGTTATAATGTACTTAACCAAGGCATATCTTACCATAATAACATCACTATAAAGGGTTCCAAATCCTATAGTCAAGAAACACTATACAGTAACCCTATCTAGGTCTTATGTTTTCATATTTACTAAGTACATGCAAAGTAAAGTAAAATATAATTTAGTGCTCAAAAAATATTGTGTCACAAAGTGGGTCTAATAAACATAAAAAGGTAAACATGAATAAATCAATTATAATTAATCTATGTATAGATATAACCATAATGCATAGAGAGAAAAATATATCCAAATCCCAATACTTATGCTACTTCTATATACTAAAATATAAGAGTAAAGCTAGAGATACTTACCTTGAAGACAAACCTATTGAGACTCAATAATCCCCTTGGCCAAAGCTACTTCTCATGAAGTTTTTATGGTTGTTAAGGATCACTAATATAGGCCTAAACATCTAATATTTTTCTATAAAAAAATATTATTTTCCAAGTATAAACCCTAAGAAATGACTCCTCAAGTAGCATGGTCAAAGAGAAAATTATAAGGAAGTGCAAATGAATAACTAATTATATTATCTCTCTAATAAATGATAAAATTATTGTGTATATATATCTAAATCTAAACTTAAACATTTCAAAACATTTAGCTGATAGGGTTGGCCGAATTTGACTATGTATTTTTAATTAACAAAAACAAGTTAGATCTCAATCTAGGTTAGACATGGCCAACCTAGACCTATAACATGAAAATAATAATTAAAGTAGATTGCCATCACATGATGAAATTATTTGTGTTGGGGATATAATGATCTAAACACACATTTAAAAAAAGATAATAATAGTCCCATAATATATTTTATTCAACATATTATGATAACAATACAATGGATATATATAACCATTGAGATAGCCAGACAACCTCCTAAAAAATAGTAAGGTAAAATAATAGATAACCCATTAATAAAATTATGGGTATAAAAAACTAACCATTAATTTAAGAAATATAACAAACTAGTCAATGTGATTTACCATATGGTAAATAACCAGCCAATGTAAATAGTATTATACATAATTGTAACTCACCACATGAATACTATCTTTAACATTTACCCCCTAGTGTGAAGATGGGGAGAATGTATCCCTATATTATAACTAACCCATGCTCATGATCCCTCATGAATTTTTTCAATGTGGTAAACCTATAACCATGATAATAAATGGTTTTCAATGTGTTGAACCATCAACCATGACTAAAAATAGTTTTTGAGTGTGTAGTCACCAACCACAACTACAAATGGTTTTCAAGTGGGTAACCACCAACCAAAAATACAAATTTTTTTCAATGTGGTTAACCACTAACCAAAAAATCTTGAGGTTATATTATTTATTTTATCCTCATCACAAACATGCTACAAGAGAAAATATAATGATACAAGTTCATGTTTTACGCTCTTTGAACATGCATGTATCATATATTATTATTTTGGAAATACACATAATGGAAATGAAAAAACACACCATACACATAAGTCACCAAAACTATATGTGGCCTTGTCATTGCTAACTAATGAGAGGTTACTGAAAGACCTCCTTCCTCTATGTATCCTCTATCCTCTAGTATTTGATACTACTTACTCAAGAGATATCTTGATGGAGCTCAAATGTTACTAAACTTCTTAGGACATTGGGGTTTCCAAAACATACATTCTTAGGGTACATATTTTTATTTTTATAGTTATTAAAACATGAAAACTCAACTATAAAATATGGCATTTGAAAAAATGACTCAACTATTTTACTGAGGCAAGAATGACTTTTAATTCTAAAAAATATAACTTTTACAATGACTAAAGCTAAAGACTTTAAAATGATTTTGACTCCTATTTTTTTAATAACCTTTGACCAAAACAATGAATTTTGAAAAATAAATTGGCACATCATCTATAACATATATATTATTAGAATGACTGGATGTAGTGACAAAAAGACATTTAAAACTTAATGACATAAAATAGGACTTTATAAATAGATCCTTGAGAATAATAAATTAAATAATGGACCACTAATGATTAAATAAGATATAATAACCCTTCTCTCAATAATAAAAAAAGTTAACCCTAAATATATTTTAAACCAAGACATAAATGAAAATAAAAAAAATATTATTCAAAATAACTATTGGTATACCCACACAGATGTACGGTCTTCATGAATATTGATGAGAATGAAGCTTAGATAAATATGGTATTTGAATAACTTGAATATAATGGATACTTATCAACTTGTTGTATATATGGCATGGAGAAGGATCCTCCATAAAATTGTATGCTAAGAATCTAGTATATAGAATTAGATGTCTACAGAACTGATACATTAACTTTTTCTAAAAATGCAATGCATCCATATCAGGTTTATAGAGGTAGACTTGTCAGGAGCTTGAATTTATGAAAGGACATGAGGATACCAATAAATATATGTGGTGATGGACAAAATTATCATATAATATGAAGATAAAAATTATATAAACTCGTGGTAGAATATGGTAATGACAAAGCATGTGTAGTGAATAGATTTGTCTGGCAATTCGACTATTGACTACTATCAACTATTTGATCATATATATAACCAATCCTATCTATTTATATAATCATTGAGATATCTAGATTATCTCCTTAGTGTGAACCACTTGATTCACTATTGGGATATCATTTTATTCATCATGGTAGGTGAAGGTAGACTTGTAAAAATGAAGGGTGACATGGACATGTAAAAATTTTAGTATATGCATCAATTTTTTTCTTTTGGTTAAATAAAAAAATGATTGGCATGACAAGTCTATAAAAAAACTAGATTAAGGTTTAAAAATGATCCCATGAAATAGATCAATCATAAAACTTGTACTTAGTAAGCATAACACAAGAAAGACTACTCTACATGAAACATAACATGATGTCGGTAGATATCAATGCCAAAACTACCAAAGTCATGTAGATCAATGTGGATCATTATAATCTTAAAATTTCAAGATTTAATAATGTTTCAAATAATTTTAAACAATGGATAAAAAATAATCCAGATGCAAGAAACATTTAATAAGAGAATGCACGAAAGTAGATATGTAGGTCATATTTCATAGACTCTCATGATTGAATTAATAGGACTCCTCCACAAAGTTACTAGATCATTTTTCCACTCTGATACCATTTTTTAGGATCTAATGATTTAAACACATGTTTGCATAGAGATAATAATAGTGAAATAATATATTATATTCAAATATCATGAGAATAATACAATGGCTATTATATAACCATTGATATAGCCAAACAACCTCCTAAAAAATAGGAAAGTCAAATAACAAATAACCTATTAATGGAATTATGGGTATAACAAAATAACCATTAACTTAGGTAATAAAATAAACTAGTAAGTGTTATTTACCATATGGTAAATAACTAACCAATGTAAATAGTATTTTACCTAATGGTAACTCACCACATGAATATTATCCATAATAGTTTGGTAAAGGTAAAAAAGGTTTTTAGGATTAGGTAGGGGATAATTAATGTAGTGAATTTCTTGAAGGAGTGTGTTATGGAAGTATTAAATCTTACATAAGTGTATAGGGGAGGTTTTTGTAGATAGAAAGTGATAGTATATTGGACAAAAATATCACAAAGCATCCATGGTCTGCCCACTCTTTCCTGGTGCACCCTTTAAGGTTTACACTCAATGATATTGAGACTTGATAGGTTCCTAGAAGAGATAAAACATCAATAATTGATAAAGTTTGAAAATATTATGTGTATACATAGTGTATTGAGAAATGCACCAACTAACATGTGGGTAAGAGGAACATATAAAGGTGGAATATTGAGGTTGTAACATAGGTGGTGAATTAGAAACCATGTTATTAGGGATGTTTTAAGGATGAGGGGTGATAAATAGAGTATAAGAAAGATAAGGACATGTTGAAGGCATAATAATGATAAAATTTAAGAAAATAAATACCCTCCATTATGATAAGATGGGGGAGTGGTCAGTAAGGCATTGGTCTAATTTTGACATGATTAGTATGGAGAAGATGGAGTTGGAGTATAATTGATATGGACCTAATTATTGAAAGTTTGAGCCATTCCATTATTTAAATGATCTATTTGGGATGAAACTTGATTGTTTTTAAGGTCTAAAATACATACCACCAAGGTGGATATGAGATCATTCACACTAGTTGTATTTGTTGGTTTATGTCTCCTTTTTAGGATATTCTAAAGGAAGAGGTTAGTATCCTAAGATGAACTTATTTACATTTAGTCACTTAGGATGGGCCACCATAAGTTTATCATAATGTGATGTATTAGACTATGGTAGACATAGAGGTGGAAAAATTAATGATATCTTATCCAAACCCTCTTGTATAGTGTGAATCCTATCATTATATTGGAAAAACATTATGATTATCTCAAGGTAAGGTGTATATATGATAATATATGATCTAATTAAAACATGTGGATATAATGCACCTCAACTAGATAAGGTCATGTACTTTGAATCATAATAGCTATTGACTATTTGTGGTGAGTACTACAACTCTTATATCATAAAATGGAATAAGGTGTGTGGGATAGTAGAAGCAGATATATAAGATGGAGATAAATTATTGATTGTTTCAATATGTTGATTATTGAAGTTTACCAAATTAGATAGTGGGGGGATCATTTTGGGCTCAATCATTACTTATAAATTTATCTAAGCCTAAAGTCATATCAACACCCACTCCAAATAATTTAAAGGAGTGTATGGACACATGCAAAAAAAATATAAAATGATAAAAATATAAAGAAAAGAAAATTAAATTAGAATTAAAAAAGCAAAATGACAAGCCTATTCACATGAGGTTCACTATATTTGTAAGATGAAAAAGTGATGGGTTATCCCTATCTACTTGAATTCATACATTTAGGCCAATAAAACCAATTAAATTTTGTATAAATATTAAATATTTATATGGTTGATTTTTTTATGAGGTTGAGCTTGTTTAATGGGATGAGCTTGTTGATTATTTTGAGCTCTTTGAGTCGATAAGCTAGTTGATTTTATTGATTATGTATATCCCAATATATTTTGGCTACCTAAAAAAATTTATTGATGGAATTTAAATATGGAATGATGATATATATTTAAAACATCCTAATTTTAAAATAATATAATAGAATAAATATTAATCAGTGTTACTTTCTCTAAACAGGGAAAAATCTGGATGAATAACCCATAATATCAAATTAAATTGATCCGGTCATTCTCATCCAAGTAATATAATATTAAAATTAAAATAAATTGTAAAAAAATATACCTAAGTATTAAAAAATTAATCAAATTTTAAGGTTTCTTACTTGGTGGGATAATAAGTGAATCTACATATCTAGTGGGCTTCTAGTAACCTTGTTTATTCGTCTAGGGTTTCTAGTTGACTAATGATAATTTTTAAAAATGGAATAGAGTGAAACAGTTTCATCCAAAGATCATAATATTTAAAACTTTTAATACTCTCTATTAGAATGAGAGTGTTAATTATTATAAATAATCCCACCCTATATGGTTGCACTTCTGTTTAGAGCATCACCCAAGGGCATGGGATTGTTTGGTTTTTTGTTTGGATTTTATGTTGAATTTTTTTTTTGTTGACTGCTTTATTTTATAATTAAATATTTTTATATTGGTTTATTTCTTAAATGTCTACATATTTTTCTTAATTGGTTTCTATATGAAGTGGATAGATTATATGAATTTTTATAATATTTTTATGAAATAACTAATTCCACGTGTGAATAATGAATTAATAAGAAATGAAGTTATAAAAAGGAAGATAAAATAATTTATTTTTTTATTTGTATTATTTTAAATAAAATCATATAAAAATGAATTCTTTTGATGTTTTTAATGAAATATATATGAAAAAAATAAAATTAAATAGTTGAATGTCTTTTATCTTTTCATATTTATAGAATGCATGTAGATAACTCAAATAATAAAATAATAAGAAATAAAAGATTATGAAAACTTATTTATTTTTTATTTTATGTTTCCAAATGAAAAAGTGCATAAATAAAAATTAAAAAAACTAGTTTATCATTTTATTTTCTATTTGAAATGACAAATGCAAAAAATAAAACAAACAATCGATTACTTATTTTATTTTATATCTACTTATTTGTGAATTTAAAACAAGGAAAAAATATTTTTTAGAATGAGTGGAGAAGAGAAAGGATAATTTAATCAAAAATAAATAAGAAACAATAGTTACTTTCAAGAAGATAGATATTTCACAAGACAATTTCTTTAACACCAAAAGTAATGAAATATACTTCTTCTAAGAGGATGTCTATGGGTGAAAGAACAAAAGTAATAAAAAATTGGAATATTTTATTTTTAAAGGAGTGAGAATTAACTAATTGAGGAAATAATAATAATTTTTTACATTATTCTAAGGAATAAATGAAAACTAATTGTATATGATGTAACAAAAGTTTGTAAAGAAGTGCAAGAAAATTTAAAAAAAAACAAAAGCAAAGAAAAAATTAAAACCTTGATAAATTTTGAAATTAAAATATTTTCTCTAATTTACTTGTAATTTTTGATTCATTAAATTTAATCTAAGTAAAAAAATAATATTTAATTAAATAATCTCTAACCTTGTCAAAAGCATAAGATAATTTTACAAAATCTAATTGTTGTAGTACTTCATTCATTAGGTGTTATCACTAATGAAGTTGTTTAATGTAATACAAGTATTTTATATTAAAAAAAAGTGTGAAAAGAAAATGTGTATCATGTTTGTGTATAAATATGATGTGTGCATATTTTCTAAGAAAACCCATCAGAACATGCTAATTTTTAGTTTTGTGCAAATCAGGATATAAATTCAGAATGCAGACATAGTTATATAATAGGTCAAGTCTTAATTTCACTCAAATTATATAATCATCTAAAGAAACATATAATAGATTATACAAAACATTTAATTTTATTAAATGATTAAATGTATTTGAAAAAATTACAGCATACACTACACACAAAATAAGTATAAAAAGACATTTGAGAAAACCATTATTAGATCTCTATATTAAGCTTTATCTTTTTAGAACTCCTTTCCATTACATTTAATTAATATTTATATAACTTTACAATGCATTGTCTCTTTACACTACATTCATTTGGTTTAATATTGAATGAGTATTTTTTGCATTTTGCATACTTTTGGAATACATACATAGGATAAATACATAAAAAATAAAATATGTTATAAATGTTGATATCCATCACACACTTGTCATGCATCTAAACTCTGTGAATTTACAATTCTATTATATTATCAACACTTTCCTAGACTTAAGGAATTATCTCATCCTGAGATAAAGTTGTAGGAAGTGTGCCTTATGTTGGCGTTAATAAAAATTATTGTGCTAAGGGGATGGTATAAATAACATTACTTGTAGTAATCACTCAAGGTTATATTTACTCATTTTCACCTCTTACACACAACTTATCCACCCTTGTAGATTTTAAACTTAGTGTATCATTCTACTAACCTTATAGGTTTTTAATAGATTGGTGTAACTAGGTGGAAACCCTTTATGATTTTTGAACAAACATAGGCCTACTCCCAATAATTAAGGTCTTCATTATCAGAATAATCTTCAATTTTTAAAAACTAGTATCTACTTAGTACCTAGAGATAAGAGAATGTATAGGCTATGTTGATGGAACTAAAAAATAATAAGAAGATGATGTTGTAGGATTTATTTTAGAAGAATCCAATTTTTTTTCTAAAGGTGTTTATTACATTTATATGGCTTGTTGTGTAGTTATGGTAGATTTTTTATTAGAGAGAATTTAGTGGGATGAATTAGGTCTCCTTGATTATCTCTATAATGAAGATAAAAAAAATGGGACAAGTCCTTCTTGAACATCATCCAATCACTAAGATCTTCTTACACCATACCAATAATAGTGCACAATGGAACTTGGTACCCCATAATATTTTGAATGTCATCATCTTTTATGAACATGAGGACTTTCACAACATCAAATACCTTATTAGTAGATTTATTATTATAGCTCCTCCAATTTATATGCGTGACTTTAAATAAGAATGACAAAAATGTATTGTGAAGTATCCTAGTTTTCCATGTTTATAACTTTTGCATAATAATGCCTCTCAAATCAAGAGATTGATTCAGTGTGACATCCATCTCATTAGATGTAACTGATTGATCCCCCATTGTTTTTTTCACTTTTTTGGCCTTAGAAAACTCTAGGTTGGTATCACTCCATATTGTGTTCAACTATTATTTCTAATTGAGCATACTTTTGGATAAGTGTTGAGAATAGATGATGGTAGTGTTCTAAAACTTATTTTATCCTTTGAGGAGATAAAAAATTGCATTTATTTCTTCCTTCCTATTTTGACCTTCCATTTGAAACTACTTTAGGTTTTTAATATTATTTTGTTAGTTAATAAAAAGGGGATATTGATTATTTTTATCATACATAATTTGGTCATGCAAGAATTGAGTTACCAAGGTAGTATAGGTGTTATCATCAATTACCTAGATTTAGCGATGTGGAGGTGCAAGTTTATGTTTTCCTCCCACAATTCTGATCCCTTTTGTTTTGTTATGCAATATTTTTGTGTGATAGACTCCTAGGAAAAAAACATTCCCTCCATTTTATTTGATGAAGGAAATTCTGAAACACTAAGTGATACTTCACATACCATTATTTCAAGGGCCAAATTAGAATCCATAGATGTCATAAGTGCCTTATTTATATGCACCATCAAAATTGATAAGGTTGTCCATCATGTTATGTAATTATAGATTGTGCTAGGAAGATTCCTCTTGTACACCCCATTAACTGGACCGTGATCCTTTTGATGTGTAATATGGTTATTAGAACTTGGGTATAACCACCATATTGATAAGTTCCATTGACTATTGTGTTGTGACTTTTATGTACATTTTACACTAATTTTTACTTTAATTTGGTAGTTGTGTCTGCTTGGTCCTTGGTCACTTACTCTTGGACCTACTTATATGTTTCCTCCTACTTTCATATGTATTTTTTATTTTTATTTTATTATTATACCTTTGATGATAAATCAACCTCAGTCTTCTAAATTTACATTACTTTCACTTCTTGATTTTATTACTCTTTCTCCTTCCTCATAGATTTTCCATCCTACATCTTCTTTTCTTACTTTTACCTCTTCTTATATTCCTCTTCCTCAAAAACCTTGTGTGCCACTTCTTCCTTCCTCGTCTTCTTTTCATCTTTCTTTTCCTCTTTTCTAACCTTATTTGTATCCACCTTTTTATTCTTCTCTTGCTCTTTTGATCCTCAACATCTTGATTTTATGATATGATATCTTCTTGTATGTATGGATTCTCAAGATATGGTTATGTAGTAACTTTCAGTTCATGCATAGGATTTTAATAATATAGAGATGAGATTGATGGTGAAGTAGAGGAGAATATGTTGATTTGACCATGGTACATCTATGTGAAGGTTCTTTTTATCTATCTAGAGGGTCTAAATTATTATTCAACCATTTATCAACCTAGATCATATCTTATGTCTATTGTTCTTACATTTGATCTTCCTATGGCTCAGCTTACTTAACTAGTTGTGCTTTATTAAAGGAAATCATATGCTCTTTAATAGTTTATGATAGTCAGGGTGTAGTATGGGATATTTTTATACATATCAATGGTTTTTATGGGATTCATTATTTATATGGGCTTGTTTTTGCCCTTGAAGATCCTCCAATTAGTGTTCGGTAAAAAATTATAGCCATCTTACATGTGTGTTATTCCTCTTCGATTATCACATCGATAATTATCAATACCTTAGGTGTGTTATTGTCCTCCAAAATAATCATTAGAATATTGTTTCACACTTGAAAAATGTGCACTACTTTAAAAAATAAAAAATCATTTCATTCTTCTTCCTCATAGACCTTAATTCCTATGTTCTCAATCATTTATTGGTATATATCCTCTCCTATCACACCGAACTAATCAAGATCATGTTTTTCATCAATATATTGAACATTCCTATTCAAAGTCCATGATTTAGTATTATAATTCTTCTCATTTAGTGGAGGTGATGATGCTTTGTACATTAGTGCCTTCCTCTTTCCTAAAATAGTCGATGATGGGACTAATTTTGATTCAGATGGTGCTTTCACCTCTACTTATAATTGTGTTTTTGATTGTGGAGGTAATTGATTTTTTCACCCCTATTAGTATCATTTGAAATGGTTGTACTGAGTGAGAAGTTAGATATTTTTATCATATAATTTTTTGCCTGTGTATTTAACATATTTATGAATAATGGAAAGGAAGTGATTAGTGCCTTTGTAATCTCATGAAAATTGATTTGGATGATGGCATGGAGTTTAATGATTAAATCATGGTACCCCAAATATTGCATGACATATATGGGTACTTGAGAGTGTGAAAGGATGATTTATTGTATTTCTACCCACCATACATTGAATCTTCCTAGATTTTGATATTATTGATTATATTTGTTGTAATAAATTTTTACAAATGTAGTAATAGGCCATAAGTCTATAACTATATTAACTAGGCCATTTAGAGACTTCCACTACATGAAGCAAATAATCAATACCAATAATCAGTACTAGAACACCTACGACATGTCATTGATTACCTTCTCAATGTTTTTAGTTGGTTTAAATACTAAAAACTATAGACATTTAAAGTTATCATTTAGTTCGTCATTTGATATGTAAATATAAGACCCCTTTTTATATTATCTCACACTTTTGATGGTTTACCAAATGTGATTTTTGATGCATTTGAAAAGAAAGCACACCAAACTATCTTATACAGATTTAATATGGATCCCCATGGATCCCCTAATATATTTCTCTTTAGTATTTGATTTAATGGTAGGGTTTTTAGACTTATATTTCATGAGATATTTAATGTGAGTTAGATGTCATGTTGCCTAAGTGATGGTTTCTATATTGATGAGTATCATGACATCTTTGGAGAGATGGATAACACCTTCATTGTAGCAACTAAGAAGTTTTAATAGCAATTATTTCAATTGACTAAATGTATCTAGCTTGAGGATTCACTCTACATCAAATCCTTGTAGGGAGTTTTGGATGGCCAAGATTCTTATTTATGTTTTTATTGGTTGATATAGAATAAATAAATTGGATTATACCATGCTAATGAATTCAAATGGGTATAGATCATGGTATCTTATTTCTATAAATGTAATACAAAAATCCATTTCTTATTTTTTTCATCAAAGAGGGGAATCAAAAGTTGTGAACAATCCACAGCTTTTATTTAGGTAGTGTTAGAATGATAGCTTTGGTTTAAATAGTTATGGTGAAAAATCCACACATAAATGAATGAATTAGGCACAAATCATAGATGGATATTGTTCACAAAGTGTTTGATTTCATTAAATTCTTGATACCATTATTTATACAATATTTCCAACTTGAATATTTTTGATATGTCACTTTGAATTTGTTGAGTTATTCACACACCATTTTACTTCTTGAATTAATTACAATCAATTGTTGATAATTTGAAATTAGTAATTCAATGTATTAAATCATTGGTTCATATAATGAGATTTTTGATGTAACACATCATATTTTCTATCGTCTCCATTATTTTATTTAACATCCCCTGATTCTAACACTCAATCTACTTTGGGAAATATGCATTATTTTAAGTATGTCATCATTAATAGATTAATAAATGGTCATTGATTGTCATTCTTCCATAATTTTTTTTAAACACCTCATTATTGAACTTAATTCATGATTAGCCATGCTTCCTTTACATGATAGTGTTCCTTTTGTGATAGGTTGTTCTCATTATTTCACTCTACGAATTTGAATTTTCCAACTTGGTTATAGTGTCCTTCAATATAGAGATAGAAATATACAATTACACTACAAACCTAAAACAAAACCAATAAAATAATACATAAAGAAATATATTAATACACATAGTGTTACTCAACACCCTCTCTAAATTCTTTATGAGATTTGAAAGAGATTACTTATGGTAAGGCTTAAACCTATATTTATCTAAATGTCTTAGGATATTGGTTCCTTAAAGGTACTTTAACATAATTGTACCTTGATATGACAAATAATAAATGATCTAAGTTACTTTCCATTAGATTCATAGATTTCCTATAAGTTCCTCAAATCTACTATCATATAATAATATACTTTATTCTATAAAAAAAATTATGGATTACAAATTGTGATCATGCCACACTTTTTAAATTTACTTACTGATTTCCTATATCTATTATGCTCTTTACCTATATTATTCCACACTAGTTAAATCCATAAGTCATTCCTAAGGAGAGTCTTTATCTCTTATTTTCATGATAATTTTAATTCATAGACTAGGGACTATGCATTATATTATTATGATTACTTCTAATCCATAAACTATATGAAATAGAGTGAAACCTATTACATGCTTCTACTTTATCTTATATGCCCATAGTATTGTAGGAAATCGATCCTCCCAATTATCTATTTTCACATTGTATCATTTTTTGGGCATCTTTCCAATGACTTTGTTTGATGCCTATGCCTATACATTGGCTTGTGGAAGATATGTTGTGATTTTATGGTGTGATATCATAAACTCCTTTGTTAGAGTATTGATGGTGATATTTATTAAATGCATTATTTTATGACTAACCAACTTCAAAGGACATTCAAGTATATTTAAAATATTATCATATATAAATTTTGTTTTCCTTAGTTCTAAAACTTGTTATCATAGTAGTTTCTACCAATTTAGTGAAGTAATCCATCATAATAATTATGTACCTTGCATGAAAACATTTATTAGGTATATTGATTTGGTCCTGAAATGCCAATTTCCTATTGTTAAAATGGTTTCTCAACTAACACAATATTTAATGGTATTTCATCTCTATGATTAGTCCTTCCCATTCCTAGACAAATATCAAAAAAAATTGTTATTTGGTGTGCATCCTTAAACAAAGTAGGCCACCATGATTCACTTTGTAATATCTTCCTTATAGTGGATTCTATTATGAAATGTCCACATGTGATTTCATAATGTACTTCTTAAATAAATTATGGTCATGCATGCTATAAAGTTATCTATAGAGTACATCATCTTTGCCCATTTTATATATAAAATGATTAATTATATTGAATGGAATGGATCTTATGATCAACTAATTTTTGTCCCTTTCCACATAGTGTGTAAGAAAAAAATATTATTCCAACAAATTTATTGTCTTCTATGTTTTTTGAGATTATAGAGACTTGAAATAGATGAGAATCTTATGATTCATCATGGAGTTATTCAAGGTCATGTCTATTGTATATTTATCTCAAGTAGTTTTTTCCCACATTTTATCTCTTAGGCTTCACATTGGTTATGAACAAAAATGATTGAAATAGTCCTAGCCACTAAAATGTCCTCACTCCTAACTTGGGATTATTTATGATATATCCCAAATCTTGTGACAAATAAAAAATTATAATGATGTTTGTATAAGGTAGTGTCTAAAATTCTTGTGTGAACACCATTGCCAAAACTTCTTGTTATGTATTTGTGTATTCTTTATTTATAGTTGAGAGTTTTTAACTTGAAAAATGAATGGGATAGTCTAATATTCATCCATCTATTTTTGATATAACAACTCCTACCATATTTATTGATGTATTGACATGAACATTAAATGGTTTACTATAGTTGGGTAAGACAAATATGGGAGTTGTTATAAACCATTGTTTTAGATCTAAAAGCATTGTTTGGTACTTATTATTTTATTTAAACCTGATGTTAATGTGCAATAGCTTTTCCATGGAGGAAAATATATTTTGTATCCTTTTATGATTCTAATTTAGTATCTTATATGACCCAATAATGATCTCACCTTTTTATAACTTATAGGAAGTAGCATACCCAAAATATCTATGATTTTGGCTTGGTCAATCAAAACCCCATCGTTTCATAATATATGATCCAAAAGGTGTAAATAAAAAATCACTTATTAAGACTCAACATAATATGTAATTATCATCAAAATTTTAACATCATTCCCAAATTGGATAGGTGCTCCTTGAATAGATAAAAAATAACCCAATTATTTATGTATACTTCTAAAAAACATGGATGAGGTCTTTAAATGGACTAAATATGACCCTAGAAAATATAATAAGAGCATTATTCAATACAAAAGGTGTTACCTTGTATGAAAAGTATCCCCATTATGTTTAAAAATTGGTTTTAGCTTGATTTTATACTATGTTCAAGTATGTGATGGTAGACACTAGACACATTTATAAGAGAATACATTTCATGTTGTATGACAACTCTAGGCCTTCATATGTGAAAGGAATTAGGAATGGATCATTTATAAAAAAATCTTTTAGTGCACATTATTCTCCACATACTCTTATTTATATTGATTTTTTAGTATGCACCACCATTAGGATAACCCAATATACTTTTTCCACTGAATAGATAATGCCTTCTTCTTGCATTCAATCTAACTCAAACTTTAACTTTAGTTTTATGTTGAGGTTTAACATGTATGGGTAGTTTTTAACAAATCATGCACCCTCCTTTAGCTCTATTTGCATCTCCCTTAGTTAAGGGTATACATATTTTAATTATATGAATTTTTTTATAAATACAACTTGATAATATCATAGTAGTTTCAATTGTTCTTAAATCTCATTCTGTGTCTAATAGTCACCTAAAGTCACAAGTTTTGTTGTAGACTTTATCCCAATATTCCCTACAAATTTATTCAATGGATCACCGTATATATATTTATAGTTACTTAGAATGAAGTATTTTAATGATATATGTCCTTCTTGCTCCTAAATATTAATATTTTTTATTAGTTGATCTTCAATTTGCTCTACAATCTTGGCTTTAGGCTCCTCCACTTTTGGCTATAGTTCAAAAACCCCTATAAATACAAGTCCTCATCAATATCATTAGATTCAAATTTTTCTTCCTTATTGATGATTTATTGAATTTTTTTAATCAAAAATTACTCTCTTTCTACTCTCCTTATAGTTTTTTAGAGCTATGTTCAAGTCCTTAGTCATTTCCTCTTGCAAATCAGTGTCTTGTGTACTACGAATATCATATGTTTATCTATGGAATAAGAATATCTTCATATTCTATAAGGATTAGTATACCAAGGGTTTCTTATCTTCAAAGATAAATTTATGAATAAAGTATTTTTAGACCTATAATAAATTCTTAGTCTTCCTTTTATAATCTTGAGTCATGTGTCATGTTGTTTTAAGTGATGCTTGTGTATACCTTAATAAATGTGCCTAATATTTATGTTCTAAACCTTGTGTAGACAATAACTATACACACATATTTATGTGCATTTTTATACATTGACATTCCTATAAAAATTTCCATAATTCCATGATAATATATGGTACTTGGAATGAATATCCCAATAGTTTGCAAGCCTCAACTCACTATAACTAAGTTATCCTATGGATTGTTTACTAAGTCATAAAATTTACTTTTAGTCCATAGTTTAGTGTATTCACCCTTTAGTATATATTAGGAACATGATGTTATAGTCTAAATATGAGTTTATCTAAGTTGTTAGTTATGAAATACTGAGGTAGTTGGCATTTTATGGTAAAACCCATTTGCATTAGATGCACCTAATGAAATATTCTTACCTAATTCATCATGTCGGTATGTGAATTAGTGTTGATTACAGACATTACTTCCAAACGTAATAAAATTATTTTATTAAATAATTATATTCCATGTCTGTCACACCTTCCTTGTATAATAAATCTAATTTAGACCTTTTCGGCGATAGCATAAATGGTGACTTGCATTATCCTATTTGCAACTATGGAACTTTTGCCTTTATTATTGCAAGTTTGAAATAAAGTTGTCCAATTGGTTGTCTATTATTGAGGCTCCATTTTTGTATGATAAAGTGAGACTTTGTATCTTATATTGTGTTATGATTAGATTCTATGTCCACCTTGAACCAACTATTATCTCTATAGGCAAAGGGTGAATCCTTCTCTTTGGGTATGATGTATGACTTGATATTCATTTTATTAAAGAGCATAATGATAATTTTATTCCTTTTATGTAAATAAAACTAATTTATCATTGTATAAATGTTTATTTGACCATCATAATCCCACTTCTTACCAACCAATGTAGGGTAGTGTGTTTCTTCAGTCTTTATGTCAATTACTTCAAAATCTCCTAGCAACATTAAGTCATAAATTTTGATTTCCACATACTTCATTCAACTAATGGGTTATAACCTCCCTTAGTCTATGATACATAGTGTTAATAGAATATAATTGAGATTACATCATCTATTAGCTTCCCATGTGGACTAAGGAATGATTTTAATCATGCTTCCAAAATCAAACACATTAATTTTTATTTCATATCTTACCAATTCAATATCCATGTGGGAATAAACATCCTAAGGATTATTAATATTCACATATCATACCACCTTATCAATGTTTTAATGAAATATCTATGCATACTCTAATAGGTTATGTACAAGATTTTTAATATTTTGTGATATGTCTTCATTTCTTATAGTACTAGATGTTTTAAAAGATTTGTCAAGGTAGTAACTACTCCTTCCTATCTCATGATGTGCATAATTTTTCCATGAATATGTACATCAATGGTTTTAGAATCACACACTAACACATCTTATTTTTGAATGTTATATATAACCTAAGTTTTTTGATACATTAAAGTCCTTTATGTCATAGGGTCAAGATATATATCCTATTTTATGTTTTTAATTATTTGGTCTTTTAAAATTTCTAAGGGATGCAATCCCTAATCTTCATGTTAGTTTATTTTAAATACTTATATGAATGCAAGATCCTTGGGGTGTAATTTTATATTATTTTCAAATTTCATTTAGGATTCTCTTTTCTATTATTTTCTAATGATGGATAATATTTGGAGTGGTTGTATCATGAGACTCTACAATAAATGTAGTACATTTTCCTCTAAGTATTATTTAGATAATTTATTATGAAGTGGTTATATTCTCCACAAAATTAGTAGTTAGTTCATTGGCACTCATATAATTCATATGGTCTATGAATATCTCCTTGGTATCCACATTGATAGCCTCTTCTATATCCTCCTTATCTTTATTAAAAACACCAACTTGGTTATTCTTAACCCTATTATATTTCTTGACACTAAAAAAAACTCCAACATGATTAATTATGGACATCATATCCCTCATATGTTCCTTGGGGAGAAGATGGATCCCATCTTGATTATTATGATTGAGGTGACAAAGTGGTCACAATTATTAATACTGAAGAGATGGGAAAGTCCATCCTATCTGGTACTAGGATACTATGATGTACAAATTTCTAGGGCCTATGCTTAATACTAAGTTTATGTTGGCAACCATATAATAATAACCTATGTCTCAGATGTTATTTATAAATACAGGCTTGGATTCATTAGATTTGTATATGTAATTGGTTGTTTTGGTACTACAAATATGTTGTTTTGGATCTCTCCTAATAATTCCAGTAATGTTTAGCAATTTTTGTCATCAAGATTGTATGACTTACTGAGTTAAAATAAATATTCTAATTTTGTTGATTATAGTGTTTTAATAAATGAAATTTCATATTCACATGCCCTACTACATGGTAGATTTCATAGAAATCCATATCAGATTTTAGGTGGTCATTTTTGTGGTGCCCCTCTTTTCCACACACCATAAACTAAAGGCCTAGACTTGGTTTGTTACTTTCATGTATCTCATCTATCTTGTGTATAATAAAATCTATCTTTACATTGATTTTCATAGTAGGCTATGGGATATATTCATAATATTCTATCTACTCTATATGGAGTGAAACTACCCAAACATATACCTTGTTATTTAACTATGTTTGAATAATTCCAAACCTAATATAAAGTTGTAGGCTTTATACAAACCATGAAACCTTATATATATCTTAGAAAATAAAATACACTCTATTCATTATATTAAAAAATATATGCTCATAATCCCAATCTGACTCGCTTGATTTTTCTCAAATATCTTTAAGATCTTAGATTGTCTAACTCACACATGTATTCACTTTAAATTCTCCTATCAAATATTATTTGACATCTTGAGTATTGAATTTGGTAACATATCTTTTGTATATGAACTCTAAATCTCTTCTTGTTAAGGATCTTATGAGCTTGCACTTTGTTACATCCTTTGTAATTACATTTTAACCTTATATTTCATATTGTAGGTTAAAATATATTTATCAAGGTTACTATACCCATCATATAGTATTAAAGTGTCAATAAATCCTATTAGTGTAGGTTTTTATTTTTCCCTATTTGTTAATTAGAGAAATTGTATTTCTTGTGCATACATGGAGTTTTCCTACATTTCTAGGATAGGCTAGCTTATGTGGAGGTGTGTATCATAGATGTGTCATAGGTGTCATAAGAATGTCATAAGTAACTCCCTTGATGGGATTTACTTCTCTATTCTTAGCACCTTGTCACCACCTTTCATGAAGGAGTTATATTCTATTCTTGGGGTGCCTTGTCCACCTTTTGTGGAGGATTTACATACTCTCCTATTTGTATTCCTCACTTTGGCCATCTCATGCTAATCAAATTTTGGTTTTCTCCATTTTGTCTTGTGCAATTTCTCTTATTGTGTTATTTTCAAATTTCTTTAGCATTTATGTGGTGTGCACCTACTTCAACTTGTGTGATCACGTCTCCATTGCACTCATATTATTTGAATTCTAGAAACAACTCTGATATGGTATCAGAGCAAACCCAGTAATCTTGTGTGTGATTATGCTTTTAGCTTATTTTTAAATCAAGAGGAGTGGAGTTCTCTCTATTTTTTAATTTTAGATTTGGTCTAAAATATATATATATATATATATATATATATATATATATATATATATATATATATATATATATATATATCAATTTTGGTTAGTTTCCTTGGCCTTTAAGCATCTTGATTGATCTATTGTGGCTTCAGTAAGGTTGAGATTTTTTTTTTTTCATTTTTGCAAAAAAAAATCTACTTTCTATTTGTTGTTCTTGGATGCCACCTTTCTCTGCATTCTATTTGTGTGACTCCAGCTTAAGGAAAGAGGTGAGGACTGCCCAAACCAGGCACTGCCCACATCAGCTACTGCCTGGTCTGTACAGTGCACCATTTTTATACTTTAGTCCTTTCCCATGCCACACTTCTGTTTGTGCCAACTTCAGCTCTAGCAAGGCACATCAATCAGTAGAAGACGGAGGTGCCACAGTCATTTCTAGCCACACCTAGCAGTCATACGGTGTCCAAATCTATAGGTTTTTTTGCAAAACAAATCAACTTCTGCACCTAGATTTTGATCTTCATTTTGTCACTTTTGCTAGGCACCATCAGGCCATACAACAAGTAGGTTTGCTTTGTTTTTTGTCTTTTATGCTACAAATTTGGACTGCTATTTTTTTTCATGAAAAGGTGCCCTCTTCTTGTTTGGCGTCCCATGTGGACCCTTAGTTGCTTGGTCTTTCTATCCATTTTGTCTTTAACTTAAATTATTTAGTGAAATTTGATTTTTCAAAACAAAAATCAGTCAATTTGACTGAGTATTCAATTTTTTAGACAGTTTGGTATTTTTGGGGTTTTCAATTAAAACTTGTATCTTCGCTTGTCAAAGACAAGGGGTGAGGTCTGGGTTGGCGGGAGGCTGATTTACCCTCACAAAGACCTTCTTTATATTCCTCATTCTGTGTCAAATCCAATGAGTGGTTGGAAGACCACTTTCTCTCGCTTAACAGGCATTTTAAAAATGTTTTAGTGCTTTTTTTGCAAAAACACTAGTTTACGAGAAAATTATACCTTTAATATCTTGCAAATGGTAGCTCATATTTGGGTGCCATCTTTTGCAAAAGTATTTATAATTCAATTTTCCATAGCTTAGACTTTTTAATTGTAAAAAATGCACTAGTTTATAAAGTGCCAAAAGTTGGGTCTCCCAGGACACATTTTCAGCGGAGTCTGACGTCCTATTTGCTTTAGTCTTGCACTGATTACTTTAAGACACATTTTCAGCTAAGTCTGATGTATTTTGAGCATGAACTTACATATTTTGGGGGCATAATATTTTAGGGGGGTGTGATTGCTTTTCACAATTTGCTTTCATTTTCCTTTTTACATACATTCACAACTTGTAATCAACACAACTTCACCTAAATTTATCTAAAAAATGGATTATTTTCAACTTAAACCCCTAACACCCTTCAACTATCATGAATGGAAAGTTAAAATTTCAATCATTCTTAGAGGCAAAGGGTTTTATAGGATCACTATGGGTACAGAAGTAGAACCCAACATAGATGTTAAAAAGGTCAAGTGGTACAACCGTAGTGATGAAGCCTATGGATTACTGAGCTTGTCTGTGTCTCCCAAACTTCTATTCCATCTAAAATCCACCTAGAATCCTAATGACATATGGGACACCTTAGAAAAGTTATTTGGGAAGCTTGATGAGATGAGAGGTCATGAGCTCGAAAATGAACTCATAAGTCTAAGTCCTAGCAACTTTGACACCCTACAAGACTTCTTCACTAAGTTTAAGGCCCTTAGATTGTAATTGAAAGAATTTGGGATAGAAAAGAAAGATGATCAACTCATCCTTTCTATTCTCACAAATTTAGGTTCAAGCTATTCAGTCTTTGTCTCCACTTTCCATGCCACAAAAAGTGCCCTTGGCACTACATGGAAAATGCCTTCTTTGGATTCACTCATTGCCGACTTGACTAGGGAGCAAGATAAGCTAATTAAAATGGGAACAATGAAGTCTACTCAACCCCTAGCTTTGATAGCTATAAATGGTAAGGATAAGACTTCAACAAAGGAGAAGAAGAAAAAGAACAAGGACTAGGAGAAGAAGAAAGAAAACACCAATCTTGCCAAAAACAACACTGAGACTTCCTCTTCCAATGCAAAACCTAAAAAGAATAAGGTTAAGTGTGCCTATTGTAAAAAGATAGGGAATATTGAACACAAGTGCATGAAGAAACAAATAGATATCCTAACTCATCCTCTAGAGAATAACAACATAGGTGTTCTTGTGTTCATCAAGCAGAATTCATCTACCCAAGATTCTACCAAGGCAAAAGGCAAGGGTAAGGAGAAAGAAAAGGGAAAGTCCCTTATAGCTACAACAACTTCCACATCTTCATGGGTCATCAACTCGGGTTCATCTCACCACATGGGCTCTTCACTAGTTGAGTTTTCATCTTTAGAGCCTTGTAGCATGACTTCAATTAGTTTGGGTGATGACACATCAATTTTTGTTGTAGGGAGAGGGTTAGTTGAAATGGAAGGAGGAACATTCAATAATGTTCTAATTGTTCCTTCTCTTTCAACCAATCTCTTATCAGTGTACCAAATCATTCACAATTGTTGGGGCATGAGAGTTGAGTTTTCACCAAATTTAGTGGCTATCAGGGAGTTGCATAGTGACACTACAGTGGCAATGGGTAGGGCAGATCACCAAGCAAGGTTATACACCTTCTCACATTTTGCATCAGATTCTTCAACAACATTGCTAACTCATTAGATGGAGTTAGAAAATTATGGCATGAGCGGTTTGGTCACCTTAACTACTTCTACCTTGAGAAACTTTGTAAACACGACATGGTCATTGGCTTGCCTCATGTCCAATTCTCAAAAGGACTTTGTGAGGGGTGCTCCCTTTGGAAGCATCCCAAAGCAAAATTTGACAAAGGTAAAACTTGGAGGGCTTCACAACCTTTGGAGTTAGTCCATAGTGATGTATTAGGACCCTTTCCCAAACCATCTTTCACAAGGGCCAAGTACATCCTGACTTTCATTGATGATTTCTCTAGGTACACTTAGATATATTTTTTCAAATGAAAGTCTGAAGTTTTGAAAATTTTCTAGACTTCAAGGCTCTTGTTGAGAAATAGAGTGAGAAATCCATCAAGGTTCTCTGAATTGATAATGGAGGGGAGTATGTCAGCATTAGGTTTGAGTAGTTTTACACCATAGAGGGGATTGATTTGTATTGCACAATCACCTATAGTCCTTCATAGAATGGGGTTGAAGAATGTAAAAATAGATTCTTGAAAGAGATGGGTAGTTGTATGTTTCACTCCAAATCCCTAGCACCATAGTACTGGGCCAAAGCTATCAATTATGCTTGCTACATTCAAAATAGGGTTCCTCAAAAAGCTTTGAAAGGGATAACACCCTTTGAAGCTTGGCATAAAAGGAAACCTAATGTTGAACACCTTAGAGTTTTTGGATCCCTAGCCATGGCCCACATTCTGAAGAAGAAACGCAAAGCTATGGAATGTCAGTCCAAGCCTTGCATCTTTGTAGGATATCTAGATGGTATTAAGGGATATTGCCTTCTAGATCCAGTCACTCATGAGTTGTTTATTGAGATAAGTGTCCATTTTTAGGAGAGTCCTAAAGACTCAACACTTGACACTTCTCCCTCTTAGATCTAATTCTTCATGATGATTCCTCATCAAATTCAAATCAGCCATAGTAGGTTCTTAAGCCAGAGACATCTTCTTCTTCCTTGAGTTTAGATAGCAAGGACAGTGATGTAGAGTAATCCACCTCTAGTCAGTCAGAGGATGAGAAGTTAGCATCTGACTTGCCCACTTTTAGGCCACTTTGGGCAAGATAGACACTTGAGAGTGCTGACACTTGGGTAGGAGATCTTACAGATGATAGACATACTAGGGGGATTTCTAGAGAGATCCACATGCTTTCTTTGCTTCAGTTTCAGATCCACAGACCTTTCAAGAGGCATCAGGGGTACTTGAGTGGGATAATGCTATGGAGGAATAATATTCTTCCTTAATCAAAAATCACACTTGGGATTTGACTTCACTTCCTAAGGGAAGAAAGATGGTTCAATGTAGGTGGATATATCAAACCAAGTTTTCAGTAGATGGGTCAGTTGATAAGTACAAGGCATGATTGGTCACCAAGGGTTTCTCACAAGTGACAGGCATTGACTACTTAGAGACCTTTGCACGTATTACAAAGATGACTTCTATCTGACTCACCTTGGCTATTGTTGTAGCACATGGTTGGGATGTGCATCAGATGGATGTGAAGAGTGCCTTTCTTCATAGAGACCTAGAGGAGATCTACATGGAGCCGCCACCAAGATTGGTTCAAGATACTTCCTTAGTATGCAGACTTAGGAAATCTATCTATGGCCTTAAATAGGCCCCTCGAGCTTGGTATGCCAAGATGGATTCCTTCCTTCTCATAGTGGGTTTCACTAGGTGCCATTTTGATCCCAATGTCTACTTCTTGTGGTAGGATGATTCGCTCTTGATCTTGGTTCTATATGTTAATGACGTTTTGATCACTAGAAGTTCTTCATCAGCTATTAAAATGGTGAAGACATCTCTTTAGGATAAATTTGACATGACAGACTCGGGTTTGTTGCACTACTTCCTTGGCATCAAGATCTCACAGTCATATTTAGGGATTTCTCTTGCATAGCCTAAGTATGCTCTTGACTTATTAGCTCAGTTTCATATGGCTAATTACAAGCCATCTCCAACTCCCTTTCTATCAGGAGTCAAGCTTGAGGATGAATGTTCTTCACCATTGGGTGATGCCACTCGGTATCAACAAATTTTTGGTAGTCTCATCTACTTGACTCACACCAGGCCCGACATATCATATACAGTAGGACTTGTCTCTAGATTCATGTAGGAACCTCATGAGCTACATTGGAAAGTAGCTAAGAGGATCTTGCATTACATATAGGGTTCACATAGACATGGGACTCATTATAGATTTGGCATAGAGGTTGACTTGGTTGGATATATAGATTCAGACTGGGCTAGAAATTCACAGACTTGTAAGTCCACTTCTGGTTACAATTTCTCTCTAGGTTATGGTCCTATTATTTGGTCTAGCAAGAAGCAGAATGCTATTGCTATATCATCCCTAGAGACAGAGTACAGGGGAGCTATTAATGGAGCTACTGAGGCTATTTGGCTTCAAGGGATTCTTTTTGAGTTTGGCATTCTTATTAGGTAGCCCACCATCATTTATTATGACAACCAGAGTACCATTCAGATTTGTAGAAATCTATTTTAGCACCAGCAAACCAAACACATAGAGATTCAAATGCATTTCATTTTAGAGATGATCCATAGTAGGGTCATTGACTTGATATTTTGGTAGTCTTTAGAACAGCTTGTAGACATCTTCACCAAACCTCTCACTAAGAGCAAGTTCATTCATCTACAAGCTCTTCTTGGGGTGTGGTCCACATCTATAGTAGCATTATCTTCAGGGGGCCCTTCTAGTCTCTTCTTTCTTTTATGTCTCTCTTTTGTGGAGGAGTTTTTTCTATGGGTTTTCTCCTTTTCTCTATCTTATGAGAGATTGCATTTGTACATGGGTACCTCATTAGGCCTAGTTTTTAGGACCCATTTTCTATTTCCACATTGCCCACCTAAGTTGCACTTATGGGGGGTATTAGTGTAGGTTTTTATTTCTCCCTATTTATTATTTAGGGAAATTGTATTTCTTGTGCATACATGGAGTTTTCCTACATCTGTGGGATAGGCTAGCTTATGTGGAGGTGTGTGTCATAGATGTGTCATAGGTGTCATAAGAATGTCATAAGTAACTCCCTTGATGGGAGTTACTTCTCTATTCTTAGCACCTTGTCACCACCTTTCATGGAGGAGTTACATTCTATTCTTGGGGTGCCTTGTCCACCTTTTGTGGAGGAGTTACTTATGTACTCTCCTATTTTTATTCCTCACATTGGCCATTTCATGCTAATAAAATTTTGGTTTTCTCCATTTTGTCTTGTGCAATTTCTCTTATTGTGTTATTTTCAAATTGCTTTAGCATTTATGTGGTGTGCACTTTCTTCAACTTGTGTGATCACGTCTCCATTGCACTCGTATTATCTAGATTCTGGAAACAACTCTGATAAATCCTACATTAAGATCCATGCTACCTATATTCACACTTGAAATTAGTGGAAATTATGAGCTAGACTTAGCCAATATTTTAATATTTGTTGCAACTTTAAATTTATCCAAAATCATTTTCTTCCTATCTATCACTTTCTTGTTGTATAAACTATACTCCCTAAATTTATTTATAAAATATTAAAACCATGTACTATCTTTATTATCTTATGCACTTTTTATTCTTTCTATTGATAAATTAAGTATAGGGGATGTGTACTCTTGAAATGAATGATCCATGTTTGTGACTTATGTGTCATTTTAACTTGAACCTACTTTAATCTTATGACTTAACATAGTTTATTAAAATTATTGTTCCTTATCTTCTCCAAATAAAATCCTCCTTTGTAGTTGTGATCTAAAACTAATTTCTAAAAAATTTACTTGCTCCTCTTCTCTCTTTCCACTTTCTTCCATCTCTTCAACATCACTTTTCCAGTCTATGTATATCTTTGAGATCTTATACATTTCATATCTTATTTTAGGCCCTCTCATTTCCTAATCCTCAACATATCCAAATTATATGACTCTCTATTCAACTCTCCTTATTTATCTTCTAAAATTTATACTCTACTCCTACTACAAAATAAATTAGGATTATTATGTTTATTCCATATTCTATGTTATAGTAAATTTTTCTCTAGTCTTAGAATTCACTTTTCACTCAACTTTTATGTCCTCTACTTTTGGGGTTTAGGTTTAAGTTTCCATTCTCAGTTATTCATCATTCACTTTGTTATCACATTATTATCCCTAACACCCAAAGTGACTCCTCTATGTTGGTAGGATTAGCCATCATGGCCTTATATACAACCAACATATTAATGAGAGTATGTATAAATTGTATAAGCTTTTCTCTAGTTACACTCACAAACATATCATCCATAACCTCAAATATAATATATCCCTATACAAAAAATGTAGTGATGTATCCATTGATAACAATATTTATCATATTTTGTATTGCAAAAGTCCAA
>JARHVA010005227.1:627500-737500 GCA_037957365.1 Torreya grandis | reverse complement strand
TGCCTTATGCACATGTGTTCACTAATCAGGTTGAGATATAATAATTTAGGCCATGATATTCATAATTAATAAAACTATAGTTTTAAAACATAAAAAAGGTATGGGAGTGTAATGGGTTGAGCTGACCTCAATCACCCCTTTGATAATTTACCAGTACCTATATATCTAGTACTTTAAGGAGGGAAAACAAGCCCACATAGTTCTCCCACCTAGAGTGATTATCAAATTATGCTCATTGACTATGTGGATGAAACTATAAATATGGATTTTATATTTTAAAATTATATATAGTTACTTGCATGGAATGATGTTTACTCAGCTTATGGTTATTCTTTATGAGTGATCTTTAATTTGCAAATAATAGGGTAGATTTTCTCAATGTGAAATAATGTAATAACTTGAACCAAGTGAATTAAAAGTGATTATATTGAATGACATTTCATATATATTTATAGGTGAATATTTTGATAATTTTATTTATCCAAACTTATGAAATCAGGGAAACACCAAAAGAATGTTTTAATTTTCATAAACTTATAGTTATTTGGTATGGGATGTAGCTAGTGACATATGGCAAACTTGTCCAAAAAGATCAAGGACACCTATCCTAATTTAAATATATACTAAGGGTGATTTTAAGAAGTTAGAGAATTTTTATTTGAATTTGAATAATCTTTGTATTATTAATGATATAAAAATGGTTGAGCCAACATATGGATAAATGCATTAGAATAATAGTGGATAAGATTAATGTATTTATATGCAAGTCATGTGATTTAGGATGTGTGAATAATTAGTATGGTAAATTAAATTTGATTAGATTCATGTGTCTAAATTTATCCCCCCCTGCCCACCCCCATTCATTCTAGTAATGACATTTCTAGGGTAAATGATAAATAAATTTAAATTGAGTTTGTACAACACACTTGTGTAGGGCCCTCACAATTAGGAAACCCTACAACAAATAATGAAGTAGTCATTTATCCACTTTGAAATTTGGAAAATGTAAAATTTGAAAATTTAAAATTGAAAAAAGAGCAAGCATGGATTACACCTACATGGAGATGGAACCAAATTACTTTATAATCTATAACTAATGATGGATAACTTTACCCCTTTTTTGAATCACTTATATAATTTAAACCAATTGTGAATTAAGAGATATCAAGTCTCAATTTTAAATATCTTATTAATATTTTAAGTTGTAAATATGTATTATTATAAGTATATTAAATAGAAATATTACCCAATGTAAATATCTAAAAAGGGTGTAACCATGATGAGTATTCTAAAAGTGATTCCAAAGTCATTGAATGTCACTAGACTTGTGTTGGAAGTATATACTAAGAGAGGGGGTTGAATTAGTTGTATAACATTAATTATTCAATTGAATTTATCATTCTATGAATAATACATTCACATAAGAGATCAATGCATGAGCAAACAACTACACAAGCATACAAGAGATATGTGGAAAAACCTCTTAGGGGATAAAACCCATTAAACCATGTAAATGAACTACTATCCTAAAATATAGAGTTAATGAATCACCAGATTCACAAGAATCTCCAACCCCTACCTTGTTAAGTACCCACCTAACTAGTCTTTTGTAAGGTCTATCTTGCAAAGAAGCTCCAAACCCCTAGGTAACCAAGAACGAAGATAGATACCTTAAACTTAAATCATCTTGGAATACATATTTATAATATTAAATTTATTATTACCTCCATTTTTTTAAATCATTCTTCTTCACTCTCACTAAAACGACTTATTGGGTTTACTCCCTCAATCATGCCTCTTCTAGGCTCATTAGGTATAATGACCTATGAATCCACCTAAATAAAATTAGTTATATATTAATGTATTATAATATTATCATTTTATGTTCCTTAATTTAATAATCCTTATTTTTTTAAGGGTATCTCCTTTGCTTGTATCATTTCTTCTCGTACTATCTCAAATAGGCCAATTAAGCCTTGCTTTTAAAGCATACTCTTTCTTTCACTCATATTGGTCAGCCAAGATACTTTCCATAATTTAAATACAATTTGAATAGTTAAAAACAAATTTTTAATGAGTGATATAACCACTCCATATGTCAATTATATCTCTTTAGGACCAAAACCCTATTAGGCCTAATAGAGACCTAAAGGAATTAGGCCTTCTCTAAGGCACACATTACATTTGAATTCCTTGGACCATATTAAACTTATAAAAATTATTTAAAAACATATAATAGACATAAAATAATTAATTTATCACTCCCACATAGGTCCATACCACCTTTAAATCCAACTCACCCTTTGAATCAAGCCATTTAGCCTACTCGCCATTAGGCCTTAAAACATAGAAAAGTCTATCTCATGAAACTAAAGAATAATTTTTATTTTATTAAAAAATAGACTAAAAAAAATAAATATATAATTAATGACCTTATAAACCTTACCATTTCCATTTTACATCACCATACAATCCAACATGCCTCAAACCAACTCTTTTAAATGACCACCTAGACTCATCAAATATAGTCAAAGTATAGTCAAGAAATATTGACTCTTCAAACTTGAATAAGGAAAAAATATTAATTAAAATTATTTATAGTTAACCTTTGATAATTACTTGACATATTAAAAATTATTGGTTTCTTTAAATATTTTCAAAACATTCCAAACTCTCCTCTATAAAATGGCCACATAATAGATGGATGTAGTACAAAAACACAGTCACGAAGAAGATCATGTTTATAACTTAAAATGGAACATAAACTAATATTAATTAATATTAATAGTTTATATATGATCTATGTATCATTTCCAAATGGATATATAACAATCCATGGTGACAACCATTAGTCTTACATACCAATCTCTCAAGCCATTCTCTCATAATCAAAACACAACTAGACAAGTCCTTTTTGATTTCATGATTCAAAAAATTAAACTATATCTATAAATTTAATAAAGAATTAATTTATAATTTAAATACCAAAAAAAAAATATTCATTTTATGTATCACCTCTTGTCATAAGGACTCAAACACATCACATACCCTAGCACAATTAGAACTATCAATTTTTCACAAGAATACAATCATGATGAACATGACTTAGACCATCTATAGAATAACTTTATTGAAAATAAAATGAATTAAAAATTTCCTTTATTATCCTTAACACATATTAAAACACTAATACATATATTTCATATGGAAAATATAGAACATATATGACAATCCTTAGAACTTACTCTTTCACTGTCTTGACTTATATAGACTAATCAACTTCAGATCACTTTATTAATTGTGTATGAGCACCATAAACACTTAAAAAATAAGTTAAAATTAGTTATATGTCTTAAAAACAATATCCCAAATATTTTTATTCATCCTTAAACACCTAAAACTCATCCCTAAACTGTGTCTTACTCATGCTTGGTTTTTATCATTGTTTTCACTCTTTGGTAGATTAGCAATAAGTCATATTATATGACAAAACTGATTAATAAAAATAATATTTCTTGATAAAATAACATAATGGTGATAAATATTTAGTCTTTGAATTCAACCTCCATTGATTTGTATACATTGACCTAGTCAACCCTTCCCATATCAATATAATCTTTAGAACGAGGCACTTTTTTGTACCTTCTACTCACTAAATTTACAAAATAATACCATTTGGGTATGCCTATAGGAGTTATATAAAACATAAAATTATAAAAATTTACTTTAAAATCCATTTTTTTCACTTTCTATCAATTTTTATCCAATCAGGTCACTATAAGGGTTTAAAGAGGGTTTAAGACCAATTTACATTCTTAATGAATGATCATAAATATCCATACCTAAAACCACTTTAAAAAAAAATTAAACCCTTCTTAGTACCATATTATATCTCTCTTAAAATTATCAAGTCACCAAGAAAAGTATGCATATGCCAATGAGCATCAAAACTTTCTTCTCAAGCTCTCAACTCTTCATTATACATGCATAAGAGACCTTCCAACATGATTTCTTATCTTTTCCTCTAATACATGACCTAAAAATTGGGTCACATGCTTGAAAAATCCTATAATATCTCATTCCATTCTTACATGGTCTTTGACACCTTAGAAACTCAACTTGAAACTTCATTTGGACCTCATTAGGTCTCTATGTACATTAGGTCTAGAACTAACAATCATACTTGGATCTTTAAATCACTTATAAACCTATTTTATTTATATAAATACATCATAAACATGTAAAATAAATTCTCTACAATAATATTTATTTTCATTCTTTACAATATTTAAATGATAAAACTTGTGAACAACCACTCTATCCTTGAATAACACTAGCCTTGTAGACCATACTCCAACTTTCATGAACCAATAATCTGATCTTGTACCTTGGACACCTCCTTGAGATCAAAAATACATTACAATCATGGACACTACTGAATTAAATCTTACACATAATCCATCCAATAATAATATATATCCAAATAACATGACTTATTTTATTTACCTTGCAAACACACACGCAGTGTTTGAAGAGACAAAATACCTTGAAACCCTTAATCCTCTACCTTCCACCTCAGGAGATTATTATTATTTTAAGGGATAAAAATTACCATTATTATATTATAAATAAATTTTATAATACCTTTAAAAAACTTCCACACATTTTTATCAATCACCTTGAGCTTTTTGAAACACCAAACAACTCTACAAGCAACACTATTTTGCCATTGTCAAATATTTTGACACTCAGTCAACTTTCATTATGTATTTCATACACAAACACATATTTTGAAACCTCCTTAAATGTATATAAATTATCTATAATTATTTAATAACATCATTCAATCCTTATAACATTAAAATACGTTCATTAGACAAGTTATAATCCACTTTTTCTCAACATGTCTTTAGAGTCCTTCTAGATTGTCAATCTTGGGTTTGATCTTTGATTTTGCTTCCACCTAGTCCTTATGAGATTCCAAATGGTTCCTTTGAAATTATTTAAAATTTTACTGATATCCTTAAGCAACACATGACTTACCTTTTTTTATGTGTTTATCGAGCCTTATTTTGACATCCTTCTCTTTAGATCACTCTGCAAATACAATCACTACAAATAAGATGAATATTGTCCTCATCATGCTTTATGCTATTTAGTATCACTTTTAGGCTATTAAACCTCCTCCAGAGGTCTATATATGATACCAATTATTTTAATTATCTACCATGAGTGGTTCTTTAATTAATTTCATAACATTAAACATTCAATTCCATTTACCATTCCATGAAGCATACATTCACATAAGAGATCAATTCATAAGCAAAAAACTATACAATCATACAAGAGAACATAAGAGATATGTGGGAAAAACTCTTGTGGTATTAAAAAATTAAAAAAATCACATTTAATACTATATTATAATGTCAAGATCTAAATTTAACTAAATCACCAACTTCACAAGGAGATCCAATCCCTACCTAGTTGAGCACCTACCCAACTACTCTTTTACAAGCTCTATCTTGCAAGTAGGATCCAACCCCATAGGAGAACAAGAATAAACTTAAGTAAGTTAAAATATTATAATATTGTAACACCTATTTATAATATTCAACTAATGATAACCTCATCTTTTTTCACTCTTTCCTCTTCACTCTCGCTGAAATAACTTATTGGGCTTACTCGCTTAATCATGCCTCTTCTAGGCTCATTAGGTCTAATGACCTACGTATCCACATAAATAAACCTGGTTATATGTGAATTTATATCCTCATATCCTATTATTATCCTTAATGACCTTATCCTTATTTTTAAAAGGCTCTCTCCTTCGCTTGTATCCTCTCTTGTCTTACTACCTCAAATAGGCCAATTATGCCTTGCCTTTATACCATACTCTTCCTTTCACCCATATTGGTTGAAAAAGATAATTTAAATATTTTTAATACAATTGGAATAGTTAAAAAAACATTTTTCATGAGTTATAAAACCACTCCATAGGCTGGTAATATCTCTTTAGGACCAAAACCCTATTAGGCCTAAGAGAGACCTAAAGGAATTAGACCTTGTCTAAGACACACGTTACATTTAAAATCATTGGAAAATATTTAACTTTTAAAAATGGTTTAAAAAAAATAATAAATATAAAATATATCCTTTTTCACTACCACATATGTCAATACCATATGTAACTCCAACTTACCACTTAAACTAAGCCATTTAGCCTACTCACAATTAGGCCTTAAAACATAGAAAAGTCTATCTCATGAAACTAAAGCATACAATTTATTTTATCAAATAAACCACTCAAAAATAAAAATAAATATATAATTAATTACCTTAAAAACCTTACCATGTCCATTGGACATCAAAATATAATCCAATAGGCCTAAAACCAACTCTTTCAAAATGACCACTCAGATTGGTCCAACAAAATCAAAGTACAGTCAAGAACTCTTGACTCTTCAAACTTGAGTAAGGAAAAAATATTAATTAAAATTATTTATTATGAACCTTTTATAATTACTTGAAATCTTAAAACTCATTGGTTTTAACTCTTATAAAAACATTCCAAACTCTCCTCTGTAAAATGGCCACTCAAAAGTTACCTATAGCACAAAAGCACAGTCACGAAGAAGTTCATGTTTATCACTTTAAATGTAACATTAAATACTCTTAATTCATATCAATATTTTCTCTATGATCTCTAAATAATTCAAAAATATATAGATATTAATCCATAGTGAAAACCAATAATCTTATAAACCAATCTCTCATAATCAAAACACAACTACATAAGTCCTTTTGGATTTCATGATTAAAAAGCTTAACCTAAATCTCCACCTTCCATAAATAATGAATTTATAGTTCAAATACCAAAAAAAAAAAATATTATTCATCACCTCTTGTCATAAGAACTCAAAAACATCACTTACTCCATCACACATGGAACTATCAATTTGTCACAAAAATAAAATTATGGTGAACATGACTTAGACCATCTGTAGAAACACTTTATTGAACATAAAATTCATTAAAAATGTATTATAATATCCTTAAAACATATTCAAACACTAATACATAGATGTAATATGGAAAATATAGAACATATAGGCCAATACTTTGAACTTACTCTTTCATTATCTTCACTTATACAGACTAATCAACTTGAGAGCACTTTCCTAATTGTGTATGAGCACAAAAAAAACTTATAAACCAAGGAAAAATGAGGTATATTTCTTAAATAAAATACCCTAAATATTTTTTATTCATCCCTAAAAACCTAAAACTCATCCCTAAACTAATTCTCACTCATGCTTGGTTTTTATCATTATTTTCACTCTTTCACTGAGTAGAAATAGGTCATATTCTATGACCCAAATGATTTACATAGAGACTATTTCTCAAAAAAATAACACAATGGTCATCAATAGAGAGTATTGGACTTTAATCTCCATTGATTTTTATGCATTGACTAGGTCAGCCCTTCCTATAGCAATAAATTCTTTAGAAATAATCATTTTTTATATCTTCTACTCACTATCTTGACAAACAAAGACCACTTGGGGATACCTAAAGGAGTAATATACAAAATCCAATCATGAAAATTGACTTTCCAATACACTATAGGCACTTCATAACAATTTTTATCCAATTGGGTCACTATAAGGGTTTAGAGAGGGTTTAAGAGTAGTTTACATTCTTAACAAATGTTTATAAATATATGTACCTAAAACCACTTTAAAATTATTTTAAAACATTCTTAGGACCATATTACATATCTAAAAAAATTCCAAATTTACCTTGAAAAGTTTTCACTTTCCAATGAGCATCAAAACTTTCTTCTCGATCTCTCATCTATTCATTTTGCATGCATAAGAGACCTTATAATGTGATTTATTATCTTATCCTCCAATAAATGACCTAAAAATTGGCTAAAATTATTGAAACAACTTTTAAAACCTCATTCCATCATCTCAAGGGCTTTAACACCTTATAAAATCAACTTGACCCTTCATTTGGACCTCACTAGGTCTTTATGCACATTAGGTCTATAACCACTAGTCATACTTGGATCTTGAAAGCATTTGGAAACACATTATATTACTATAAATACATCATAAAATTTTTAAATACCTTCATACTATGATCATACAAACAATCTTCCCTTTGAATATGATCTTCATCCTCTATTTATCCTCATTAGGTGTCTTGGCACACCAGGCCTCTAGTTACAAGTCACTTTAGGTCTTTGAACACACTTGAAAAATTATTTTTATGATATTAATACCTCATAAAAATATCAAATTAATTAATTACATTCTCTCAATATTCTATTCATGTTTACATAGGTCACATACTTCTTACCACAATAAGCTACCAAGCTTGTGCCTTCACACTAGGTCTCGTATGCCAAGATTAGAACTCAAACTTTGACCTTCTTGATACTATAAATTATCTTTGAAAATTATTAACCTATTTAAAATATTTATAACATCCTCTTACACCTCTATAGATTCATTTCTTATAGCCATCATGTTCCTACATTTATCTCCTAAAACTATCATGATCCTTCATTAATAACCAATGACCATAGCCACCTTCTTGTGATTCTTTTGACATCAATGACCTAAAAGAAAACTCTCATCTTGATATCATTGACAACTTGAAAAAACATGAACATACATAACTATAATATAATATGCATCTAAAAGATAGGTTCACAAGGTCATTGAGTGTAACTGAACCTCACTTTAAATTACCAATAAAAAATTTGAATTGAACTATTGTAGATGGATATATATTCTATTTTTGATATTGAAAGAGACTGAATAATATTCGTGACCATTATGACTACATTTCTCATAGATTTTAATTTTGATAAATATTTTGTATTTGAAACTATAACCATGGTACTTGAAACATGTGATTGATCATGTACTTTTTATCTTTGAATTATATTATTTAAAATTGAATATTTGAAACATGAATATTGCATTTTCTAACTTATATCAAATGATATATAATGTCATGGATCTATATATTTAGTTATAAATATAATTTCAACATATAAATTTTGATATTGTATTTTGTTGGCATATTCATTCATGTTTTTATGAATATGCGCTTTTGTTATTTTAAAAATGAGTGCATATTCATGTCACATGTCCCCATAATCTATATCAATGTACCAATTTATATCATATGTTTGATTTCTGAACTACTTTGAATCTTTAAAAACCTATACTATAGTATAGAATCTTTTTGACTTTACTTTGAATACTTAAAAACTTATATTTTGTATTTTTTAAACATGTACTCTCTCCCAAATATTACTTTTGTCTTCTAATGAAGTCTTGTATATCTAATACAAGCCCACTATGATGCCCCATGTTGATATGAAAGTTGTAGCTTACAAGTCACTCATCTCTAATGAAGAGTTAATTGTATCATGTAATAAATATATAATCATGTAGTATTATGTCAACATGGAAGGAGTATTTCATCATATAAATTGAATTTCCATTGAAGCATGTATGTAACACACTTAATGTGATCCATACAAGTTTAATTTTGAAAAAGATTTATCAATGAAGTGTGTAGTGAAGTACCCATATTTTAAGCAGACTTCATAATCAAAGTGCATGATATGTATAATGGCACCACTATTCAATCACAACATACAATGTCACACAATAAGACCACGGGCTACACACAAAGAAAAATAAGAATGTCTAAAACAAGGGATCTTCAATTTTTTCACAAAACATAGGACAAAGGTCCATAAGAAATAGGCATGTTCAAATGTCACACATATCTACAACAAATCTCATAGATATTCTCAATAAATTTGCATATAAGCAGTAAGGGCCACACATAATAAGCAAGAAATTTATACCTTATCATGTAAGAAATTAAAAAACATAAAAGGAAAATAGAAAAAGTGAAAATAATTCTATTACATATATATGTATCAATGTCATATTATAAAAAAATAGCATATACATGTGCACAATGTTAAATATGAGAAAATATCAAAATAATTGTAATAATTGTATCTTGACATGGCAAGAATGTCATAGAAAGATATATTATATTATATATAACATGTAAATTTAGATGCCCCTAACATATGCACAACCACTTGATAAAAAGGAATCCACAAGCTAAGCATCCATGTGGATAATGTATTTCTAGCATCATGATCATACAAGTTGTGAATGCATGTGTGTATATAAAAGAATATGCCATCTACTTAAAATGTGATAAATAACATATGTAAATATGTAAACTAACATCTCATGTCATTCTTAGATCCTTATTTTTTTAATAAATATTTTGAATGTTTTTTTTTTTTCAATATTTGATTTTTTTTGTGTTTATTAATGTTATTATAGGAATTAGCCTATGATCCCATAAATTTGAGTACCATAGTATATGCATGGATCATAGATGTTTAGGATGGCTTTTTATGGGTGAAAAGTGATGCATGTAGATGTACCTAAAAATGAAAAGGCATTACGTGTCATAACACAACTATTATGATCATTGGTCATATTATATTTTGAAAGATGTATAACTTGAGGAGATGTAGGACATGGTGGAGTCTATAATAAAGGATGAGAAATTATCATTACTTATGTTCACTATAGAACATGTTGAACTGCCTGATGTACTATAGTAGAAGGCATTGTGTAATATTTAGATTTATTTTAACCTTGAGTAACTATTGCATATGAGTATTTCCACTTATAAAGGTGTACCACTTTCATTTAAACTGATTGTATCAGAATATTATATATATATATATATATATATATATATATATATATATATATATATATATATATATATATATATATATATATATATATATATATATATATATATATATTGTGTGTGTGTGTGTAGTAACTTATTTTGAACTATTCTCTTGCATGGGTGCACTAATGATATTCATAATATGTGTTTGAATAGGTGCCATTTTTTTTTTCCTCTTGAATGGGTTCCTTAACCAACTATGGTGGTGGTGGGGGAGGAGGAGAAGTTATCATTGACTACTGAGGGTACTCATATTGGATGTCATAGTCTTTGACCACTTCATTTAAATGTATGTATTTGAGGTATATATGTATTCTATATGGTATATTTTAGACTTTATATACCTAAGGGTTTCATAATAAAATGATAAAGACCCTTATTCTTGGAAATTCTAGAAATAGAGTAGCCATTATTCTAAATAAATTTGGAGTGGTATCACTATATGCCCAAGAGTGTTATATATGTTTACATTTAATGATTTAAATATTCCTTATGTAGCTTTTAGTTATAAATTTGTGTATCCAAGACTCTGAAGGAGTAATATTATGCATGCATTTTACCTTGACCCATTTTTAATGATGACACTATGTATAAGTTTATTGTTGATGTGAGCTCCAATAAAGAGAGCATGCCTAATTAAATCATCATTATTGGTTTAATTATAATTTAAATTTGATCACCAAAAATTTCATTGATTTTATTGTAAATATACAAATAGTTTTGTATATTAGACGAACATATTTTTTAAGATGAAGATGGACATTGTATGCATGATGCAATTCTTAATTGTCATGTATTTTAAACTACCCCATGGTTTGGGAAAGGATTAATAAATATTTTTAGTTTTACATTGTCATTTATATGTGGTATATATTCCTCTATAGGTGTGCTTATCAAAATATTATTATAATCAATAATATCTTATATCTTATTCCTTAGTCTAAAATAGTTATTTTTAGAGTGCCTGATACATCTATGGGAGTTATAATATGCATTACTATTGAAGCCATTAAAATGAGGTTGCGTCAAATCAAGACAAAATGGTGGAGGTATAAATATAATATTTTAATTAAGTAATTTATATAACAAGGTATGAGTGGGTTATGGCAACCTTATAAATTTACTCCTTGATGGAATTGTCAATTGAATCTTGTCTCAAGGCTGTGATATTACAACATTTGTCACTTTTTATTCATTCATGTTTTCACTATATTCTAGCTTGTAGTTTGGCTTTATTTGAAAATTAATATTTGAATTAGATGGAACATTTGGTGTATATTTTATCTTATTCAAAATTACGAGCTTTACTTTTTTTTTTATTGTATGACATAACTCATCAAAAGATTTAAATTTATTAAACATTGTTTTTTACAGAGTGGTACTAGAAATATTATAATGAATATATCTTATAATTATTTATATACCATAGTTTTTGTCATATAATTTAGAATATTATTTTACCTAATGACATATTCATTGATAGGATCATTATACCCTTGCTTGAGTTTATAAATTTATTCATAGGATAATGTTTCACCAATGTTGATAGAAAAGTGTGTTAAAAATTGATCTTATAGTGGCTTGAATGATCTAAGTGAATCAAGTGTGATATAATCAAACCATAATAGGGAATACTATTTAAATATATTTTTAAAAATATTTGTTATTAATTATTTATTAAAGCATAGTCTAAGCATGTTGTATGGAATGTATAAATATGTTGTTTGAGATTGCATTTACCTTCATATAATGGTAGCTTGGGAGATAAAAACTCTATTGGTAATGGTAAGAGGATATATAAGGTTACAAATTATTATGAAATAGAGTATAATAATCCATTGAGTGAGTAAATTTATAGACCCTTTGATCTAGATGTAATACTTTTACATGTAAGTTTATAATAGTTTACTCAAGAGAGAATGCATTAGGTAAAGTTTGTAGTAGACCTTGTGTAATAATCAATTGAGATTTTTATGTTATATTTATATAAATAGACATGTTAATATATTACAAACCATGTGATTCCCCCATACCTAGATATGTTGGCACATATTTATCTATAAGTGTTGATATATAAATAAAATCAATAACAATGTTTGGAACATTTGAAGTATAAGTGACAACATGATTTTACTTAATTTGTTCATTTCTTTCAATTTATAATCATGCATAAATATCATGTGGGTTTTAATTAAGATATTTAGTTAATTATTTGTCATTAATTTCATCTACTTGCTATATACTATCTTTATTTATTTTTATAGTCATGATAAGTCCATATGTGGGGCATAAAATATGATTTATAGAAATTTGAATGTATAATTGTGTTGTTAGCCAATCGTTATAGACTTTAAATATATTTATCTTCATGGTAATTTTATTCTAGGATAATTATTGAAACAATATGGGTTGAGTGAAATTTGGGATTGCACCTTGTGTATTTTAGAATTATATTATATTTATTTTTAATTAGTACACATATATAATGAATACAAATGAAAAAATAGAATGTACTATTAAATATCAAAATATATAAATAAAATTCATTCATTATTACCATGATTTGAATTTGAATCTTTGAAATTTGTAACAATGATTAATGTCACTAGTCAAGGAGTATTTGATTTGTATGCTCTCAAATATACTAATCTCTATTGTAAAAAAATAATATGTCACAAAAAATAAATATTAGTTATTACACCATCCTGTATCCCCCTATCACTTCTCTAGGGTATATTAAAAGGATCTTCTTGAGGATAGCCACTTACTAGAACACTATAAGAACAAACAGCCTAGGGCTTTGTATTATTGAAAAATAAAACCCTAGGGGTTTTTTATACACCACAAGGCATGTGGAAACTAAAATCCATAGTTGTAATGGATTTAGTATTGGGTAAATACCTATAACACCATGACTTAGGTAAAATTGAATATAATTTTTCCCAAAATGATAACTCCTATTAATTTTAAAACTATTAGAACACATTTTCTAAAAACTAAGGGAAAAAGGATAAAAAAATTATAGTAAATGTGAAGCAAATATATTTATATAAAATAAATATTAATTCAAAATAAATAACCAAATTCAAATTTCATTTCTCTTAAATGTCTATACATCATGACTTTTGAAACCTTGTAATAAAAATTAATAAGGAAAAGTGATGCTAGAAATAAAATGTATAGGATTCACCAACATGTTTTTACCTTTTTTATAATAAAATTTTAGTTGCTTAAATTTAGATTTATATGTTAAAATAATAGTTTACACCTGAAAAATATATATTAGGGGTATACCCTTTAGTTTAACCTTCCTCATATCGAAAAGGATCACACTAGCCACCATACTTGGTCTAATTACTTACTTCTCAGTCTAACCCTAATTATTTTGATTATCTAGATCACCTATAACCACATAATGCCTAAAGTAATATATATCCTTCATATTCAATTACAAAACCTCAATAACTTTCCTTTATCTTAGATAGTTCAACTCACAGAAGGATACTATCATCAACACTATTACCCTACTCCAATATAAGTGCCCTTACCTTACAAAGACTCAAATTTGTAAATATTTCAAAGTATACCAATTAGCCTAAGAATATTATTAACCATTTTGTGAGTATTATTTTAAAATATATAGTATAAATACAAAAAATGCTCATTATTCATCTAGTAAAAATTTATAAATTATGAGTAAATCACACACTCAAGCTCAATCAATCATTTTTACAACTAAGTTATTTTTCCCTATTCATCCCTATTTGCATATAAAGCATAAGAGAAATCATAATATAGGTTTAAATCATTAAAAATACATCACATGATCTATATTTTTAAGTTATAAGATAGATCACTACATTCATTGGCATATAGTATGTTATACCCTTATGTACACACATTACCACATATAAGGGATAATTTCATAAGTTTGAGGTCCTCCTTAGAATACTATATATGTAGGCAGAACTCATTGACAAATGGGTCTTTGAGGTTATCTCAACACTATGATCCCACTAACTAATTTTTGGAATGGTAACCTAACTTAAGGCAGAGATCTAGGGGTTAAGAAAAAAAATAGTAATCGATGGTATATGCACATGATCTAGATACATCACATGAAAGGAGATATAAAACCCATAAATACCAAGGTAATTACATATTGATATAGTGAGAATGTTTTATAGGACAATAGCATTAGGATTTAGTCAATAACATTGATGCAATGTCCAAAAAGTGATCTAAGTGCCTAGGAAGCCATAAAGAATATTTAAAGAATATGATAACTAGATATTAAACATAAAACAATTTGTTTTCACACATGTACATCTTAGATATGTCTATGCATCATTGAATAAGATAAGTATTGTTTCATATTTATGATTATGCAATCAAAATATTGTTTTTATCATTATAATTTCTATATTTAGTATTTTTCATAATTTAGCACTAAAATAAAATCTCACAAACTAAATTATTTAATTGCCTTGATTTTAGTAATAGGTTATCTCACTTTGAATATCATATTCCTCCTAACCCTAAAATTATGAAAAGGGTTAAAAATTTGGTGAACCCAACCTCTCTGTCTTCCATGAAAATATTAATTTTTTTTAGGTTTTCCAACCTCTTACATTACTTTGTTGGCATTTTTATTTAGAGTTTTTATATTCTTTGCATACAACCTAGGCATGACACTAGATTAGGTGGTGTTCCTATTAAATATCTTGATCTACCCCTTGGGACATATAAAAATTATAAAGATAACACCATGTCAAATTATCCTATTAAGGAGAGTGAAAATGATTATAATGAGCCACATATTTAAAAAATATATATAGAATATATACCTATTAATGAGGATAATAAAAATGAATAAGTAGATCTTGAAAAAGTTAAGGTTATTTCATTATTTTGATAATGCATTCATGCCATTCCTAAATATATCCACAAGCTCCTACATATTATAATAGAAACTAATAAGTTTAAAACCATAGAGGAATAATCATGTGCATCTATTGAACATGTTATTATAACTATGGGGCATCCCCATATTCATGTATTTCTCTGCTTGAGAGTAACATTACTTACTACATCTAATGGGGCACAATGTATGTGTTTAAACCATTTTAATTTGAAACAAATAAAAATATTGCTACATATTCTATGGGAACCATTAGTAATTCAACCCAATTACCAGTTTCAATGTCTATTCCCACATAAGTGTTTGCCTCCCCTTTGGTGACTTCTCAAACTTCAAAACCTAGTGACGAAAATGTGTAAGATATTGTAAAAAGTATTAAAAAATTCAATCTAAGGTTACAAAAAAAAAAATTTAAAATGAAATCACATGCTATTTATTAACAAGATGTATTGCATACCTGTATATCACCTTTTATTTTTACCCTTTTCCAACTAGTGTTTGTGCACCCAAGTTCACACTTTATGATGGAAAATGTGATCCTGAGCAAAATATTTGATCATGTTATGTTGAATCCCTTGATTGTGGTTCTAATTATAAACTTTTGACTAAATCAGTTTCTAAAATCTTAAATAACTATACTTTGATATAGTTCTATGATCTACTAATAAAATTTATAAAAACCATTTAAATACCTAGATAACAAATTTTTAGCACATTTTTCAATAAACATTACTTAAAAGATATCATATGTATAAAGTATCAAGATCAAATAAGGAATAAATGAACCAATTAATTAATATATCTTGAGATATAAGACAATAATGGCAAAAATGA
This sequence comes from Torreya grandis, assembly GCA_037957365.1. NCBI lineage: Eukaryota > Viridiplantae > Streptophyta > Pinopsida > Cupressales > Taxaceae > Torreya > Torreya grandis. Next base: position 720,927 of record JARHVA010005227.1, on the reverse strand, counting down.
CCAATCCAATTGTAGATAAAGAGGTTTAAAACATATTCAAGAATTTTTTTTTTCTCCCTTGCATGATTTTATTGTTTTTAATAAATTCAAATATTTTAATGACTTATGCCATATTTATTGAGATAGATAAAGGAAAATTATTGCATTAAAAAAATAATAAGTATGTAGCTAAAACACCAACTACATCCACTAATAATTTTTATATCAAACCAAGTTACAATATAAAACCTACGAGGCTAAAAAAGACACAACTACCACAATTAATACAATGGCACAACAAAATAATAAAATCATCTTATCTAATGAACCTACGAGAAAATTTACATTCCTACTTGAGTCTTTGGATCTTTTACTTTCAAATTTGGAAGAGTGTCATATCATATATCTTCCTCCTCCTATGGTGGTTGACATGAGTCAACATTTACCAAAAGGATATGATGTTAATGTTGATTATGACTACCACCTATGTGTAGGACATTCTATGAATAGATGTTATAAACTAAAAAACAAGATAGCATACATTATTTATATTTATCAACTTAACTTCATGGATACTCCCATAGACTCAAAATCACAAAAAATAATCATTAAAACCAAAATATATTTAATAATTAATTACAATATCATTATAAGATAAATTTAGATGTGAAAATGGAATATAATTAAAATCCTAATCCATACCATTATGGGTACCCATTATATGGTATTAGTGGTAAATTTATACATGAGATACATCTTATGGTTTTGGTACCTTCTATTTCATTCAATAACAATGGGATTGTGGATGATGATTTAGATATTCATTTCTTATTTATTAGGGCATATATTTAATATTAACCAAAAAATAATGTTATGATTGATAATGGATCTAGTGAAAATGTATATACCATGTAGTTTATCACATATTGGGATACAAACATGATGAATTATTCCATTAAAATAAAATGATAAAATCATTTGATGGGAAGCTACTACAAATTTTTAGTGAGATTGATTTACCTCTTTAGGTTGATCCAACATATATGACCATTAAATTTTAAGTTATAACATATACATAAGTTTTTAATATGTTATTGGGACATCCTCATATACATAAGCAACATGAAATACCTTCCATTATGCATGGTTTCCTTAAGTATAATCATGTCAACAAGGTAATTATAGTTTTTAGGATTCCATATGAACATCCTTTTTAATAGGATATTTTTTCCACAAAATATGATTATAAAACCTACTAAGGTTAGTCATGCATGAAATGGTAATAAAAATTAAATTCCCTTTACTAGGAAACCCATACCTGGGAGGCATTTACATCAAAGAGATATAGTGGACTCTTTGATATCCTCATTCACAACCCCATGATGCATCAATTTACCTAAACTAAAACACCATATTTTAATATGGGTAACAAGACAAAATATTACACCAAATAAATTATAGAGCACCAAAAATTAGATTCTAAAAACCCCTACCCCTTATATTACTACTTCACCACCATAAAATCATATGATACATATACATAACATTATAGATTTTACAAATTCAAATTCAACACATAAACATGATCTTTGGAAACATGAACAATTTATTATAATAAATTAAAACTATATATAACCCTATGGTAACCCATTAGATTCAATCATCAAATAACACTCTCTTTCCAAAAATACCAAAAAAAACAAAAATTCATAAAAAAAATCAAAAAATTCAAAAAATTCAAAATATTTAACATTTCACATGTTTACTAGATTTTTCATATGTTATTTACTTTATATTTGTGGATATCATATAATTTATATAGAAATATGTTTCACAATTAGTTGAGTGTAATACATGCATGCATTAGACCCATGATATATCAAACATGTAGATGATGTACCTTTCCCCTTCTAACATGATACACTACATTAGGGGCATATTACTTCTATATGATATTGATTGACATAGTTTATGTTATTTTATGATAATTTTAAATTATATTAAATTATATATATATATATATACATATATATATACATACATATAGATATATATATACATATATATATATATATACATATATATATATATATACATATATATATACATATATATATATACATATATATATACATATATATATATATATATATACATATATATATACCATGCATATAATAATCTTATTATCTTACTTGAGTGTACTTTTTTTTTAATTATTTATATTGATTTTGGATCATTTTAACATGTTACTTTCCTTGTTGGCCATAATGCCTTGAGTGTTTCTTAATTTTTAGGGGGGGGAAGATATCTCTACAATGTATACCATTTGAGTGTGAAACATTTTAACATGACCCTATTGGAAGTAAAATTATTGAGAGGTTGTGGGAGGGGTTTGAATCAGTCTTAAAAAACTTTTAAAACATTTAATTTATCATTCATGAACTATCAAAGCAATATAGTGAGCTAGCAACACATCAAGAACTATTTTTACAAGCATGAGACAAGAGTATAACACATATAACATTTATTTGTGTTGGAAACCCTCAAGGGGAATATAAAACAATTAATATTTTGAAATAAAATATATATGAATATAATATAAACATCAAATTTAGTGAAGCATCTACTTCACATGGAGCACCAACCCCAACTAGCTAAACACTAACTTATCTAGGCTTTAGCAAGTAGAAACTTACAAGGAGGCACCAACCCCATAGACGACTCATCACCAAATTAGCCACCTAATTTATTAGTAACATTTATTAAACCTTGTTTCTCAAATAAATTATGATGACCACCTCTCTATCTCTTTACACTTTTAGCCCTCTCAAATTGCCCTTTAGGCTTCTTCGCTCAACTAGTCTTGTTCCTAACCTGATAAATTCATATGACCTTGATATTCATATATGGTAACCCTATTATATATTAATTATAATTTATATTCACCATTATTATGGTCTATAATACCTAATTTATCTCTTTAAATTTTTATAGCCTTCACTTCAACTCACTCTTTTTCTAACTAGTCAATTAGGCTTATTAGGTCTTGTTCTTATACTAGGCTCTTGATCATACACCTACTGGTCAAAAATAAACACTTTCAAACTTATATTTTATATTAAATATACCTTATTACATTAAAAAAACATTAATTAGACATTAAAATATGTTATTCATAGCATATAGGACCAAACCCTCTTTTAGGCCTTAAGGAGACCTAATTCAATTTGGCCTTCATTAGCACACATAACCCTTTGATCTTATTTGATCACTTTAAAACCTGATAAATAGTAGTAAAACTTCATATTTCAGACAATTATACCCATAATAAGATAATATTATTTCCATTATACTATTTATATCCAATCACCACTTGAATCATACCATTAGTACTATTCACAATTAGGTCTTCTCACACATAGAAAACTATCTTAAACAACTAAATATAACACAATATTTGGACACATAACCATGAAAATTATATATATATATATATATATATATATATATATATATATATATATATATATATGACCTTAACTACCTAAAAACCTTTACCAATTTCATTATACTTCATTACACATGGAAAGAAGACTCAAAAACATTCTTACAACTTGCTCACTCAAAACTGCCAGTTTTCCTTAAAGACCAATCATGGTGATTTTTACCTTCAACACTTGTATGAAAACTTTCAAAGAATTTTGGTGCATGTGAATGATACTATGTGATAATTAAAATATTATTAGATAGAAATATAACATGGTCAAATGTCAATATTTGTCTTATAGACCAATCTCATGACCTCACTATATACATAACTCACTAAGCTAGAAAAATCAACTTATGAGAAACCTTTTGCTATATAAAATGATCTCCAAAACTTATATCCAACATGAACATGTAATAAAATTAGTTTAAAAATTCACCATTCACTTGTATTCATCCATGTTCCACGATAATATATCCTTAATTATCTTCTCACATCTACTTGAGTTTCTAATTTTTTACACCATTAGGCCTATTAGTGACATGTTGTCTTGGATGACCAATTTAGCACACCTAAGGGCTATAACCTATTGATTAATGAAATTACATAATAGGTTTTCAATAGTGTTAAATAAACACGACTCATTTATATATTAATAGAATCCATTACATGAGTTACTAGTTGTCATATTATTGATATTTTTGGTGAAGTGGGAAAGATAAATAGATGATCATAAAATGAAATATAAATGGTTATTGGGAGCAATGGTGGTGTTATATATTTATTTTTAAATATGAAATCAATTTTGATTAATCATAGTTAATTATGATCAAAACTTGTATTCTAAATTCTAATTTAGCATGTGTATTTACAGTTAATTCTAAACTAGAGTGAATTGATAAAAAAAATGAGCAAAAGGAAGAGTAGGGGATAAGAGAAAGGTTTTTTTGATCTTCAGTCCAAACATTATGAAAAATATTAAATTTCATCCAAACATGTACTAAACCAATATATGGCATAAAATTACAAAGGCACATATCATATCATATACTAGGCAAATGTCTAAGGATAGTGTAAATAATGCAAATAAGAAATCAAATTCACTTTGAGGATTTGTTTCCACAAGAAAATATTATTAAAACACATTCAAGAAAAGTAAAGAAAATGAAATGAATCTAAAATCCTTCAATCAACCTAGCATAAGCACAAATTGACAAATCTACAGTAATAGTACACATCAAGAATTAATAGAAGCAATTCAAATTTGAAAATTAAAATAGATGGTTGAGGAAAAAACCATAATAATAATCACACAAACAAATATTGTAAAATATTTGTAGAATTATTTTCTTGCATTAATTTCTCAAAATTTACATAAAGTTTTTTCTCTAAAAACTCCCTCTCTTTTTTATAAATTATAATACCCCTTCTATATAAGACCTTGAGGTAAATCAGTTAGTCACATCAAATGATAATTGAACAAGTGTCAAGGATATTTGTCCTTATACAACATTCAAGAATTAGACACTATACAAATGGACTGATGTATAATCAATGCACTTTACAAGTTTTCATATGGTTTTAAAAGATGGAATATTCCTTTTTCAAATGATATACATGGTTTGTTACAAAAATAATATGTTAAGTCAACAAATTTGACTTTAAGAAACTCATGTTGTTGTGGTCCCTTATCTTTGCTCCGGGACCTTCATTACCTTTCCATTTTGATCATCAATCATCTTTATTTTGATGATGGGCTTCATGAAAAGTTTTTCTTGATTTTCCAAATCTTTGATGTATTTGTCAGCTCTATATAAGGCCTCCTTGATTCTTATAACATAACCAATCTTATCTTATGTAGATAGGATCATGTCCAAGATTCTTTTATTATCTACCCCTATTTTCACTTAGATTTTACTCTTAACCTCTTGCACGAACTAAGTAGACATGTGCGTAAAATATTAATCTATTATCAATCTAATGATACTAATGGTAGTTGGGTCTTTTATTAAGCTACCCAATATATGCATCATCTAGTTTTCCAACTGTTTGAAATCCTTAGAAAGATTCTCCATGTTCTTGGACCATTTGTTAAAACCCTTGACCTTCTCTATCCATATATCCATAATCATATTTAAATATGTCAAGCTGACTACTTTAAATCCAAGAATCTAGTCCTCTATCAAAATATTGATAAATTCATTTAACTTGTATAAAACCTACCATTGATTCATTTATTTCATAGCCATAACACTTTTCTTGCTCACCATATCTTGATTGGACCTTTTTGACTTTAGAGAGCTGAATATATCATACATAGTGGCCTCAAAATCATTAACCATATCTCCTACAATAGACAAAATGGATTGCTCCTACAAATTCTTCTTTTACTAATTCAAGCCTTTGATAGTAGATTGCAGTTGTTCTAGTTATTCTTGAGCCATCTCTAAGACATCCTCCTCAAATATTGAATCCTCACCAGGTTTCTATACTTTCTCCTAGGTTAAACTAGTCAAGGGATCCACCTTTTGATATATGATTTCTTCACCACCCTACTTGATTTTTTCCTTAGTCACCCTTTACAAACTAGTAGTACATAGATCAAATCTAACCCCAACTATAGATTGGGTCACATGTGAAACTAATATTTTTACTTATGATTAGGATGAATGACTAGGAGTAGCCAATCTCCTTGCCTCTTATTCTTGCAAATCAATGATTCATGGCTTCAATTCTTGATATATTGGGATGTTAGTAGCCTTCACCATAGCCCATGGATGATGAATAGTGGAAATATTTTTTAACCTTGGTTTGTAAATGAACCACTCAAGAATAGGTGGACGATATAATATGTTTTATTCACTAAAATAGTTGATTTCACTCAAATGTGGTGTGATGGTTACCTTTACTTTCTTTGCCTTTGGAACAATGGCAATCTTGGCTTTCCTTTTAAGAGGATCAATAACCATCAAGTCTAAATATTCCTCTTTTTATTTATCTTGATTAGTTTCTTCAACACTTATTTTCTTCTACATCTGAATCTATATCATAAATCATAGATATCATCTTAAGTGCATCTTAAACATATTCATTAGGATCTAATGTTATCATATGCACCTCATCTTGAGGTAACTCTTGGTCTATTGATTTTGAGAATTCAAGAAGTGATGAACTTAAATAAATTTCATTTGGCCTCCTCTTTCCAATGTTATGTTCCACTTATACCTCTGATTTGGAAATATTGGAAGAACCAACATCAATCAGTTGATACTGCCAAATAGTTATTGCCACCTATCTTCCATTTTATGGTCCTTATTCAATCTAGACTCAAGCCTTATATTATATTCCTTTAATCTAATGGTAACTTCATACCTTGATGATGCTTTAATTTTTATGAATTCAAGTGAACTAGGATCATGTTCATAAGGTACATTCAAAATAACCTTAATCTTTAAATGTTATTTTACCCCTCTATAAGGGTCCCATTATCTAAGATCATCTATCTATAGGTTAAAATACAACGCGTGTATTGAGGTAGCCTCAATGTGATCCCACTATCTAAATATAGTTTTTCCAATTTGAATAGAAAAACTATGGATGAGACTTTTTCTCTTAGTTTTTCAAATACCATCTATACCATAGAATAATTAATAGGCTACTTCTTATTTATCTAACATGTCAAGTACATAGACTATTAGTTAGAGAGGAGAATTTTGAGTTTTATTAATCCTTATTATAGTAAATTATGGTATAACCATATATCTTCCATTGCTTCAATATATTTCTTAATTAAAGGGAAAATGCTCTCCATAGGAATACTAGTTATAGCTTCACTTAATGTAGGGTATATACAATATAAAATGAAATATATGTGACCTCTATACTTATAGATGTGAAATTTCGAATATTATTTGGAAACTATCTGAGTACCACTTGGCGACCATTCTTTGTAATTGAGAATCTTTATGGTTGCACACAAGGCATCTAAAAGATATGACATTACATAAAACTTAGTCTTCTTCTTATGCATTATTGCATATATTTGTTTACTTAGGGAGATGTTGATTATCTCACTATATGGAGGAACTATCACCTTTTGAATGATGAAATACACCATGGGAACCCACATTAGATTTAAATATGTTATAGTTTCACATCCATACAACTTGTTTAACATGTTCATTAACATCCTAATTCTAGGTCTAAGTTGACTTATTGGGATTTTCTTTGTAGGGTCTATAACAACATGGCTATAAAATTCTAACCACATAGCTAGCGTATCCATCATGTTATGATCTTTAGCTCATGAATTAATATAGGTTAGGTCAATTTTAGGCTTGGGTAATTTGTAATAAGATTCAAAGGTAATTGGGGAAATGTAAGAAACTTTCCTCTAATTACGTTCATTAACTAACATACCCTATTCTATCTTAGCTTCCTTAAAAATGGGACCAAGAATATCAATGCAATGAATCATCTTTGGTTTTATAACCACATAGTGAAGTCTAATCATCTAGATGGATACAATGTTATCATATATCTTTATCGAGAGAATCTTCTCTTCTTCCTTGGTGATCATTGGTTGGTTTTAAATTAACTAGAATAATTTAGAATAATTATTGTCCCCTAAATTCAAAGAAGTAGCTATGAATTCAATGTCCTTAAACACTCATCTTTTGGCATTTGATGTCAAATACAGATCAAATTCTTACTTTAAAATATGTTTATGATTCAAAAAATTTATAATTACAATTGGTTTATCCTTTTGCACATAATAGTTCAACTCTTCAATATTAAACTAGTGAATCTAGGGACAAATTAGGGCTATCCATACACTCTTAGGGAGTTTTAGAGGTTTATATAGAGTTTTAATGATGGAAATAAATTTTTAAATATGAGCTTTGATGACTTAGATTTCATTTGGATTGTAAATTTATACCTTTTGCATGCTCAATTCCATAAGATCTACTAATATGATGTGTTTTTCTTATGTGGCATTGCCATGTCATTATGCTCATTTATTTAAAATGTGACCATTTGTCACTTTGGGACATGTGTCATTTCCTCATGAAATATTGAAGTTCAATCAAATTTGCACCATTAATCTCTTAAGAAGTCCTATATACTTGACTCTATCACTAGACATTGATCTTCCTTTTGAGCTTCTAAGATCGAGACACTTGGTAGCTCTATGGGCTTTCTATGTACCTTGAAATAAATATTCATTGATTGAACACTCTCACACCATATGGAATCATTTTGTTTGATATGGGATCTTTACATTATTGAATCCACTCACACCATTGATATTGAATGTATGATCAACTTTAGGACATTGATCTTTCTTCTACTGGATTAGACTCACATCATTGATATGCTAAATGAATAATAAAGTGTGGGCCATTGATTTATATCTTTATGAAAAAGATTGAACATGAGCCATTAATTAACTTAATCACTTGATATTATGACACTTGTCACTCTTACATTCTTTCTCACGATCCTTGACTCGTTTACCTTTGCTCACCATCAGATCTCTATTACTCTATTAAATGTGGACCATAAATCTCTAGGATTGACTTATTGACTCTGATTTACATCTAAATGGTGTTTATTTTTTTTGAATTCATCGAGATTGTGTCATTATTCATTCTTGTGCTGCTCCTCAAGATAATTGACATTTTAACTCTCGAAATTGCCTATGTATCATTGATATTTGATATGAGCTTCTGAGATCTTGCCACTTTGTGACACCTCATTTAATTCATTTCTACCAATAATAAACTAGTAAGGTAAGCATTCATGAGTATAAAAAACTTAGGATAAATTTTTATACTAAGGTTTTAGTCATATTACTAAACATGATTTGAGCTTAGACTAAAGTTTAAACATGGTTTAAAATATATAAAATGCTCCTACGTAAATTTTAATCCATTTTATAAATAATCTTGCGTATATATAAACCCATTTCAAAATTAAAAATTAGACTAAAATACTTGGACTAATGATTTATAACATTATTTAAACATGGATTTAATAAATCAATTGAGACCAAAGGTTAATAAATAATGATCAAATGATATCACACTATTTAACCAACTAAGGGCTTATTTGACATTGAATCATAATCCCTAAACATTGTTTACTTAAATGGAACTCCAATAAACCTGCAACATGGAAACATAATAATCAAACATTATAAACATTAGATGAAGTCAAACAAGGATTATATGTAAACCTATCAAATAAGGGACATGAGAACCATGATATTTAAATAATTCACTTTAATCCACTTGAGTTCACAATTTATAACAAAATTTACAAAATTGAACAAGGGTCCTCAATTTTTAGAAATAAAGGGTATGTTAACCTCAACAAGTGGCAAATTCTAGGGGGAAAATTACAAAATGTTAGAAATCAAATACTCTTGGTTTAAAATTATAACTAGACTATTCATTCCTCATGATCAAGTACCATCATTAAGATCAATTCATGATTAAAACAAGTCTTACAAATGTAGAATTGGGCTCAAACATCAAAACTTAGTCATGGTGTATGTGTACTTTGATTCATTTACTAATTACCATGGAATTTATAGAATAACTTCTAGGTTTCATGACATTAATCATTAACATTGACTTATAACATGTTTATATATTCATTATGAATCATTATTTTATGAAAAGGGAAGGCTTGGGCATTACTCTATTGCCAACCAAGAATTCATAAATCTAACAAAGATACCTTTGGCTCCACTCATGGCCTTTCTCCACTGCCAACTAGGAATTCATAGCCCTAGTAGAGGTTACCATAATCACCTTTGCTTAGAAAATTTTCAAATTTTCAATAAATCTCTTTTTTTTTCAATTATATTTAGCTTTCATCAAAGGTTGGGAACTAGAATTAGCTAGGTTTTAGGATTTTGTCAAATGTTTGATTTTTAGAAAATCATCCTTCATTATAAAATTCATCTCAAGAAATATTATTCTTTAAGTTCTAACATGACTTTGTCTTAATAATTTAGACATTCACAATCCTTATCCAAATTAGACTTAGATTAGACCAAGGTTTAAGAATATAAGGAACACTTAACCTAGATGTCAATCCTCACCAATCTCTCAAAATTATAACATCAAGCTCTAATTTCCAAAATACATAATGAACCAATATTTAAGGTTCATACCTACATTCTTGATTTTATAAGTTCTTTTTGAGAATTTAGGATGGATTAGAGATAGAAACTGTCTTGAAAAAGACTTATTGAAAGCATGGAATAAAACAAAAAACAAAACAAACAACAAACAAAATAGAGAAAAAAGAAACATGTACAAACACTATTTACAAATAAGAATAAGAAAGAAACTAATCTAAGCCTACCTACACTAACTCTAACTAATCTTACAAGTTACTCCATAAAAACTTGAGGTAGTACAACATGGAAGTAGTGCTTGAGGTATTGCCCCTTAACTGGAAAGGTGAACTCTAATCCCTTTAAGTCTTTTAATTTAAAGGTTTTTTATCCCAAATTCTTAGTAATTTTATAGGGACCAATCCATAAAGGAGTGAATTTACCATGTTTTCCTTTCGGTTTAGATGTTTTGTACCATATGAGAACTAGGTCTCCCTACATGAACATCTTAATCTTAGAATGTTTATAAAATGATATTTTGATTATGGTTTGATGTTTTTAAAAGTTGTAAAATTATTCTTCCATTGCATCCTCAATTTGTATGATGTCAAGTATCCTTGAATTATAATATTCCTAATCTTATTCCATATACTCTTGCATTAACTTTAAGGTTGCTAATTTGAGAGTGATTGGAAATATAGGTTCTTGATGATACACCAAAATAAATGGTGATGACTTTAGAGTTTGTTTAACTCTAGTTATATCTTCCCAAAGAGAATATTTAAGCAATTTATTCCTTGTCCTTGGTTGTTGCACTACAAACTTTTTATTGGCTTTCATCAAATTCTTGTTTAATGATTTTGAGACTCCATTACGCTGAGGGTAATGATTTGATGAGAACTTAAGAATTATGTTTTTATCATAGGACTTCTTTGTCAGATCAATATATATGAAAGTTGATCGATTATCCCAAACCAATGATACTGGTGTCCCAAATATAGTATAAATATTCTCTTCTAAGAACTTAATGACATCTTTAGCTCTACATTATTTTGTTGCTACTAATTCTATCCATTTTGTACAATATTTAGTAGTATTAATAATATATGTGTGTCCTTGTAAATAATTGGGGTTGATTATCCCCACAAATTTCAAACCCCATTGAGTAAAATGTTTGTCAATTAACATTGGCTTTAATGACATAGCTACTTTTGGCTCTATAATGTTGAAGATATGACATTGATGACATTATCTAACATTTTTGTGTATCCTTGAATATGGTGGGACAATAATATCCTACCCTTAGGATTTTATGAGTTGTTTCTTTTCTAGAGGGGTTTTAACTCCTAGGTTTCCCATGAAAATTACTCAAGATCTACACTACTTCTTTTGAAACACATATTAAATATATTCCTTCATAATTTTTCATAAAGAGTACCCCATATTTGATTAATAAATGTGTTTCTTTAAGCCTAAAATATCTTATTTTTCTCTACTCAATCCTTCAAGATAAGAACCATTGATTATGATATGGATAATTGCATCATACCAATCATTTTGCTGGAATTGTTGTTGATTAACCTGCATGACACTCACTTGAGGATTAGTATTATAAATCATTTGAATCAATCATTCACACCTCAGTAATTTGGTAATTTATATTTCAATATCATACTCTTGGAGTATAGACATTTGTTTCCCTTTTCTCTCTCCTAATTTATATTGATTAAGCATAAGTTTAGTTGTAGGGTCTAGAAATATTACATGCACTTTATTCCTAATAATGTAGTGTCTAAATTTTTTAATTGACTCAACTAAATAAAGTGATTTATTGTGAATTTGAGAATATTTTAACTCAAAATTATTAATATTACTACTCATAAATGTAATTGGATGATCATATTTATCTATTTTTTGAGTTAGAATAGTAGTTATAGTATGTTATGAATTAAAAGAATAAAGATATAAATATTTTTTTAAATAAAGAATTATCAATAATATATCCTATCTTATTGCTTATTTAATTTACTTTAAAGCTTTCCTTATTTATTCATTCCATATGACCTTGGAATTCTTATTCAACATTGCATTAAGTGGCTTCATATTTTTTTCAAAACTAGAAATGAACTTTCTCATGAAATTGATTTCCTAAAGAAAGACTTTAGTTTTTTTCTACTATTAGGGGATTATATTTTATATATGGTATCAAATCTATAAAAATATATATAAATAACATATTTGGTTATAATATTTCCTAATAATTTCCCTTCTATAACAAAAACAATGTTATTTTATGATTAAAATAAATTCCATACCTTCTAGAATGTTCAAATACCTAATGTAAATTCATTATATGCTCTTTCCTATTTTTATGAAACATAGTTAGATCATCCATATATATGATGATGCACTTACCTATGAGACCTTGAAAGGCATGGTACATATCTCTTAAAAGTTTGCTCCTACAATTATTAGTCTTAAAGTCATTCCTTTGTAAACACAAGTGCCCCAATTTATTGTGAATGTAGTCTTCATTTTATCCTCCTCATTTACAAGTACATTATTACAACCTAAAACCACCAAGAAAAGATATCATGTAATAACCACTAACAATTTGAATGACCTGGTCAAGGGAAGATAAAGGATAATTATCCTTTTCTAAATATTTGTTAAGATTTATAAAGTCTATGAATAATCTAATTTCTCCATTTTTATTTTTAACTAGTACTAAGTTATCTACCCATAGAATGTCTAATTAGAAAAACTATTTTTGCATTTAATATCTTCTTGACCAATTTATAGATTAATGGATCTAAAATAAGATTCACAAGTTTTTGTTTTTATATAAAAATCTTGTAATATTATTTTAATGTAATGTTATGGGTAATGACTCTAGGATCAAAGATCTTTAAGTCTTCATAGGACCATGTAATGACATATTTATATCTAGTTAGCAATTCTCTAGCCTTTCTAGATTCCTCATCTATGTTGGTTGTACCAATGTTTACTAGCTGAGGTTGACCTTGAATTCCTAAGTTAACCACATTATAATGTTTCCCATTCACTTTGGGAATTTTAATAGATTTAGCTAGTTTGTCTTGATCAAAAAATATTTCTAAGGCAATCATGATTTTGGGGATTTTGTTGTCATTATATTGTATTACCTTGTAATCAACTTTGTATTTTTTAAGAGAATTCTCATTGACCTCATAAATTATATTAACCTAAAATATTCTTTAGTTATTCATAAACTCAATTATTTGTTGATCATCACTAAATACTTTTAAATGAATGACATTGTTAGGAACTGAGGGACATGGTAATAAATCAATGTTTAATCTTTAGGAATCTTGGTTTGGCATCAAATTAGTTGTATTTGAAGCTATTTCATCATCAAATTGGTTTTCTTCTCTATGAATTGAAATAATTTTCAAGGCATCAAAGTACTCAATCAATTCTCACACTCTAAACTTGTACTTCTTAAGATAAGACAAATTGTATTGGTACCTACTTCTCACTTCATGAACTACTAGTTCAGAATAACCATACATTTGTTATTCTTTGACCTTGTGTTTGATAGAAAATTATAATACTATGATTAAAGCTTCATACTCTACCAAATTATTAGTGTAAGGAAACTAAAGTTTTTTAAAAGCATTAAATTCCTTACTAATGTGATTGATTAGAACAATTCCTAATCTAGATCCATATTTACATTCAGAACCATCAAAATATAATTTCCACTATCTTGGAATAGCATGACAGTCTCTTGAGTCACATACCTAGGGAGTGTCAAGGGTATAAACTCCTAAATCAGAATTGACCATGTTGACCATTTCATTTGTTGCATGATATTTAGTGGTCATGTGTTTCATTTTTGGCTCCCTTTCAATCCTGATTTTATTGGGAACTCCTTTCCATGGTAGCCACATGTGAGAACAATCAATTGACATGTATCCATTTAAAGACTTAGTCCAATCTCTACTTCAAAACATTCTATAAGCATCTTAAATGTCCACCACTTGAATATCTATAAATTTTTGTATCCTTAGCTCTAAAACAAGCTGCATATGAACATTCAATAATTCACCAATTAATTTAACTTTTGATTTTTCTAATTAAGTAACTACTCTATCGAACTCAATTGAAGTTAAATCAAGCTTTTCAAAAATACTTTTTGGCATGATATTTGTAGAGACACTTGAGTATAAAAAATAATTATTCAAGTTTTTACCAAAAATTGTAATTGTTAATAAGAAAAGTAAAACCTATACTTTGTTCTTATACATCATTATATTAGAATTTACAACCTTTCATGATTTACCAGGCTTTTTGGATAAAGACTCTAAAAATAAATCTCTTTTTTTTGTAATTTGAGTCAATTCATGTAAAGTTATATTAGCTTTAATTTTATTCATATCCTCAACTATATTATATCCACTCCTAGTACAATAAATAGATTAATCAACATTATTTATAGAGTTACTCCCCTTTGGAGGTTCTAGATTATTGTCTATTGTGGGATCAAGAGGAGTGTAAAAGTTATTTGATGGAGTACAACTAGTTAACAATTGATTTTTTTCTCTATTTCTCAAAAGATAAGTCTTATTTTGATACTACTTAAAATCATGAATCTCCTTTGGAGTATCCTCAGGTTCATTCTCATCTCAGAATGGGAAAATAACTCCATACTCACAATGGAGTTATCCTTAGGTTCAAAGATAAGGTTTATATGTCATTGTTATTTTTAAAGATAAGGTTTCAAAATTAACTTAATGTATAAGGTTTATCTTTGAAAATAAAGATAATTAAATTTATATGTTAAGTTAATTTTGTACCAATTCTTTCAAAGAGCAATGATATTTAATTGAACTAGCTTAAAGATACCTCCAAACTTGTGAGTATGAGTAATATTTACACTTCTAAGTTCAAATAAACCTAAATTTGTAAAGAATCAATCAATATTTGAATAAAATTATTATAACTAACATAAAAAATGTCAAATTCACAAATCTTAAACTACTTTTGCAACAATTTCTCATATATCTTTAAAGAATAGCTATCTTTAGCTAAATGAGCCAAAAGACTAGTTTTAAACAATGAATATCAATGATATTTACACAACTAAGCTAAGAAAAACACAAATATGCAAAGAATCGATTGATCTTAGAAAAAAATTCACTAGCATTAGCTAAGATACTTCAAATTTACAATGTTTTAGCTAAGACCTCCTTCTAGAACCAATTTTCATGTTTGTTGATGACTAAAAGTGAATCATAGGGTTTCAAGAGTGTTTAAGAAACACTTCTCATTTCTAGATTTAGAGAATCCATTTCATGAGTTCTTGGTTGTGATATTCTTGATATTTTTGGTGGAGTAGTAGCAAAGCTAAATAGCTAATCACAAAATGAAATATAAATGTTTTTTGGGAACAATCATGGTGTTAAAGCTTGCTTGTGAAATATGGATGTAATTTTAACTAAGTATAGTGAATTATGATTAAAAAAAATAGATTATAAATTCTAACTTATCATGTATATTTATAAATAAAACTAAACTAGATTGAATTGATCAAAAAAATGAGCAAGAGGAAGAGTAGGGTAGAAAAGAAAGGTGTTTCTAATGTTCAATCTAGACATTATTAAAACTCTTAAATTTCATCCAAACATGTACTAAACTAGCATATGACATGAAATTACAAAGGCACATATCCTATCATATACCAAGCAAATGTCTAAGGATAGTGGAAACAATGCAAATAAGAAATCAAATTCACTTTAAGGATTTACTTTCATAAGAAAATCACATTAGCACATTTTCAAGAAAAATAAAGAAAATGAAATGAATCTAAATTCCTTAAATCAACTTAACATAAGCAAAAATTGACAACTTTGCATTAAAATGTACACATAAACAACTCATAGAAACAATTCAAATCTGAAAATTAAACAAGATGATTAAGGAAGCAACCATAATAACAATCACATAAACACATATTGGACAATATTTGCAAAATTCCTTTCATGCATTACTTAAAATTTACATAATCTTTTTTCTCTAAAAACTCCCTCTTTTTTTTACAAATGACAATACCCATTTTATATAAGAACTTGAGGTATGTCAGTCAATCAAATTAAATGATAATTGAACAAGTGTCAAGGATAGTTGTCCTTTTACAATAGTCTAAAATTAGACACTTTATAAATGGACTAACCTATAAGCAATGTCCTTTAGAAGTTTTCATATTCTTTTACAAGATGGAATATTTATTTTTCAAATGATATACATGTTATGTTACAAAATGAATATTATAAGTCAAAAAATTTCACTTTGAGAAACTCATGTTGTTGCAATCCCTTGTCTTTGCTCCAAGATCTTCATTTCCTTGCCATGTTTATCATCAATTAGCTTGAAGTTGATAATGGGCTCCATGAAAAGTTCTTATTCTTGATCTACCAAATCTTTGATGTCTTTGTCAACTCTATCTATGGTCTCCTTGATACTTATATCATCACAAATATTCTCCTCTATAGATAATATCATGACCAAGATTCTTTTATTATTTACCCCTATTTCCCCTATATATTACTCTTCACCTCTTGCATGAATTAAGTAGCCCTACGTGTAAAATCTTCATCTATTATCAATCTAATGGGACTAATGGTAGTTGGTTCATTGATCATTCTATCAAATATATGCATCATATAGTTCTCCAACTATTTGAAATACTTAGAAATCTCCTCCAAGATCTTGGACCATTTATTCAAAACCTTGACCTTCTCTATCAGTATAACTATTGATGTTTAAAATTGTGCTTGTTCTAACACCAACAATGGGAAGTTTAAAGATGTGGGACTTGTGACTTGAAACAAACTATAGATTTTTAATAAGTTGGTCTCTTCTTTATATCAAATGTATACTGGGAAAGGGATAGGAATTTTAATAGAAACACAAATGCATGAAAGAAAATCTAACTATGGTGATGCACCTAAATGTAATTCGACCTTAATCCTAAGCACAGTGAGACTATATGTAAGATTTATTTACGTTTAGGAGAAAAAAGGTGCATGATCAATGTAAAAGATGGAAATAATAGAAATAGAGGCTCACAACATAGACTGCTTTTGCAGTGATACAAAAAATGTCAACAAAGGCATAGGGTTCAATCTTCTTATTTGAATTTTCTAGTCACATAAGTGGCACAAAAACACACACAGTTATATAAACTTTCCAACTCAAGAAAATGGAACAAAGGCAAATGACATTCCTAATCACAGCTCTAGAAAGTCTAAAACTCTTGACAAGACAACCTAGACTACTTTTGCAATGACACAAAAAGTATCAACAAAGGCACATGACTCAATCCTCTCATTAATTCTCCAGCCACATAAGAGGCACAAAAACATGCATAGTTACATAAACCTTCCAACTTAAGAAGATAAAACAAAGGCAAATGATATTCCTAGTCAAAGCTGTAGAAAAGTCTAAACTCTTAACAATAATTCTCTCAAAAAATTCTCTCTGGTATCTCCTGATCCCCCCTCTTCCTAGTGATTATTTATAGCCTTGAATTCACTCTAGATTTTTTGCTTATTCCCAATATAATGGCCCAACTGAAATCTAACCAAACTTGGAGTGTCTAACAGAAGATATTTATTAGATTCTGAAATGCTCTATCTTCTGGTAGTTCATTCACTAAGATAGATAACAGGACACTCCCTTCTCTTAAATAAAAGATGACACCTAGCCAATTCTTTGAAAACCTTCTTATTACTTAGGAGACACTATAAAATGACACTTGGAACATTTTGCAGCACCTATTGAAGACATGCATCACTTTTTGTGTAATTTATACTTCTTTTTTGTATTTGCTTATCAGTGTTTTGCCTTTAACACCTGTCACAATCCACTTCCTTGAAACTTTAACAACTTAAAATAAAATAAGACCCATAGCCTTTCTTTCCTGAGCAACTTGAAAAGGAGCATAGGGATAGGTGGCAATTTTTGCTTTCTTCAATAAGGACATGTGGCAATCTTCACTTGCTTCAATAAGGACATGTGGCAACCTCCACTACTTTTAGATACCTTTTGAGAAACCTATGGAAGGTGACACATGTTGGTTTCCACTTAACTCTATTTATATTATAGAAACAATCTTGCCTCATTTTATATTCACATGGATAGTGACACTTGGCAGCTTCTACTTGCTTCAGAAACAAAACCTGAGACCCACCACAGTCTTTGTTATATCGGTGAAGCAAAATGAAGATAATTTGGATCTTAACACATGGTGGCTTCCACTCTCTTCTACTGGGATACATGGCATCTTCCATCACTTTTAGAAAAACAAATTGAAGCCTTCTGTGATTGCCACTTGGCACTTTCTGCCTGATCCTGATACTTAGCCTTTTGAAACCTTCTGCTAAAAGGAAATTTGAAATGCAGATGCCAATATGAAATGTGGATGTTGAAACTTGGTGCATTGCACTGAGTCAAGTGCATTCCACTAAGTCACTATGAGATACGTGGCATGTTCTGACAAACTCATAGAAAGTATGAAAGGTGCCTCAGATGATGACACTTGGTAGCTTTTGCTTGACTTCAACACTTAGACAAAAATGAATCAAAAGGAAAATTAGCACCTGCACTCTATTTCAAAACTTCACCATCTCAGACCAAAGTATGTGGGAACAAAATTTTGTAGCACGTGACTAACACTTAGAATGAAACATAGAGTATTTTTGAGCTTGCTCAAAAAAAAGAAACCACAACTCTCGCTAGATCAAAATTTCAAAATTATAGCTTCAGTAATGCTATTTGGTAGGTAGACCACTCATCGTGAGATAACCCTTGCTTATTATGTGATTCATTGAAGGATAAATCAAGGTGAATAATATCCTTGTATGAATTTTTTTGCAAAATCTAAACTGTAGCCTTTAATTTGAATTCTAGCTGGGAAATAGAGACCAAGATAGCTTCTACCTCAGGGACTGATGAATCATCCCTTAGATCCTAGAAAACTATTTGATCATTCTACTTGGCCAATAGTAAAAGTTCAATTTCATCAACCATTAGCACCATGTTCTCATCAATAAATGGAGAAGGAAGACCTAACTGCACTAGATCTTCAATATGATGTTTCATTTCATTGATTCCTTCCTTCATGACATCTAGAATCTCTCTATAACTGATGGTTGTGGAATTACAACTGAGAACTTCATTTACAAGCTTAGTAGTGACCATTCTATTCTCAATTCCTCCTGCTAACAATGTTGCATCCATTGCATCATAAATCTTTTTATCTAATGTTTCAGAGTCCATTACTCTCCTAAAAACTATAGCCAGAGTGTTTGCAACTAAATTATCTACCTTTTGAAACAATTTCTATGTATTTAGCAGGAAGGTGAGAAAAGGCTTGAGATGAATAATCTTTAAAGAGATTCTCTTCCACATGGATTCATATAGCTCCTTCACCAGACTTAACACTCTAACACTCTTTGGCCTATTGGCTAGCTCCAGTGTTAATTGTGATGCTCTCTATCACTCTGCTTGAAATTGGGCTTGTATAGCTCGGGTATTATTCTATTCACTTAGCAGCTTTTGTTGTAATTGGGTAACCTATAATAAGTGTTCCTCACATTTTTCTTTCAATGCTACTTTTTCCTACCTTAGGATTGTCATTGCATCCTTTACCTATTTGAGCCCTACTTTTAAAGAATCATTTTGGGCTTGAACTAGCTAGTGAGTTTGAAGAGAAACAATATCTTGCAAATGTTTATTCAAATTCTCTATTTCATTGTCTTTTCTATTGATCTCTGAGGTCAAACTATTATAGTTTGCCTTTTCCTTGGCTAGATCAGTTTCCATCTTTTATAGCCTCCTTGATGTCTTTAAGTAATCTTTAGCAACTATAGAAGTGGATTCGGTTAGCATCTCAATTTTGTCTTGTGGCTTGAAGAGGGACATGTTGATGGCCACTGCATTCATTGTGTAGTCCTCCAGCTACATCTGCTTAGTTGGCTTTATTACATTTGGTGACAAATGAGTCACTGTCAATTATTGTTGAATGGGGTCAAGTTGTGACCATAGATGGGGAGTAGCCAAGGCTTTATTTTCTTTGATCTTCTTTTTCTCTCTTTGGGCTTCCCTTGCCTTCCTAGTAGCATCCACTTGGGTCTAGAAGGTAGAAGGAAGGGCAATGTGCCCACTCGTAAAAGGATGTCCCTATGGTAAACCATATTGAATAGCCAATTGTTGGCTATGGGCAATCTAAGGGGAAAGTTTCATGGGAATAGAGGGGGAGAAATAAGGTAATGTTAAAACCTGAGGTGGCACAGATGGGGTGAAGTGAGAAATGGGAATGGCAAAAGTGGTAGGGGATGTCATCTGGCTAGATGAAATCATCATGCCAATAGGAGAATAAATAGACTGAGAAGGAGAAGGAGGAATAATACTTACCTGAGGAGCAATTATAGTACTCTATAATTGGCACTGTGGGGTGTCTGTCTCCTCTTTTCAATCAAATTGAAACTGCACCCTCTTTCACTTCTTGGGTGTCTTTTCTTTTAGCTGCATTTCTTTTCCTTTCAATGATGCTTGTGGAGAACTAGGAATATCTATAACTGATGCCAATGGGGAAGCTTGTGGTGGTGAAGGCACCACACTCTTTTGCTTTTCCATGACACTGAGATATTGGGGCCAAATTGATATAATTATTGCAGCTATAGTTTGCTCTTAGGCTTGTGACTCTTGGCTTGACCTGGTGCTAGCTTCCTGCTCTACACTCAGTGTTGGAAAATTACTTGTCTCTGGGCTAGATATAGGGGAGAGATGGCACTCATCCCATAGTTCTTCCCATCTCTCATATGTGTCTATGTTCTTGAAAGAATGGGCTGTTTGACAAATTTCTTGCCTATATTTCCAATAGGCCTCTATTTTCTCAGCATCCCAATCTTTATTATTTAGTGTCCTTATTAAGCCATAAGTCATTCTAAATTTAGGATCATAATCCATCTATTTAACATAGAATGTTTCCCAAGGTCTATTTTGTGGAAGGGGTAAGTTTGTTAACTCAACATAAAATCCAAGAGCATCTTCTCTAGGATTTTTCTTGTTTCCCAAAAAGGGTGACCTTCATGTGTAATTTTGGTTGCAACCCTATTAGTCCTTATCTAGGAAGCTATGAAACTGTTTGGGTCATAAACCCATTTGTCTTCTATTAGAAGGAAACCTAGAAAGGCTAGCTTTCTGAGCAACACAACTTTAACGTCTCTAGTTTGCAAAACCGTGATGGTTATCATCCATGGGAGGTCATACATTTTTCTTTTCCTCTTCCTAGAGCCATATTCATTGTCGACTATAGATACCTACCTGGTGACCTCTAAGAATGCTAACCTAAGAGTCAGAATCTTGGGTAGCAACATTGGTTCCCCACAAAAACCATGGACTCTTATAATTGTATGGTGAGACCCAAAATAGAAATCATAAGGAATTGGGAAACTGGCTAGAAGGTTTTAAACACTTGGAAATAATCTATTCATGACTAGTTTAGGGATGAGGTGATAAAAATCAAGGGTAACAAATAATTTCTAAAATTCATATGGGTCACTAGTCTTTGACAAAATATGTGTCCATGCAGACACATGAATGGTCCTTTAGAGATCAAAACTTGGGTCATACATATCAAGATAGATATGTTAGGCAAAGAGGTCAGAGTTCTAAAAAAATATGAGGTGAAACAAATAAGAAGAGTACTTAAAAACCCCTTTCAATTTGAAATGGGCAAGTTGTTCCACCATTGAGAAAGTAATTTATTCAAAAAAGTCAAGCCTATACTCCTAAGTTTTGTTGATGGTATTCACCCTAAAAAGGATAGCCATTTGTTCTACATAAACTACCATATCATCTTTCATGCCAAAGATGAAAGAAATCATAGGCATTACATCTTGGCTAGCTTGTGTGAATCGGGCTCTTGTTGTAGGGAGTGTAGGAGCTGTAGTGTCATCATTGCCCATTTGTAATTTGGATCTTAAGAACCTTGAATGAGTGTTGATGTTTTCCCACATTTTTTGCATTTTAGCAATAGTGGAAAATGTAGCTATACTATCGTGATACAAGGCTAACATATCCCTAATAGCCTGTGGTGTGATTTGTACTATAAATAGACCCTACTGAATGGTGGATGAGGGTGCATGGAATAAGTCTACACATAATATGACCAAGTTAAGACATGGATGTATAGCTAGGACAATGAATTATGCCAGTTGTGAATTCCATATCCTCATGGCAAATGTCTCATATTGCCCTACTCTGGCTCTCTGAAGACACCTTTGATGTGCCCCTTCTCTAAGAGTTTTGCTACTTTCTCTTTGAAGGATTGGGTCCATCACTCCATCTGCATAATATTTTATCTTTGCTGGGTCACTTGCTTGACCAACATCAGGAATTTTGGTCTGTGGATAGGTCTTCAATGGTTACGTGGGAGTTGAAGCATATGACTTACTTGCAAGAAACTTATCAGGGGATTCATACATCCCTGCTCCTTGTTGTGAATATTGTGCCCCCTCCATCTCTATATCTTTTCTATGATAACTTTTATGAACTTTTGGAAAATAGAGACACTTTCACTGAATCAAGTTTACTAGGCACTAAAAAAAGAAAATAGCAAGATATTTTCTCATAGATGTAGGAATGTTTGAGAATTTTTAAGCTTTAACTATTGCTAAGAGGTATTTATTGACCTATCAAGTCTCAAAATGGCATTAAACTCATATAATTATTAGCAAATCCTACTCAATCTTTATGGAACAGTTAGATAGACATGTTATGCAAGTGGCAGCGCAAGGTACCTTAGGTATTTCTAAAGATTTGGGAGACATTTAATGTATTGGAGAATTTTGAAAATTTTGAAAATTCTGAGCTGCCGACTACATGTTTAAAGAACACTTATTTAAAAGAAATGTAGGAAAGCAAAAATGGGAAAACAAATAAATACGAAAAGGGGAAACTATCTAACTATATTAACCAAGTATATTTGTCTACCTCCCAGATCAAAGGGAAGATTTATGAAGTATCCTTTATGACACAAAAACTTATGATGCCAAACAAGTGATTGAATGGTATGAAACTCTAATGACTTGCTCTTCTTGTTTGCCACCTTAATTTGCCTGCATCTGAATGAATTAGAGTCAAACATGTCCCAAACATATACATACTCTTCTTGTTCTTTAAAACTTATTGAATGCTGATTCTTTATGATGTTGTGTCTCATCGAGAAATCAATGTCTGTTGGCTCTTCACCATGTGTCTCTTGACATACATCATTTTTTGGCTTATCTCCTTCTGCATCATGCTTGGGTTCCATTTCATGATCATCCTCTTTGACTACTTCAAAAATATCATCTTCAATTTTACCAACCTCTTAAAAGAACAATTTTGACATTTTGCTGCAATTTCACATATTTATTTAAGTCTCAATGCTGCCTTCTCCACCTGAAGCTAGCTCATAACCTTCTTTAAGAATAGTGTAACCTGCCCCAATGACTTCAAACAAGTCATTCAAAACATGATAAAAAATTATCTCTTTTTCATCAGAGATAGAGGCAAAAGCTTATGACTTGTCCTCTGGTTCATCAAGGGCTGTACCTATGGTGATTTCTTCTAGATCTGCACTCATGAAATCTTTATGACTAGCCATGAACTGAGTATACTCCTCTTTACTTGCTTCCTCCAAAATATTTTCTTCTTTGACAAGGGATGAAGAAGAAGACTGATGGTTATACATATGTGGAAGAGGAGATAATTCTTAAGCTAGAATTGAATGATTCTCTTCTTTCCATTTGTCCATCACTTCATCTATATCAGATGTAGCTTGGTAGCTCTCTTGGAAGGGTGTAGATGGGATGTGTTCAAATGTAGGATCTTATACTTGATTATCACCATGAGTAAGAGTAGCCTTGATTTCTTCATGGTTTTGAGCAAAATTTTTCTCTTCTCCCCTTCTACCCCATTATTCCATTGTTTGTTTCCAACTCATGACCTTAGGTCTAGAACTTTTCTCTTGGAAAGAGTCAGCAATTTTATCTTCTTCAAGGTTTTCAGCTAATTCATGAGTTTCTTTCTTCCCACTTGGAATTTTGTCATCATGCTAAAGGACCTACGGATTGGTATAAGAGGTATCTTTTGGTGTAGGTTCCTTTCTAAGGTCTGAAAGCTCTATCTTTCTTTCACTAAGAAATCTCATTTTTTCCTCTAATTCCTCAATTTGCTTAGATAGATTTTCTTGAAAGAGTCTTTCATGAAGCTCATATGAATCATCAGATAAATGGGGAGTGCATGAAGGTTGCCATGAAAAACAAGAAGATTCTTGAGGAAGGGTGGGAGAGACTTGAAAGGGACTAGCCTCATTTTGTATCTCACACTCTTGGACAATGTCTTTCTCCGTCTTTCTACCCAATGATTCCATTGTTTGTTCCCAACTCACGACCTTAGGTCTAGGACTTTTCACTTGGGAAGATGGTGTTGCAAGGTGAAGGGGAAGTGAGGGTTTGGATTCCAATTCCCTTGCTGCCAACATAGATTATTATTTTTGAAGATTTGTCAATTCAATCTATTTATCAAGATTGGCCTTAAACACAAAATTTATTGTTTCAAAACTTTCCTTAACATGATTGGGGAAAGAACCAAGACAAGCTTAACTTGGCTCCTGAGTAAGGGTTAAGTATGTCTGATATGAAACTTGGGGTAGTGGATATGTAGGTTTATAGACTTGGTAAGACTGCCTCTCATGAATACTCAACTTCTCTTCCAAAGATGCAATTAAGCGACTCACATCCAACATCTCATATGTAATCCTTTGCCAATTTTCTCTTTCAATGGGTGCCCATTCAATTTTAATCATATCTACTACATTTCTTACTTGATGGATGACATGATTAGGAATTTATTTTGTGACATCCCCTTCTATTGTCAAGCTCTAATACATATTTTTTATATCCCATTAATGCTTGTTTAAAGGTGTAAATGAGATTAGGTTGAGCATGGGATGTAACATATTAGGAAGACTGGGCATAAGACTAATATAGCTCATGATAGGGCTAAGGTTGGTCATATCAGACCTGTGAAGGGCAGAACTTATAACCATATGCATCCTTGTTGCTTGATGTGATTACATGACCAACCTGATCTTGATTAAAAATATATGAAGGGGCATAAGACCCATAGCTCTGAGTAACAAAACTATACATACCAAATGGTGATTTCTTCTTGACTTTGATTCTTTGAGGTAATCAGTGATGATAGAAGATTTAGATCTTATTACTGATCCACAACTCTGACTCCTTATAGCTCTCTAGTTCATATGGTCTTGAAAGAAACTTCAAGATGGTGTCCCATCGGGCATGCCAAAAACTATTGATGTTTAAAATTGCACTTGTTCTAACACTAACAATGGGAAGTTTCAAGATGTGGGACTTGCAACTTAAAACAACCTCCAAATTTTTAAAAAGCTGGTCTCTTCTTTATATCAAGTGTATATTAGGAAAGGGATAAGAATTTTAATAGAAACACAAATGCAAGAAATAAAATATAACTATGGTGATGCACTTGAATGTAATTTGACCTTAATCTTGAGCACAGTGAGACTATATGTAAGATTCATTTACATTTAAGAGCAAACAAGTGGATGATCAATGTAAAAGATGGAAATAATAGAAATAGAGGCTCACAACATAGATTGCTTTTGCAGTGATATAAATAATGTCAACAAAGGCACAGTGTTCAATCTTCTTATTTGAATTTTCTAGTCACATAAGAGGCACATAAACACACAAAGTTATATAAACTTTCCAACTCAAGAAAATGGAACAAAGGCAAATGACATTCCTAATCACAACTCTAGAAATTCTAAAACTCTTGACAATATAGCCTAAACTACTTTTGCAATGACACATAAATTATCAACAAAGGCATAAGATTCAATCTTCTCATTAATTCTCCAGTCACATAAGAGGCATAAAAACATAGATAGTTACATAAACCTTCCAACTTAAGAAGATAGAACAAAGGCAAAGGATATTCCTAGTCATAGCTCTAGAAAGTCTAAACTCTTAACAATAATTCTCTCAAAAAATTATCTCTGGTATCTCTTGATTCCCCCTCTTCCTAGTGATCTCTGCACCCTTATTTATAGCCTTGGATTCACTCCAGATTTTCTACTTGTTCCTAATCTAACGGACCAATTGAAATCTAACCGAACTGGAAGTGTCTAACAAAAAATATTTCTCAAATTCTAAAATGCTGTCTTCCGATAGTTTATTTGCTGAAATAGATCATAGGACACTCCCTTCTCTTAAACAGAAGATGAAACTTAGAAATTATTTTAAAAACTTCTTATTAATTAGGAGACACTAGAAAATGACACTTGGCATGTTCCACAACTCCTATTGAAGACACGTGGCACTTTCTGTGTAATTTATACTCCTTTTATGTGTTTTCTTATGAGTGTTCAACCTTTGACACCTGTCACAATCTGCTTCCTCAAAACTTTAACAGCTTAAAAGAAAATAAGACCCATAGCCTTTCTTTCCTGAGTAAATTGAAAGGATCATAGGGATAGGTGGCAATTTCCACTTGCTTCAACAAGGACATGTGGAAATCTCCACTTGCTTCAACAAGGACATGTGGTGATCTCTACTACTTTTAGCTACTTTTTGAGAATCTTCCAGAAGGTGACACGTGTTGGTCTCTACTTAACTCTATTTATATTATAGAAACAATTGAGCCTAATTTAATATTTACACATATGGTGACACTTGGTGGCTTTCGCTTGCTTCAAAAATAAAACCTGAGCCCACCACAGTCTTTATTATATCAGTGAAGCAAAATGAAGATAATTTGGATCTTGACACGTGGTGGCTTCCATTCTCTTCTATTGGGATACATGGCATCTTCTATCACTTTTAGAAAAACAAATTGAATCCTTCCATGATTGCCACTTGGTGATTTCTACTTGATCCTGATACTTAGCCTTTTAAAACCTTTCACTGAAAAGAAATTTGAAATGTAGATGCCAATATGAAACATGAATGTCAACACTTGGCATATTTCATTGAGTCAAGTGCATTCTACTGAGTCACAATGAGATATGTGGTACATTCTAACCAACTCATAGAAAATATGAAAGGTGCCTCAGATGATGACACTTGGTAGCTTCCACTTGACTTTGACACATAGACAAAAATGAATCAAAAGGAAAATTAGCACTTGTGCTATGTTTCAAAACTTTTCCATCTCAGACCAAAGTATGTGGGAATAAAATTTTGTAGCGCGCAGTTGAAACTCAGAATGAAATGTAGAGTATTTTTTACTATATAATAACCATAGCCATATTTAAATGTGCCAAGCTAAATGTTTTAAATCCAAGAATTTGGTCCTACGTGAATATATTGACCAATTCCTTTACCTTATTATATAGAACCTATCATTGATTTATTTGGTTCATAACTGTAACACTTTACTTACTGATCATACCTTGTTTAGACCTTATTGACTTTAGAGAGCTAAATATATCATACATAGTAGCCTCACACTCAATGACCATATCTCCTAAAATAGACAAAATGGATTGATCTTGTAGATTCTTCTTTTTCTACTTTAGGTCTTTGATAGCAAATTGTAACTATTCTGATTATGATTGAGGCAACTCTAGGACATCCTCCTAAAATATTGGATCCTCACTAGGTCTCTATATTTTCTCTTGGGTCAAATTAGTCAAGGTCTACACCTATTGATATATAATTTCTTCACCACCCTACCTGATTGTTTTCTCAATCACCCTTTACAAACTAGTAGTACTTGGATCAAACCTGACCCTAATTGAGGATTGGGTCATATGAAGAATTGGCATTTCAACTTGTGATTGGATTGATTGACTAAGATTATCCAATCTCCTTTCCTCTTCTTCTTATAGAGCAATGATCCATGGATTCAATTATTATTATATTGTTAGTAGCCTTCATCATATCCCATAGATGATGAATAGGGAAAGATTTTATAACCTTGTTTCATAAATGAACTACTCAATAATAGGTGGACCATATAATATTTTCTTTCACTAAATATGTTGACTTCACTCAAAGGTGGTTTGATGGTTACCTTTAGTTTTTTTACCTATAGAACAATGGCAGTCTCAGCTTTCATTTTAGGAGGATTAATAACCATCAATTATAAAGATTTATCTTTACCTTTATATTGCATAGTTTATTCAAAACTTGTTTCTTAAACATCTAAATCTATCTCATAAGTCATAGATAGCATCCTAAGTGCATCTTCAATGGATTCATTAGGATATATTGCTATCATATTCACCTCATCTTGAGGTTACTCTTGATCAGCTACTTTTGAAGATTCAATAAGTGATGAAATTAAATTAATTTCATCTAGCCTCATATTTTCAATTTTATGTTCTACTTGTACCTATACTATGGAAAGTTTGGAAGATCCAACATCAATCAAGTGATAATGCCTAGGGCCTAGTTGCCACCTATCCTCCATTTTATGGTCCTTATTCAATCTGGGCTCAAGACTTATGTTGTGTTCCTTTAATGTCCTGGAAACTTCATAGTTTGAGGATGATTTAATGTATATGAAGTCAAATGAATTGGGCTCATGCCCATATGGTACATTAAAAATACCCTTAATCTTCAAATGTTATTTGACCCATCATAAGGGTCCCATTGTCTAAAATAATCCATCTATAGGTTAAAAGACAACCTATGTTTTTAAATAGCCTCAATGTGATCCCACTATCTGAATATACTTTTGAAAATATAAATAGGAAAAATATGAAGGAGACCTTTTCTCTTAGTTTTACAAACACCATATATACCATGGAATAACTGATAGGCTACTTCTTGTTTAGCTAACTTATTAGGTACATGGTCTAGAAATTTGAGAGGAATATTTTTATTTACTTCAATCCTTATAATAGTATAATTAGGGTATAATCATATATCCTCCATTACTTTAATATATATCTTGATTAAAGGGCTAACTCTTTCCATAGGAATACTGTTTATAGATTCACTTAATTCAAGGTAGACACAATCATAAATGAACTATATGTGATCTCTATACTTATAGATGTGAAATTTGGAATAGTATTAAGAAATGATATGAGTGCCACTTGGATACCTTTCTCTCTTATTAGTAACCTTTATGGTTTCACATAGGGCATCTAAAATATAGGACATCGTGTAAAACTCAGTATTCTTCTTATGTCTAATTGTATATATTTTTCTTCTTAGGGAGATGCTAATTATCTCACCTAATGGAGGAACTATAACCTTTTCAATGATTAATTAGACCATGGTCACCCACATTGGATCTATATATGATATAGTTTCACATCCATACAACTTGTTTAACATGTTCATCACCATCCCAATTCCAAATCTAAATTGACTTATTAGGATGTTTTTTATAGGTTATATAACAACCTAATTACCAAATTATAACCACATAGCTAGGGTATCCATCATGTTATGCTCTTCAGCCAATGATTTAATATAGGTTAGGTTAATTTTGAGCTTTGGAAATTTCTAATGAGACTCAAAGTCAATTGGGTAAATGTAAGCAACTTTCCTCTAGTTTTGTTCATTAATTAACATACCCTTGTCTATCTTAGATTCCTTAAAAATGGGACCAAGAATATCAATGCAATGAAGTACCTCTAGTTTTTTAGTTTCATAGTGAATTTTAGTCATCTGGATGGTTTTAATGTCATCATATAATCTCTTTATTGATAGGATCTTCTCTTCTTCCTTGGTGATCACTAGCTAGTTTTCCATTGTCTAGAATAATTTAGAATAATTAATATCCCATTTATTCAAAGAAGCAACTACAAACTTAGTGTCCTTTAACACTTGTCCTTTGGCATCTAATGTCAAATATATATTAAATTCTTGCTTTAAAACATGTTTATGAGTTACCATTACTATAATTTTAATTGAGTTGTCATTTTTCACATAATAGTTCAACTCTTTAGGCTTAAACCAGTGAATCCAGGGACAAATTAGGGCTATATATACACTCTTAGGGATTTTTAGAGGTTTATGAAAAGCTATAACTGTATAAATAAAGTTTAAAATGTGATATTTGATTACTTATATTTCATTTAGATTGCACATTTATACCTTCCACATGCTTAGGTCCATAAGATCTCCTAATATGACATGTTATCCTTATGTGACTTTACCATGTCATGCTACTCATTTATTTAAAATGTGGTTATTTATCAATTTTAGACACGTGTCATTAACTTATTCAATTTTGAAGTTTTATCAAATTCTCACCGTTAATATCTTAAGAAGTCCTCCAGCCCTGACTCTATCATTGGTCATTGATCTTCCTTTTGAGCTTTCGAGATCGAGACATTTAGAAGCTCCACAAGCTCTTTGTGTACCTTGAAAATAAAATTCATCACGTGAACACTCTCTATGATCAAATATAGGATCTTTTAATTGTTTAATTTACTCACATAGTTGATCTTGAATGTGTGGTCAACTACATGCCATTGATCTTCCTTCTACTAGAATAGACTCACATCATTGATCTATCAAATGCATGATCAAATGTAGACTATTGATCTCTATCTTTATGCATAAGATCAAATGCAAGCCATTGATATCCTTGATCACTTGATTAGATTGTGAAATTTGTCACTCTTTTTTTCCTTCTTAATATCCATGACTTGTTAACTTTTGCTCACCATCAGATCTCCATTAATCTATTAAACATATACCATTGATTTTTAATATTGACTTATTAACTTTAGTTCACATCCACATGCTATTGATTTCATTTGGATTCACTAATATTATTCCACTTTTCATTCTTATGCTAGACCTTAGGATATTTGACATTTTGACTTAGGAAATTGCCTACACACGATTGATCTTCAATATGATCTTCTGAGATTTTACCACTTGGTGACACCATGTTTAATTCCTTCCTACCAATACTAAAAATAGTGAGGTGAGGGTTTAATAGTGTAAATAACTTAGGATAAATTTTTATAGTAAGGTTTTAGTATTATTATAAACATTATTAGAGATTATACTAAAGTTTAAACTAGGTTTAAAATATATAAAATATTATTCTTGCATAAATTTGAATCCATTTTAAAAAGAATCCCATGTAAATATGAACCCATTTTAGAATAAAAACCTAGGCTAAAATACTTGGTCTAAGGTGTTTTAACGTCATTTAACATGGATTTAATCAATCAATTGATACCATAGGATAATATATAATAATACAATGAGATCATATTATTTAAACAACTAAAGGTTAATTTGACATTGAAGCATAAAACTTGAACACTATTTATTCAAATGGAACTCCATTAAACCTACAATATGGAAACATAAGAATCGAAATCTATCAACATTGGATAAATTCAAACAAGGATTATATGTAAACATGTTAATTAATCTAAATGAGAATGATGAAATTCAAATAATGCACTTTATCAACTTGAGTGCATAATTTGTAACCCAATTTTCAAAATTAAACAAGGGTCCTCATTTTTTAGAAATGGGGGTATGTTGACCTTAATAGAACCTACCAAGAAATAACCATGGACATTAAATACAAGTATAAACCTTCTCCATACAATTATTTTCATACTTTAACTTGGTCAACTCTAAATACTACAATAAATCTTTGAAAAATGTACACTTTTCTATAGGGTCTACTCACACACCTAAGAAATCAATCACACTTGGAGGTGTCTAGGAGAGTTTAATACAAGATAAAATAATTATGGGATATTTTGATCAACTTCTTTGACATATATTTCTTATTAGGGTTATAGGATGGTTTAAACACACTTTCACTATTAACATTTATTCATAAATCATATCCCTTTAATCTAAAAACCAATGCCTAGAAATTTGATTTAACTCCCTTTCCCATCTACCATGTATATATTAGGTTCATGGGTAGAGGTTTGATGAGATAAAAAATACAAGAAAATCTTTCTTGGGTTGATAACCCTTAATTATGTACACTTGAGAGACCTGAAACCCACTTTTCATGCCTTTTATTTCAAACCATGACCTCAAACTCTATGAACATGATTGGCACATTATATCATACCTCTGAAAAAATTAAACTATCTAAATTTGCCTTATAAATATAAATCATACCCTATTATTCCATACTCTCTCTCTCTCTCTTTACTTGTTTAGACGTATACCTACAAACCACATAAGGCCTTGAAACAAAACTGCGTGCCTCTTTCCATGTGCTCTCCACCTCACTAATATACTCAATCAAATGTTTTTATTCTTATACACATCCATACATCCTTCACATGCCTTGACAGTAGACCATTATACCTCATTAGGTTAGGTAGGATCTAAAAGTGGTCTAGGTGTAGATTAGGTATGTATGTCCTAACCTTGTAGGCTTAAGTTGAGACTCACAAGAGTGATCCAATACCTCATATAAATACTCAATTAACATCATAAAACCTTTCATGCCTTTGTACATTCATCTCAACAAGCCATCATGGCCCTTCATGCACAAGACTAGGCATCTTATGCACATACCTTCTCAACTCACTTACTAGGTTCAAACACTTAACAAATTTGAAAAGAAAGACCTCCCATGGTGACCGCCACATCATTAATATAGTCATAAGAACATATACCAAAAAATATTACATTATTATTATAACTATAACACTTATTAATATCCTCTCTCATAGATACATTCTTCAATAACCTCATGAAGACCTTTATCAAGAACCTTTGACATCAATGCCAAACCTCAAGAACATGAACAATGATCAACTATTTCCCCCTTTTTCATTTATGGGAAAATACAATACGAACTTATCATTATTATTTCTTCGCATTTAACATATAAAACTAAAACTATGAGTTTATGAGACATAATATAAACATGATCCCCATATCTCCATACATACATTCTTGGATCTAATCACCTATTCTTGGAGATAATGAGTATGATTATCTCCCCTTAAGTACTTGGATTTTTCAATGATTGTTAAGGGTAGGAATTACACCCAATCCATGTCTTAGGTGTTCAAAAGTTACCTTTGGAAGTGGTTTGGTCAATATGTCTACAATCTGATCTTATGTGGAAAAATATTCAAGTCTAACACTTTTTTCACTTACCTAATTTCTTATAAAATGATACCTAATGGTAATGTGCTTGGTCCTTGAGTACATGACAAGGTTATTTGAGATGATTATATAACTTGTATTATCATAATTGATAGGGCTAGGGAAATCATATTCCACATTGTATTATTTTAGGGTTTATCTCTTCCATAAGACCCAAGTGCAACATGAAGCTATTAAATTTTACTCAGTCTCACATGTGGTTAAAGATACTAATGGTTTCTTCTTGCTTATACATGAAACTAGGCACCCACCTAAGAAGAAAGCTCCTCCACTGACACTCTTCCTATCATCATACTTCTTTCCCATTATACATCTATGTAATCTATAAAATTGAAATCCTTACTTCTTAGGTACCATAATCCTTACTCCTTAGTCCCCTTGAGATACTTGAGTATCCTTTTGACTTTTTGCAGATGTTTTTCCTTTGGATCTTCTTCAATCCTTCCCATAATAAATATTGCTTGCATGATGTTAGGTCTATAAGTAATGGTGTATAAAAAAGTTCCAATCATTGACCCATATGACATCTAATTGAACTTTGAATACTCGTCTCCCTTGCTTAAATTACACCCTATGATCATGGGTGTACTCAATGCCTTGTAATCTTCCATCTCAAACTTACTAAATATCTCTCTTATGTACTTGGCTTGTGAGATGAATATACCTTTTTTAGATTGAGTGATTTGTAACCTAAGAAATAATTATAGTTTTCCTATAATGGACATCTCAAACCCTTTCTTCAACACCTATGCATAGGCCTTGGTCATGTTCTCATTATTTCCACCAAATATGATGCCATCTACATCAAAAAATATGATCAACTGATGTTCATTTTATGTCTTGATGTATATATTACTATCTATAACTCCTCTTTTGAATCCTTGATCCAACAAATACCTATCCAACCTAGAATACGAAGCCCTAGGAGATTGATTTAGAAAAAAGAGAGTCTTTTTCAATATATAAACATAATATTTTTCATCTAATAGTGTGAACCCCTTAGGTTTCTCAATGTACACTTCAAATTCCAAATTCCCATTCAAAAAGGCATATTTGACATCCATCTAGTATACCTTGAACCCTTTGAATCATGTATATGTTTGAAATAATCTAATAACCTCCAATATTTCTACTCATGTAAAGGTCTCCTCAAATTCTACCAATTCAACTTTGCATATCCCTTGCATACCAATCAATCCTTATTTCTAGTGACTTATCCATCTTCATTCAATTTTTTTCTAAACACCCACTTTGTGCCAATGACATTCTTGTATTTAGGCCTAAGAACTAGTTCACAAGTCTCATTCTTATCTATTCAGTGAAAATGCTCAATCACATCACCTATCCAAAATTTATCTTTGATTTATTATATAATATTCTTAGGTTCAATATTTGATAATAGATCAACATTCTCTTGATTCATATTACTTACCAGTCTTCTCCTTGTTTGCATATATGAATTCTTATTACCAATGATTTGAGATTCAAAGTGATCTCTTTAAATCTATCTTGAGGGTCCTTTTAAGTCATATCTCTCTTAAAATTATTCTTCTTCCTCATCAACCTATATAGTTTCCTCTTCATTCTTGAAGTTCAAATTCTCTAAATTTTCTTTTAATTGTGAGTGTGTTTTCCTTGTCTCATCAATCTTCACATTAGTGCTTTCCACTAAATTTTTCATCCCACTATTATAACATCTATATGATAAGTTAATTGATGAGTATATTAATAATATATCTTCATCATATTTATAATAAGACTTTCCCAAGTCTTCAACATCTCTTTTGATGAAACATATGATCCCAAACACTCTAAACTATTCCACATTGGTAGGTCTACCCTCACATAGTTCATAAGGAGTCTTGTTTCTATTAGTCCTTATCTATCCTCTATTCAAAATGTATATTGAAGCTCTTACTACCTATATCCAATATCCATCAAATAATATAGACTCATTTATCATAGTTATAGCCATATCTTGAACTATCGTATTCTTCCTTTCCACTACCCCTCTATATTGAGGTGTCTTAGTTGGTTATAATTGTCTCCTTGTTCCATGAACATCATAAAAGTAATCAAACTCATTATACCAAAACTCTCCTACTCTATAAAATCTTAGGAACTTGATCTTCCCATTCTTATCATTCTAAAATAGAGCCTTGAATGCCTTTAACTTATTAGGAGCTTCTGACATTTCTTTCAAGAATGCAACCCAAGTCATTCTTATGTAATCATCTAAGTAACATGAAGTAGTTATCTCCTTGAATGATTTTAATTATTTTATTCCCATATAGAATAGTTTGTATTAAATTTAAGGGTCTTATTTTATAATACTTATTGGACTTTAACCTTCTTCTATTCTACTTACTGTGTTGACATGCCTTGCAAAGTATGTTTATAGGTTTGGTGATCCTAGGAATGTTCTTCATAAACTTATTAGTGATAATGTTGATCCTATTTTCAAAGTTTAGGTGACCTAAACTTATATTTCGTAGCTAAATTTCATTTATCTTTCTCATGAAGCATCTCTCCTTATTGATCTCATTTAAGACATATAGATTATTCTTAATCCTTTTAGCATTGGAAATTAGCCATCCTAATTTGGCTTTCCTTATCTCTCATACTCTATAATGAAAGGTTAATGTGTGTAATTTATTTAAAATTTGAATTAAAATAATTAGGATATGTTTCAAACCTTCCACATACAACAAATTTTGTTTCATAGTCTTCCCATTGTCCAAATTAAGGACACCTTTGCCAACTTTATTGGTATTTTTGTTGTTTCTGAACCTCACTATTCCTGTAGAATTATTCTTCAATGAGATGAAATTATTTTTTTTATCTTGTCATGTTGCTTAATAAAAAACTATATATATACCATTTTAGACCTTCATCTTTAATGTGAAAGGTAGTCTAAGTTAGCATGGAATCTTCTTTAGTCTTATGTGCATCCTTAACAAATACTCCATCTTGACTCTTGAACTCAATATGATTAGTCCTAATTTGTTTTTAATTCTATAGCAATATTCTATCCTTATAATGAATTATATGAGATTCATATGTCTTTTTAAATATTTAGGACCTTATAACTCTATTAGATTAGAATATTTCTATATGTCCTATATTGTGACAAATGTAATAGACAACATTTTTGTATTTACCTCTTAATTGATTACTCATTTTCCCATGGTCCCATGATGGCCTATATTTTATTAAATTGGGATGAATTATTAGTAATTATATGTTGGTAATATTTAATTTTTATAACTTCTCACACTCTATTTCAAACTTGATCATCTTGTCTGTGAGATCCTCATGCTCAACCTTCAAGGAATCTAACTCTATATTCAACTTTTCATACTCAACTTCCTTTGATCTAAAATTTATATTGACACATTATAACTAATTATTAATTTCCTTGATATTATTATTTTGATGCTTAGAATAATAAAGATCACTTATGATCTCATATTAAAGGTTTAATTTATCTTCTTTTTTGTCACTATCATATTAGACTTATTTATCATACATGTTGTCTTCTTCCTTTTGATCATTGGACATCTTGTGTTTCTTAGAATCAGCCTCAAGCTATCATAATTGATTAAAATTACCTAGATATAATAACAATTATTTTATGTACAATTATTTAGAGGGGTGGTGAATCAATCCTTAAAAAAATATATAACTTTACTTTATCATTCATAAACTATCAAAGCAATATATTGAGCTAGCAACATATCAAGAACCATTTATATGAGCATGAGACAATATAATAACACAAAGAACACTAATTGGAGTGGGAAACACTCAAGGGTAATAAAAACCACTAATATATTAAAATTTAATATAGTCTTATAATACAAACATCAAATTTAGTGAAGCACCCACTTCACATGCAATACCAACCACAACTAGCTAAGCACCAACTTGAAAGCAGGAACCAAACCCATAGATGACTCGAAAAAAGATAATCCACTTGATTTATTTCATAAAATTAAATACACCTTATTTCTCAACCAACTGATGATTACCACCTCTTTATCTCTTCACACTCTTAACCCTCTTAAACTGCCTTCTAGGCTTCATTACTGAACTAGTCCTCTTCTTGAATTGATTAGGTCATATGAAATTAATATTCACATATATTAACACTATTATATATTCATGATAGTTTATCTTCTCCCCTTTGATGGTATACAAGACATAATTTATCTTTTAAATTTTTTATATCCCTCGCTTCAACTCACTATTTTTCTAACTAGTCAATTAGGCCCATTAGGCCTTATTCTTATACTAGGCTCTTGCTTATACATCTATTGGTTGGACATACAAAATTTTACACTTATATTTTACATAAAATTGAACTTATGAGATTAGAAAGACATTAATAAAACATTAAAATATTTTTCTTATAGCATACAGGACAAAAACCTCTTTTAGGCATTAAGGAGACCTAATTTAATTATGCCTTCATTAGCACACATTACCCTTTAATCTTATTGGAGCACTTTAAAAATTCATACACAAATGGAAAAATTTTTATGAAAATAAACTATACAATAAATAATATTATATTAGGTCCATGACACCTTTTATCTCCAATCACCACTTAAAGCATGCATTAGTATTGTTCACACTTATGCCTTCTCACACATAGAAAGGTCTATCTTAAACAATTGAAGATAACACAATGTTGGAACAAAAAAAAATTAAAATAAAACATATACATATAAATATTAACTAGGTTCATTATAATTCATTACATATGGGAAAAGGACTCATAAACATTCATTCAACTTGCTTACTTAGAACTACTAGTTTTCCTTAACAACCAATCATGATGATTTTGACCTTCAACACCTATATGACCACTTTTTAAGACTCAAAATTCATGTATAATATATTATTTTGTAATTATAACATTAACATATTTAAATATGACATTTTTAAATGTAAATATTTGTCTTGTAGACCAATCCCATGACTTCACTGTATACAAACCTCACTGAGCTAGACAACTCAACTTGTGAGCAACGTTTTACTCTATGCAATGATATCCAAAACTTATATCCAAAATGAACATGTAATAAAAGTATTGAAAAAACATATCAATTTACTTTTAATCACACATATTCCATGATAACACATCTCTAATTGTCTTCACTTTTGCCTAGGTTTCTCACTATTTGCATTATTAGGCCTGTTAGTAATGAGTTGTTTTGGATGACCGATTCAACACACCTAAGGGATAAAACATAAAAATAAAACACCATGGACATAAAATAAAATTATCAACATTATCCATATAATTATTCTCATACTTTGGCTTGATCAACTCTAACTATTATAGAAAATATTTGAGAAATGTACACATTCCTGTAGGATCTACTCACACACCTAACAACTCAATCATACCTAAAGGTGTTTGGAAGAGTTTAATAAAAAAAATAAACTATTTTGTATATTAATTTGAGACCATTATAGGATTTTTTATGAACATATTCAACATCGAGTCCTTGTTAGGGTTTTAGGAGGGTTTGAACACATTTATACTATTAATGCATGTTCATAAAACATAGACTCTAAATCTAAAAACTAGTGTCTAGAAATTTAATATAGGTCCCTTCCATATATACCATTAATATTATAGGTTACCATATATACATTTGATAAGATAAAAAACATAATAAAATCCTTCTCAGTTTGAGAACCCTTCATTCTATGTACTTGAGAGACCTCAAAACCACTTTCCATGCCTTCTCATGCAAACCATGATGTAAAAATTTGTGAAAATGATTGAAATAATATATATCATGTATAAAAACACTCAAAGTTCCATATTTTACTTTTAAATATAACATAAGACCCCATGAGGCCATACTCTCTCTTTCTTTGCTTGCTTAGACTTTGACCTGCAAACCACATTATGCCATGAAATTTAACTTAATGCCTCCTTCCATGTGATGTCCAAATCAATCACATAATCAAGAAAATTATATAATGTTTATACACATAAATTAATCCTTCATATTCTTGTAAAATAGAACATTATACCTCATTAGGCTAGGCAGAATCTAGAAGTGATCTAGGTGTAGATTAGGTCTATAGTTCCTACCCCTGTAGGCTCACCCTAAGACTCACATGAGTGATATAATACCTCATATTCATCATAAATAAACCTAATACAAAATTTAATTATTATTTTGATTCATATCATCAATCCATCATGACCCTTCATTCACAAGACTAGGTATCCTATGCACATACCTTCTCAAATCACTTACTAGGTTTAAGAAACTAACAACTTTGTCAATAAGGACCTTCCATGTTGACCATCACATAAATCATGAATTCGTAAGAAAATTTACCAAAAATTTCTTATATTCTTATAATCAATACAAAAGTGATCAATATCCTCTCTCATAACTACATGCTTCAATGACCTCATGAAGACATTTCTAAATAACCATTGACATCAATGAAAACATCAATGCCAAACCTCAACAAAATAAACAATGACCAACAATATATCCCTTTATAATTAATGTAAAAATATACTAAAAATTTATAATTTTTATATTCCCATCATGGTCTTTCTCCCCCTTTGACATAAATGACAAAGTGATGTTTGTAACTCCTTGGATCACACTCCTTATAACCAAAATTCTCAATATATAGAATTATGAGTTTATGATACATAATAAAAACATGATATCCATATATCCATGCATAGCTTATTGGAAAAAATCACCTATTCTTGGAGATAATTATAATTATTATCTCACCCTAATTACTTGGATTATTCAATAATTACTTGGGAAAGGAATTGCACCCAACTTTTATCTTAGGTGTTCAAAAGTTACCTTTGGAAGTGGTTTGGTCAAGATGTCTAAAATTTGATCTTGTGTAGAAATATATTCAAGTATAACACTTTTTTCACTTACCTTATCTCTTAGAAAATAATACTTGATGGTAATGTGCTTAGTCTTTGAATTCATGACATGGTTTCTTGAGATGCTTATAACACTTGTATTGTCATAATAGATAGGGGTAGGACCATCATATTCCATGTTATAGTATTTTAAGGTTTGTCTCATCTATAGGTACTGAGTGCAACATGAATTTAATTCAATTTAATTAACTTCACAAGTGGATAATTATACTAATTTTTACTTCTGTTTTATCCATGAAACTAAGCACCCATCTAATAAGAAATCTCTTCCACAAGTACTCTTCCTATTATCTATACTTTCTACCTAGTCTACATCTATGTAGGCTATCAAATTAAACTCTTTTCTTCTTCGATACATAATACATACTCTATAGTCTGCTTGAGATAACTAAGTATCCTTTTGACTACTTTTAGTTGATTCTCCTTTGGATATTCTTGAAACCTTCCCATAAGACCTGCTACTTGTATAATGTTATTTCTATAGGTAGTGTTGTACAACAAGCTCCACTCATTGACCTATATGACATCTGATTGAACTTTAAAGACTCATCTTCCTTGATCAACATACACCCTATGATCATGGGTGTACTCACTACCTTGAAATCTTCCATCTCAAATGTCTTCAACATCTCTTTTATGTACTTGTATTTTGAGATGAACTTATGTTTTAGATTGAGTGATTTAGAACCTAAGAAATAATGATAGTTATCCTAACATAGACATCTCAAACTCTTTATTCATCACCTTTTTCAAGGTC
Organism: Torreya grandis; assembly: GCA_037957365.1. Lineage (NCBI taxonomy): Eukaryota > Viridiplantae > Streptophyta > Pinopsida > Cupressales > Taxaceae > Torreya > Torreya grandis. The sequence continues at coordinate 679,407 of JARHVA010005227.1, read as the reverse complement.
TTGGTTATGTTCTCATTATTTATAGTAAATATTGTGTCATCTACATAGACAAATACTATCAACTGATGGTCATCTCATGTCTTGATGTATAGATGACTATCTACAACTCCTATTTTAAATACTTGATCCAAGAGATACATATCCATCCAAGCATACCAAAATATAAGAGCTTGATTTGGACCATAGAGAGACATTTTAATCTATAAACATAGTATTTATTATATAATAGTGAGAACCCCTTAGGTTTCTCAATGTACACTTCCTCTTACAAATTCCCATTCAAAAAGTTATATTTGACATCCATTTGGTATACATTGAATCTTTTTAATCTTGCATATTATAGAAACAATTTTATGCCTCTAATATTAATACTAGTGTGAAGGTATCCTCAAATTCTACCCATTCAACTTCTCCATATCCCTTTCATACCAAATCTAGCCTTATTTGTAGTGACTTCTCCATCTTCATTCAACTTGTTTCCAAACACCCATTTTGTGCCAATGACATTCTTATCTTTATGCCTAGGAACTAGTTTCCAAGTCTCATTCTAATCTATTTTGTATAAATTATCATTCATATCACCTATTAAAAAATTATATTTTCTTTACTATATAAGATTCTTAGGTTCAATCTTGTATAATAAATCAACATTCTCTTATTTTAAATTACTTACCAGTCTTCTCCTTATTTGCAAAGACCTACATTATTATTACTAATGATTTGAGATTCACTATGATTTATTTAAATCTATCTTGAGGGTCATTTTTATTCCTATCTCTCTTAAAATTATTATTCTTCCTTATCAACTTATATAGTCTCCTCTTCATTCTTAAAGTCTAAGTTATCTAAAGTGTCCTTTGACTATGAGTGTGATTTTCTTGCCTCATCAATCATCACATTTGTGTTTTCCACTGTATTTATAGCCTCCTATTATTATTACATCTATAGGATAATATAATTAATGAGTATCCTAATAATATGCCTTCATCATATCTAGAATCAAACTTTCCCAAGTCTTCAGCATCTCTTTTAGAGAAACATTTGTTCCCAAACACTCTAAAGTGTTTAACATTGGCAGATCTAACCTTTCATAGTTTATAAGGAGTATTATTTCCATTAGTATTTATCGATCCTATATTCAAAATATAGACTAAAAATATTATTACCTCTCTCTAATATCCATTAAATAATATAGACTCATTTAACATAGTTCTCTCCATCTCTTGAATTTTCATATTCTTCCCTTCCACTAACCCATTATATTGAGGTGGCTTAGATGATTATAATTGTATCATTACTCCATGAACCACATATAATTCATAAAAATCATTATAACAAAACTCTCCTCCTCTATCCCATCTTAGGCACTTTATCTTCTCATTACTTTCATTATCAACAAGAGCCTTAAATGGCTTGAACTTGTCAAGAACTTCTAAATTTTATTTCAAGAATGCAACCCAAGTCATTATTATGTAATCATCTATGAGTAAAATGAATCAATTATCTCCTTGAATGATTAGTGTGTATTAACTCCAAGGGTATTATAATAGAGTACTCCTTGGACTTGAACCTTCTTTTAATTTGCTTACCATGTTGACATGCCTTGTAAAGTATGTTTGTAGGTTTGGTAATCATAGACATGTTATTAAAAGAATTCTTAGTGATAATCTTTACTATATTTTAAAATTTTAGGTGACCTAAAACTATATTTCATAGCCAACTATCATCTCTATTTCTCATGAAGCATCTCTCCTTCTTGATCTCATTCAAGATAGATAGATTGTTCTCAATCCTTTTAGCATTGGTAATTAGCCTTCCTAATTTTTCTCTCCTTATCTTACACCCTCTATCATGAAAGGTTATCATGTGTCCTTTATTTCAAATTTTATTTACAATAAGTAGGTTTTGTTTCAAACCTTCCACATATAACACATTTTGTGTCTTAGTATTCCTGTTGTCCAAACTAAAGACACATTTGTCAGCTATATTGATAGTTGTGTTGTCTCCAACACTTACTGTTCATGCAACATTATTATTTAATGAGATGAAGTTATTTTTATCTCCTATCTTGTGGTTTGAATAACCAGTATATATATACCATTTGAAGCCTTCATCTTGAATTTTAAACGCATTCTAAGTTGGCATGGAATCCTCTTTAGTCTTTTATTCCTCAAAAAATTATCCATCTTGACTCTTGAGCTCAAAATATGATTAGTCCTAGCTTGTTTTGGATTCCATACCAATGTTTGATCCTTCTCATGAATTATAGGATCTTCATATGTATTGTTTAATCTTAAGGGTCTTCTAACTCTATTAGAGAATAATCTTGCAATGTGTCTTATATTTTGATAGATGTATAAAATAAAATTTATGTACTTACCTATTGACTGATTACTCATTTTCCCATGGTCCCATGATGGCTTATCCTTTATTGTATTATGATGCGTAATTGTTATTTTAATTTTGGTACTCTTGACCTTTTATAACTTATCACGCTTTATCTCAAACTTGCTCATCTTGTCTATGAGTTACTCATGCTTAGACTTAAAGGAATTTATCTTTGTCTTTAATTGGTCATATTCAACTTCCTTTAATATAAAATTTGTGTTGATACCATATAACTGATTCCTAATTTATTTGATAGTCTTATGTTGATTTTTAAAATCATCAGTAACACTTATGAGATCATCTTCAAGGTCTACTTCAGCATCTCCTTCATCACTATCATAATATACTTCATCATACATGTTGTCTTCTTCCTTTTGATCACTAGACATCTTGTAATTCTTAAATTAACCTTCAAATTATTATAACTGATTCAAAGTATTTGGATATGATACCAAAATTTTTAATTACAATTACTAAGAGGGCGGGGGGGTTAATCAGTCTTTAAATACTTTTACAACTTTACTTTATCATTCATGAACTATCAAATCAATAAAGTGATCTAGTAACACATCAAAAATTATTTATATGAACATAAAACAAGATTATAACACATAGAAAATGTATTTGAGTGGAAAAATTCAAGTGGAATAAAACACACTAATATCTATAAATGTACTATAGTATTATAAGATAAACATCAAATTTGATGAAGCACCCACTTCACATGGAATGACAACCCCAAGTAGCTCAACACCAACTTGAAAGGAGGCCCCAACCCCCTAGATGAATCAACACCAAATAATCCATGTGATTGAACTAATAACCTTTAAAACACCTTGTTTCTCAACCAATTTATTATGACCACCTCTTTATCTCTTCACACTCTTAGCTCTCTCAAATTACCTTTTAGGATTTTTCACTCAACTAGTCCTCTTTTTGAATTGACTAGGTCATATGATATTGATATTCATATATATTACCCATATTATATATTTATGATAATTTATATTAACCATTTTTATGGTCTAAAATACCTAATATATCTCTTCAAAGTGTTATATCCTTCACTTCAACTCACTCATTTTCTAACTAGTCAATTAGACCTATTAGGCATTGTTCTTATACTAGGCTCTTGCTCATACACCTCTTGGTTAGAAATACACACATTGACACTTATATTTTAATTATAATATAACTTAGAAAATGAAAAAAACATGAATAAAACACTACAATATGTTTTTCATATCATATAGGACCAAAACCTCTTTTATGCCTAAAGGAGACCTAATTCAATTTAGCCTTCATTAGCACATGCTACCCTTTGATCTTCTTGGAGCACTTTAAAAATTCATAAATGAAATTAAAATTTCATATACAAATGAAATAAGCCCCTAATAATCTCATATTATCTCCATTACACATTTTATCTCCAATCACCACTTGAAGCATGCCATTAGTGTTCACAATTAGGCCTCTCACACACAGAAAGGTCTATCTTAAACAACTAAAGATAACACAATGTTTGGACACATAGAAAAGAAAATAAAACATATAAATATAACCTTAAATACTTAAAAAACTTCAATAATGAAATTATACTTCATTACATATGGAAAGAGGACTCAAAATAATTCCTACAACTTTCTCACTCAAAACTACTAATTTTCCTTACAAACTAGTCATGGTGATTTTAACCTTCAACACCTATATGACCACTTTAAAACACTCCTAATACATTTTTATGATTTTATGTGATAATTAGACCATTATTATATATAAATATAACATTTTTAAATGGAACTAATGGTATTTCAAATGAATCTCATGACCACACTATATATAGACCTCACTAAGCTAGACAAGTCAACTTGTGAACAATTTTTTTCTATATAAAATGATATTAAAAACTTATATCCAACATGAAAATGTATTAAAAGTATTTAAAATTTTATAAACACACTCTGATTCATCCCTATTCCATGATAACACATACCTAATAATCTTCTCACTTATGCCTGAGTTTCTCATTATTTATAGCATTAGGCCTATTAGTGACAGGTTGTCTTAGATGACAGTTTAACACACCTGAGGGATAAAACCTACCTAAAAACCACAATGGAGATAAAATAATATTATTAACCTTATCCATATGATTTTCATACATTGACTTGTTCAAATGTGATTGATATAGTAAATCTCTAAGAAATGTGCACTTTCTTATAGGGTATACTCACACACCTGAAAACTTAATCACACATGGAGGTTTTTTGGAGATTTGAATACAATATATAATAGTTTTTATAGTAATTTTATCATGGTCTATTTTTATCAACATATTCAATATCAGGATCTTATTAAGGTTTTAAGAGGGTTTAAACACACTTGCACTGTTAACGTTTGTTCATAAAGCCTCTCCCCTCAATCCAAAAACTAATACATGTAAATTTGAGATAGGTCCTTTACCCATATACCATGAAAATATTATTTTATTATTCATATTTTTTTAGATATAAAAAATACAAGAAAATCTTTCTTAGGTTGAGAACCCTTCATTTTGTGCACTTGAGAGGCCTCAAAACCAATTGTCATGCCTTTTATTACAAAACATGACCTAAATCTTTGTGAAAATGCTTGAAATAATATATAAACATATAAATAAAATAAAATATCCATAATTTACTTGTAAATATAAATTCATACCCCATTAGGCCATACTCTCTCTCTTTGCTTGCTTAGACTTTGACCTACAAACCACATTAAGCCTTGAAAGTAACCTTCATGCCTCTTTCCATGTGCTCTCCACCTCAATAACATACTAAATAAATCTCTCTCATGATTATAAATATCCATATATCTTTCACATGACGTGAAAATAAACCATTATACCTCATTAGGGTAGTCAAGATCTAGAAGTGGTCTAGGTGCAGACTAGGTCTATAGGTCCTACCCCTGTAGGCTCACCTTGAGACTCACATGAGTGATCCAATGCCTCATATACATTCTCAATAAACTAAATAAATCATTTAATTCTTATGTTAATTCATGTCACCAATCCATAATGACCCTTTATTCACAAGACGAGGCATCTTATGCACATACCTTCACAAGTCACTTACGAGGTTCAAGTAATTGACAACAAGGACCTTCCATGTTGACATTAATATCACTAATTTAGTCATAATAACATATAATAAACATGTATTACATTCTTAGAATCACTAAAACACTGATCAATATCATCTCTCATAGATGAATTCTTCAATGACTTCATGAAGACCTTTCTCAAGAACCTTTGACATCAATGATAACATTAATGTCAAACCTCAATAATAGGATAACTGATCAACAACCCCTTGATCATAATCTCCTTGGACCCTTCTTTGTGTGAAATTTGAGTAATCTTGTATGAGCACATTATTTTTTAATGAGTTTAATATATTATATATGTTTCTATGATTCTTATCATGCATCTTAGGTCTTTTTATGTATTCATAATTAAATTTTCATTGATATATCTAATTTTACATGATACTATTATATGTTTCTTTACTACATGACTCATACAAATACACCATTTTTATCATATCCATTTGAGATAAGGTGATTATCAATTTTTAAGTCCCATCACCTCAAAATGAGACATATCAATTGGGGATTATCATAGAAGACATGAATTCACATGCATAAATGTGATATAATGGGTAGAGTTCAATTTGGTTTAAATAATTTACCTAATTTGGATATACATTTGAAATAAAATTCTATGCATTGGGCACATATTTAGGATAGAAATTTTATACACAATATATACATGTTACATAAAAAAGGTTACATTTTGACATATAATTTAGATCTAAACATATTTAAAGTCTAGACATGCCAAATTATAGATACACTTTTAAAATTATGCATACATTTATACACCAACCTTACTAAGATGCATCTTTTGGGCTTTTATATACTGCAATAGTTGGTTAGTTTTTATTAGCAAGATCATTATTTTTTACATTAGTGTAATTAAAATTATGATTATATTATTATGTTTTGATATGGTTCACCATTTGAATTGACCAAGATTGGAAAAATCAGCTATATTGGTTATACTTGAGTTGTACAATTGAGATTATGTACTCTCAATTACTTGGAACAAATAATCCTTTTACTAAAATGGGGGATAACCACCCTCCAATTCCCCTCTTCACATTTATAGGGCTCATTTTTTATCCCCTCTCCAATGTTTAAGTTAGGAAGCATATTTAACTAGAAAAACTTCCAAGAGAAACATGGTTGTATCAAAACATATGGGTACAACTTCCTTGCTCTATTTCTTTCAAGTATTTTAAAATTATTAAATTTTCATATCATATTCACTAATTACACTTATAACATGCTCTTGGTTATAGGTCATTAACATATTACAAATTTAAGTGGGTTCACATCAATACAAGGTGTGTTACACACACCACAATATGTTTTTCATTCCTTTAACCTAATAATTTCATCCTTATGAATTAATGGAATAATGCGTAGATAAATTTAGATACTTAAATCTATATTTATATTTTAAACTAGTCTTGTCCACTTGAAAAATATATCTTGGGGATTTACCCTTTAGTTTGACCTTCTTCATAGTTGAATTACTTAAAATCACCACCTCATTAGGTTTAATTACTTTTTTTTTAGTCTAAACCTAATTATTATGATTATATATATATATATATATATATATATATCACTTATAATCACATAATTCCTATAATATGATATATTTACTTCATAATCAATTACAAAACCTTAACTTTATTTCATCCTAGACAGTTACATTTAGGGTAGGAAATTAGTGTCAACACTATTGTCCTTACTCTAAAACAAGTGTCTTTACTTTATAAACACTCTTATTTAAAAATATTTCAAAGTGTATGGGTCATATTAATAATTTAATTAACCCTACTATAAGGATTATTTTAAAAAAGCTAGTATAAATATAAATAAAAAATATATTATTTTTTCATCTAATAATAATCTAGTAGTAACCAAGAAATCACACGTTCAATCTCAATCAATCACTTGAAAAACCAAGATATTATACATTATTCATCTATATTTACATATCAATCATAGGATCAATTGTACTATAAGTCTTAAGCATTCAAAATACACCCTGTAAGCTTTATTTGACAAATTACAAGTTAAATCACTACATGTATTATCACATAGTGTATTTCACCCTTATGCACTACCACACATAAGGGATAACTACATAATTTTGATACCCACCTTGGATTATTACATATGTAGGAAATATTTATTGATAGAGGATTCTTTGAGTTCAAATCAACACCATGAGTCCACTAAACCTTTTTTTAGTAAGGTAACCTAACATAAGGAGGAGAAATAGGGTTAAAATATAAATAATCATCAATAGCCGATGCATGTAATCCATATATTATACAAAATGAAATAGAAAACCCATAAATACATAGGAATTTACATATTGATATTGGGAACATTTCATAAATGAAAGTTACATTGAGATTTAGACAATAACATCAACACAAGTGTTCATAAAGTAACAAAAGTGTCTAGGTATCTAGAAAGAATATTTCTAGAACCTAAAAACTATTTCTGGAACATCAAACCACCTACTTCCACACTTTTACATCTCATATATATCTATGTATTGTTGACAAAGTGGATTGAACCCAAGCAAGACGCCTAGCTCTCGCCCTTCCACATGCAACAATGGAAACTCCCCTCTCGCCTGTGGGACTGGCAAAGCTGGAGGGAAGAGTCTCTACATAATGGCTAGCTCCCTGTGATGTATCTTTTAGGCCCTAGTTTCTCCTACTAATAATAAACAAATTTAAAAAAGTGGGGGTGAAAATGGAGAGAGATGCTAAAAATAGAACCTAAGCCTAAAAATGAAAAGGTGATACACCAAAAAAGTTGACCCACCCATCCCGAACATACACTTTTCAATAGGAAGAAACACCCATACACTTCATCTAACATGGGAAAATATTTTGTTTTAGTGAGTCAGGGGTCTATAGAGATACAGGGAGGAAGGAACTAGCAAAGGTGTTCTGAGACACACTTTGATAGCCTATTCACATGCGCCTATATTCTTGTTGTAGACACTTCTGGTAGACCTACATAAAAGAGACTTCACAATGCATTGGACATGTTGTAATTGATCTGTGAAAAGTGTGAAAGACAATGACTTAACACAAAATAAGAACATAGACATATACTTCAAAGTGAAAGTCTAGATAGAGGTAAAAATGATGTCTTGATTCAAGGTAAAATTTGGCAGAGCTTTGCCTTACAAGCCCTAAGAGATTTTTGGGTAGAGTTTTGCCTTAAGGTTGAGAGAATGGATCCTTCTCAAATGAGAATTTTTACAATATATAGAAAGAGGAAGAGAAATTGGCACCTCCTGGGAAGGATTTTGACACTCTTTCTTCAAGTTGGCCTATGTACACTCTGAGTCTTGGGAAGAGGGAGTCATTTGATTGTTAGCCCCTACTTTGACTTTGGCATCCCAGATGACTCCCTTTAAGGAATTTATGTGGCTTGTATACTATTTTCACTATTTGGTTGTCCATCTAGAAAGTGCTATTCCAACTACAGGAATAAATCCCTGAGTTGACATCTCCTCTCGCAACTTGGTTGCTTTATCTCTTTATGCACCTTGTCTCTTCATAGTTTTGTCTCTTTCTGCTCCTTCAACCCTTAGGGGTGATATTATAATGAGTCACTTCATTCCTTGGGATCTTTTCATGGTTAGCACTCAGGAAATTCAAAAACAAATGGCTATTTCATTGCCTTAAAATTGACATTCGTGCATCCATCACCTTGAAATTGAATACCCAACAGCTAGTCTATCTCTTTAAAATTGATAGCTTCCGGGACATCACTGTCCTTGGCAAATTCCATCAAATCTCTTCCTACTTCAGCTCTTTTGCTTTGCAATATTTTTTCCTCCTTGGTCAGGCTTTTCTTTTAGCCTCTTTTCTCACAGATAAAATGTCTGCAAGAATGATCTCACATTTGCTTCCTTTCCTTTGGAGTATTTTTCTCAGCATTTGTGTCGCAGCCCTTTTCTAAATTTCTTTAGACTTTTATTCAAAGGAATTCCTTCAAACAAAATGTTTGAAAGAATTCATGACTAAACAAAAATCCAAAAAACATACACTTTGTGGCTATCTTTCCTTTAAAGTGATTCTTGCCCCTCACAAGGGCTTTTAAACTCAAAATTATTGTTCACAAGGGCACTTGCCCTTCAGCTTTAGGATGCTCCCTTAAACCAAGCCATTGAACTAACCGATTGAACCAAAAATGGTTCAATGGTTCAATGATTCAATGGTTCAACACTACACACCATTTGCTTGAACTGAACCAAGCCTTTGAACCATTCACTGAACCAATCTTTTGAAACAAGCATTGAACCTAGTGGTTAAACCAAGTGATGAACCATTTCATTAAACCTACCAATGAACCTTGCATTGAAATTTAATGATTAAACCAATCATTGAACTAAGTGGTTGAACCAAGAAATGAACTAAGGTGTTAAACTTGAGCTTTGAACTAAAGCATTGAACTGAAACCATTAAACTTGGCTGTTGAACCTTACATTGAACTTGAGCGATGAACCTACCGACTGAACCAAGGCATTAAACCAAGGCATTGAAATAGTTCAATGGTTCAATGGTTTAATGATGCCAACCTTCCTTGTGAATTTCTTTAGACAAGAGCCCAAAGAAGCCTTGTAAAACCTAACACTCTCTAAATTGATTCTCCATGCACCAAAAGACTAACCTACATAGTCTGTAGAAACCTACAGAGTCCATAGAAAACCTCACCACTAAGTCCATAGAAATCCAAGCTCTATAGAGTTTGTAGAAATGGACCTATAGAGTCCATAGAAATGGACCTATATAGTCCATAGAAAAGGACCTATATAGTCCATATAAATGGACCTATAGAGTCTATAGAAATAGACCTGTAGAGTCCATAGAAATTCTTGGACTTATTCAAAAAATGAATTGGCCTAGAATAATAAGGGAAGAAGGGGACCAATTTTTGGCCTGTTGGGTGAAAAATGGTCAACAAATTGGTGACTCCCATGGGAAGCATGCCTGCTATGCTTAAAAACCAATTGCCTTATAGTCCATTCAGCACAGAGTCAGAATACAACATTAAAGAAAGGTTAGCAATAGCCTAAAAGATCCAAGAATCAAACATGAAGATTTTTACCCTACACACAAAGGAAAACACACACAAGGCTAAAAACACTACCTATGCAAAATACACTTAGGAAAAGTAGGAAAGATAGCTAAAAGCAAACTACTATGTACAACTAACCAAGTGTATTTACTTCCATCCTAGATCAAAGGGAAAACTTCTTAATTCCCCTTCTTGGAAAGAAGACTTATGGTGCTAAACAAGTGGTTAAATGAAAAGGAGATTCGGTGACCTACTCCTCTTGCCTATCACCTGGCTTGGCTGGTATCTAAGTGGATCAAATTCAGATATGCTTCCAACATATACGTACTCTATTTGTTCTTGGAATCTTGTTAAATGTTGGTCCTTCATGCTAGTGCATATCACTAAGAAATCTATGGTTGCTAGTTCATCACCATAAGCCCTTTGATCTGCATAGTCCCTCTTTGATGCATCATGGTTTGACTTTTCTCCTTCTGCTTCAATGAAGACCATGTCAAACTCACCCTCTTCTTCCTCTTCGCTTTCTTGAAGAAGGGTGACTATGATGATGTCTAAAATGGAATCACAAATTGATTGTTCATCCCACAAAACATCACCTCTCTATTTAAAACTTTCTTCTTCAAAGTTTTCCTCAAGGAAGATAGACCTCTCCTTTTCCTCCTCAAAGATCAGGATCTCTAGATGTTTAAAGATATTTTCCTGATCCTCCTCCAACTATAGCTCCTCAGCATAGTCATCCTCTTCATCGAAGCAACAAGGAAGTTCATCAAACAAAGGGGGAGAGAGTTCACCATGCTTAAGCACCTCTTCATATTGCTAGAACATCTACATGTATGTGTGACCTGCGTCTTCTCCATTGCTGATGAATTCTTCACAAGGGGCATTGATGATGATTTCTTCTTCATTATCGCTAATGATAGCCTCTTGGGAAATTGTAGATTGGGTCTTCTACTCCTCACTCGCCTCTTATAAAATAGGTTCTTCCTTGAGAATGGGTGAAGTGAAACAACCATGTGGAAGGGGAGGTAGTCCTTAAGTTAGATTTTAAATGATTCTCCTCCTTCTACTTAGCCAGCATTTCATCAATATTAGGTGTGGCCTAACAGCTCTCTTGGAGGTGTGTAGATGGAGTGTGTCTAGACATGGGATCTGCTATTTGGTCTAAAACATCCACCACACGTTGACTGAGGAAACTCACTCTAGACTCCAACTCTGCAATCCACTTGTCTATAGCTTCCTGGAAGAGCCTTTCCTAGAGTTCACAATCATCATTAGGAGTAGGAGTAACCTCATCTTATTTAAGGGTTATAGCAAAACCTTACTTCTCCTCCCTCCTACCCCATGATTCTACTATTTTCTTCTAGTTTAGGATCTCAATGTTGGAATTTTGCTCCTGTGAACAGGCAGTAGCTTCATTTTCTCCAAGGTCCTAGGGCTCTTCCATGAGGTCTAGAATTTCTATCTCTCTTTCATGAAGCAGTCTCATCCTAGCCTCTAAAACTTCAATTTTCTTAACAAATTATCTTGAAAGAGTCTTTCTTTAAGGTCACTAACATCATCATGTTGAGTAGGAGAAGTTTTGAGAGAGATGTGCTGGATCAAAATGCTCCCCCTAAAGGAAGATTCATGATCTAAGGAATTTAGAGGGTTCATCTCAATAGGAAGTTATTCCAGTTCCCTTTGATGCTTGAAGGCTAGGTGCACGAGATCAAGAGTAGGGTTGATTGATGCATCAAATGAGCTGGAGTGAGCAAGCCCCATCTAATAGAAATGATTTAGTGCATAAGAGGGGGTTTCTTTAGAAAAAGAGGGGGCATAAAAGGCTATCTTCCTTGCATGAATGGATTCATCCATTTTGTTACCTCCTCCTTCATGGATTGTAAGGCCTGAGCTTGCCTAAACAAACACTCCTCTTTATACATTAGCTCCTACTAATATCCATACTACTCATCTAGTCTATCTATCTCCATTACCTACTTCTTGAACTCTAGCACCACCTCCCTTATCATTGAAGGGTAACTAGGAGAGCTGCTTGAGGTGATTGCATGAAAATTATAAGTTTGATCAAAGTCATATGAAGGAATACAAGGTCCATGATATTGTCCAAAGGAATTATACATACAAAAATGTGATTTCTTGATGGCACTAGGCTACTTAACTAGATGATTCAACTTCGAGTCGCCATTGTTGTTCATGCAAAAGCCTACAAAGGTTGGTTGGTTAAAGAGTACACAAAAAATTATTCAACTCTTTGGACACAACTTGTCCTAGTTGGTCCCGTTGGTCATGCCAAAAACTGTTGACATAGAGGATTGCACTCAGGGCAGGATGCCAAGCTCCTGCCCTTTCACACGCAATAATGGAAACTCCCCTCTTTCCTATGGGACCAGTGAAGTTGGATGGGAGAGTCTCTAGATAAGGGATAGCTCCCTCTGACGTATCATTTAGGCCTTAGTTTCTCCTATTACTAACAAACAAATGTAAAAAATGGGGGTGAAAAGGGAGAGACAGATGCTAAAAATAAAACCTTAGCCTAAAAATGAAAAGGTGGTACACCAATAAAGTTGACCCACCTAGCCTGAACATACACTTTTCACCAGGAAGAAATGCCCATACACTTCATTTGATGTGGGAAATTCTTTTGTTTTAGTGAGCCAAGGGTCCATAGAGATACAGGGAGGAAGGAAATATCAAAGGTGTTTCGAAACACACTTTGATAGCCTATTCACATGTGCCTATATTATTTTTGTAGACACTTCTAATAGACCTACAAAAAAGAGACATCACAATGCATTGGACATGCTGTAATCAATCTATGAAAAGCATGAAAGACAATGACTTAACACAAAAGAATAACACAGACATATACCTTAAAGTGCAAGTCTAGATAGAGGTAAAAATGCTAAGTCTTGATTTAAGGTAAAATCTGGTAGAGCTCTACCTTACAAGCCCCGAGAGATTTTTGGGCAGATTTTTGCCTTAAGGCTGAGAGAATGGATCCTTCTCAAATGAGAATTTTTACAATATATAGAAAGAGGAAGAAAACTTGGTGCCTCCTGGGAAGGATTTTGATTCTCTTTTTGTAAGCTAGCCCATGTGTGCTCTAAGTCTTGGGAATAGGGAGCCATTTGATTGTCGGCCCCTACTTTGACTTTGACATCCCAAACTACTCCCTTTAAGGCATTTATGTGGCTTGTCTACTACTTGCACCATTTGGTTGTCCATCTAGCAAGCATTGTTCTAACTATAGGAATAAATACCTGAGTTGATGTCTCTTCTCACCACTTAGATGCTTTATATCTTTATGCACCTTGTCTCATCTTGGTTTTGTCTCTTTCTGCTCCTTCAACCCTTGGGGGTGATCTTCTAGTGGGTTGCTACATTCCTTGGGCTCTTTTCATGGTTGGCACTTAGGCAATTCGAAAATAAATGGCCAGTTCACTACCTTAAAATTGACGTACGCATAGCCGTCATCTTGAAATTGAATACCCAACAGCTAATCCATCTCCTTAAAATTGATGGCTTCTAAGATGTCACTATTATTGGCAAATTTTGTCAGGTCTCTTCCTACTTCAGCTCTTTTGATTCATGGGATTTTGTCCTCCTTGATCAAGTTTTTATTTTAGCCTCTTTTCCCATGGACAAAATGTCTACAAGAATGATCTCACGTTCGCTTCCTTTCCTTTGGAGTATTTTCTAGGGTTTTGTGTCGTAGCCCTTTTCCAAATTTCTTCAGACTTTTTATCTGAAGGAATTCCTTTGAACAAAAAGTTTGAAATAATTCATGACTAAACAAAAATATGAAAAACTTACCCTTTACAACTATCTTTCCTTTGAAGTACTTCCTAACCTCTGCAAGGGCTTTTGAACTCAAAACTACCCTCCGCAAGGGCACTTGCCCTTCAGCTTTATGACGCTCCCTTGAACCAAGCCATTGAATTGATCGATTAAACCAAAAATGGTTCAATGATTTAATGGTTTAATGGTTGAATACTGCATGCCATTCACTTAAATTGACCCAAGCCTTTAAACCATTTGCTGAACCAATCTTTTAAACCAAACGTTGAACCTAGTGGTTGAACCAAGTGATGAACCATTTGATTGAACCTGTCGATGAACCTTGCATTTAACTTTACTGATTGAACCGAGCATTGAACCAAGTGGTTGAACCAAGTGATGAAACAAGGTGTTGAACTTGAGCTTTGAACCAAAGTGTTGAACTAAAACCATTGAACTCGGCTGTTGAACCTTAAGTTAAACTCAACCAATGAACCTACCAATTGAACCAAGGTATTGAACCAAGGCATTGAACCAAGGCATTAAATTAGTTCAATGGTTAAATCATTTAATGATGCCAACCTTCCTTGTGAATTTATTTAGACAAGATCCCAAATAAGCCTTGTAAAACCTAACACTCTTTGAACTGATTCTTCATGCTCTAAAAGACTAACTTGAAAAGTCTGTAGAAACCTATAGAGTATGTAAAAAACCTCACTACTGAGTTCGTATAAATCCAAGCTCTGTAGAGTCCATAGAAACAGACCTATAGAGTCTATAGAAATGGACCTACAGAGTCTATACAAAAGGACCTGTAGATTCCATAGAAATGGACCTATAGAGTCCATATAAATAGACCTACAGAGTCCATAGAAATTCTTAGACTTATGCAAAATCAAAAAATGAATTGGCTTAGAATAGCAGGGGAAGAAGGGGACTGATTTTTGGCCTGTTGGGCAAAAAATGGTCAACATGTATCATTGAATAATCTAATAATTATTTATTATTCATTATTATGCAATAAAAAAAATATTTAGCATTATACATTTTATATCATAATTTAGCACTAAAATATAATATAATAAACTTAATTATTTAATTGGCCTAGTTTTAAGAATAGTTTGTTTCTCTTTGAATAGCCTATTCCTACTAGCTATTAAATTAAAACAAATGAATATTATTTTGATTCTAATTTGAGTAAAACTGGAGTGTATCAAAATGCCTAAAGATTTACATTAATACATAATTTGGATTTTGACAATTACCTAAGTATGGAAAATTGTTATTTTGGGAAAATACTAGGAAAACATCTTAGCTCAAACTAGGATTCCCATTTACTTGTTTGGTTTTTTGAAATAGGAAATAATTATAAGAGGTGATTGTGCATGCTTAAACAAAGGAAGAGAATATGAAACTACTTCTAGATAGGTCTGATATAAGGGGATTATGGTGTAGGTTGTTCATGTCCATTTATCAAGTACTTGTCCTAGTTGAACTTAATTAATAAAAAATAGAGGGAGATATAAAAAGTAATTTTAATATAGTGAAAAATAAAAGATAAAATTAAATAATATTCATAAACATGATTATTGTATGCAAACAAAATCATAATCTAATCAAGTATATTAACTATGGACTTATCCCAATTGAATGTGATGAATAATAGATCATTGTGCCTTTTATGCCTATGTCTATTAAGTAAAGTGATATATTATAGTTCAAGTTCTGCAACCCAAATATCACTATTTATATTCTCTTATATTTTAAATCCTAAGGTAACTTTTATTGATTGAAAAAATATAGGATTGTAATATACTTAGATGAAATCAATCCTTGCTTACTTATTGACCATTCCATGTGCATCCAATACTCCAAGGATGGAAATCAAGCCCACATATTTATCTCAATAGATTGATTATGAAATATTGAGCCTTGACTATGTGCATGCAACTATAAATATGGTTTTGATACTTAATAATGATAGCACTTGAATTGTATTATAGTTTCTCCTTATAAGTGATCTTAATTTAGAAATAATAGGTAAAATTTTCTCAATGCACAACATTGTAAAAACTTGGACCAATTAAATTTTAAGTGATGATAATGAATGACTTTTGATATGTATTTATTATTAAACCTTTTGATTATTTATTTTAGTCAACCTTATGAAACATATGAGAAGACCTAAAATAATTATTATAATATTAAAAACTAGTAGTTATTTAGTGCAGGATGTAACTATCCTAAGTGGATAGGAGGTCGGTAATTCTCCTGTCCACCTAGAGAGGACTTGTCCCAAAAGATCAAGAAAACTTGTCTTAAACTAGAGATAGTTTGAGAGTGATTTTAAGTATCTTGAGAATTTTAATTTTAAGGTTTTTGTATTAATAATTCTAAACAAAGGGTCAAGTTAACATAAGGATAAATTAATTATAATAATTGAAAATAAGCGTAATGTACTTGTGTGTAATTAATGTGTTTTAAGATGTGCTAAGAATTAACATTATCAAGTACCTATGACCAAATTTATGTTTACATCCTTTCCAAATACTCTAGTAATTAAATACTATATTAAAGTATAAATAACATGAGTTTATAAAACACACTTTTTATTTGAGTGGGTACTTGAATTATTCAAGTCACTCACATTTTCTAAACCCTAAAACAACTCATGTAGTCCTTTGTCTACTTTTATATTTGAAACCCATAAATTTTGAAAATTTAAAATTGAAAAAATAATGAGTACACTTATATAGAGATGAAACCAAATTTGTATTTAACCTACAACTGATGATGGATAATTATCACCCATTATTTAATAATTTAGATAATTTGAACCAATGGTGAATTGAGAGTGATCAAGTTATAATTTTTATTAACTAATCAAGTTATTGATTTGGAAATATGCATAATTACAACTCTCATGGATTGGGAATGATTTACAAAGTACTAAAACCAAAAGGGTGTAACCATGCTTATTTTTATATAAGTTATGATAAGGATGATGAGTGTCACTAGACTTTCTAGTATATCACCTAAGACATAAGATGGAACTACACAATGGGTTCACTATAAATGATTCCATGGCCAAAGAGCATCATTGAAATGCAATGAAAATTACCCATGATATATTTGAATGACACTATTATAGATGGATATAAAATATATTTTCATAATTCAAAGATAATTAATAATATTCATACCCCAATCATTATTGCATTGCTCATAGATTTCAATTGAAATGAATATTTTGCCTTTGAAATTATAACCTTAATCTTTAAAACATGTGCATGTATAGGTATCATGTATATTTTAAATTTTAATATTGTTCCTTTTAATTTTTAGTTTTTCAAATTTGAACTTTACATCATGCTTTTTTGAAATTTTATCAAATGATATATATAGTAATGTATCTATATGCTCAATTTTAGAAATATTTTCAACCTCTGACTTTTGATTTTGTAATTGTTTGGAATATGGTATAAATATGTTATTTTAGTCTTTGAAATTTGTGTGCATATGCATGCCCAATTACTGAATAATATATATCAATATGTTGTTATATGTCATATGATTGATTTATAAACTAATTTCAAATATTTGAAAACTAGTACTCTATTATATAATATTTTTTTCTTTACTTTGAATCCGTGAAGGCATGTAATCTATATTTTTAAAACTTGTAATTTATCCCAAATCTAATTTTTTCTATTCATGGAGGTTTGAATATGTTATACATTCTCTCTATGATGCCCCATTTTAAGATGGGAATGTAGTTTACAAGTCACTCATATCAAAAGAAGATTTAAATGTATCATGTGATAAATATATACTCATGTGGTATTATGTCAACATGTAGAATGCTTGTCATCATAAAAATGTAAATTTAATTGAACAAGTTATGTAATATATTTAATGTGAGGCATATTGGTGTCATGTATGGATATATTTATCAATGAAGACTGAAGAGAAAAAACCATCTTTGAATTAGACTATGTATTAAAACTTTGATATGTATCATAACACCACCAATCAAGCACAAAAACCACAACAAGAAAAATACATAATGTCAGATAATTTCACACAATGAGGTGACAAATAAATTAAATTATTATGTTTTAATGTTGACCAAAGCATACGGTAAAGATACATAAGAACTGAACATGTTCAAATTTTTCAGATACCAAACAAAAAAATTATATATATATATATATATGTATATATATATATATATATATATATATATATACATATATACATATATACATATATATATATATATATGTATATATATATATATATATATATATATATATTAAATCACTTTTCACACAATATGCAAGGGCCACACATAATAAGTAACCAATATTTGTCATATCATGCAATAAAGTAAATAACATATATGCAACACAAAACAAATGAAAAATAGTCTATTCCATCCTTATGTATCAATGCCATACTATAAAAAGTAACATATCCATGTAACACAATGTAAAATATAATTAAATAATAGGACACTTGTAAGATATGTAGCTTGACATGGTATAAAGGTCATATAAATATAAAACCTATTATAACATAACCTATATAATTATATGCCCCTAGTATAGGTATGGCCACTATGTAGAAGGGAAATTGATATCTAAGAATCCATATGGATAATTTATGTCCATAATCACAATATTATACCTTATGAAATACATTTGTGTATTGGAAAAATATGGTATATACAAAATATGTGATAAATAATTTATGTAAAAAGGAAAATTAACATATCATGTAATTTTCAAGTCTTGATTTTGATTTTTCCAAAGTAATTTGAAAGTTTTTATTTGTTTTCAATATTTTATTTAATTATTTATTTAAATTTAAAAGTAATAAGCCTAATATCCCATCAATGGGATGACCTTAGTGCATGACTTGGTCATAAATGTTGAATTTGAATTTTCATCAGTGAAAATTTTTACTTGGAGATGTATCTAAATATAAAAAGTATTTAGGTTCCATAACATAACTATAATAATCATTGATCATATTTTACTTTGCATGATGTATAACTTAACAAGGTAAAAGAATTGATGGAGTCTATGTGTTTTAACCCTTTTGGGTTTTATTACTATAAATATTATGTTAGATTAAAGGGTCAAGTTATCTAAATTAGAAAACAAATATGAAATAAATAACCACTTATTTGTTATATAATTTGACTTTCTTTAACTTTCTAAAAATAGTAATAAATATGTGTAAATATAGATTTATATAAAAAATAACTATCATAGAAAATTTGAGTGCTAAAAATTGGGTTATGTATAGGTCGAAGTGTTATCAATAGGGTACCTAAGTTATATTCTCTCCTAGATAATAGTGCCCCACTTGGATAGTAGTGTCATATGGCTCTAGTGTCCTAAAAATGGCACTAGTGTACTCTATGTATGACTATTCCTAAATTCTATGATCACCTGCACCTATGTTTTTATGTTCTACTCCTACACGTACAAAGTCTAAAACTCTATTTTGTGCATGTAACAAATAATTTCTATTGCAAACCATAATCCTCATTGCAAGTATGGCATGAGCTGAAAATGTTTGTTTATTAGTTCGATAGACTAGACATGCTCAACACCCTACTATGAAGATAATTTCCTGCATACCAATACTATAGGGAGGGATCAAGACTAATGTAGTTCTCCCACCTAGTTTTTAGTGTGAGTAAAATTAATTTCTCTTAAATTCCTTGATTGTGCTTGAGATTGAAAATATTTAAAATATAGCCTTAGTAAAACTATATATGGTAGTATGCAAAAGTAGGGAAAAATAAGGATTAATAACCTTGATTTTACTCAAATTGTTTCTTGTTATAATTATACTTTTACATCTATTTTCCATCTAGTGAATATAGGTCTAGTAGTCTTGTATTTATAGTGTTTCATAGCTAGTGCATATAATAAATTATACTTAGGCTAACCTTAAGATGGTAACACATTTAAAAACCTATCTATTTGGGAGGGTTATGATATGGAAGACTAGATCCATGTTGAGGATACTAATGCCATGTATATCTAGTGTCCTTAATGTGGTGATAGTGTCTAGATAGCATTCTATTGGGCACGAAGGGACAATATCTAGGAATGAGGTCTGAGGATATGTTTGAGCTAAATAGGGACATCTATGGTTAACATAATGGCTGAAAAAGCATGATAAAATCTTTAATATAGGTCTAGTTTCAATCCAGGAATAGGTTATCTCAAGAAACACTCTTAGAATACAAACACCACTTTTAGGTGATTACATTTACCCATCCCCTTTATGCTAAAAATGAAACAAAGTGAAATAGCTAGTGTAAAGGAAAAAGAAGTGTAACTAGACTTACCTATGGATTAAATCCCATATATCTGAGTTTGAATATGTTAATCTAGGTTTGTGTATGTGATGTATGATCCAAATCATCACTTATAATGAAATATATATAATTGAGTCCTTACTTAGGAGATATCAAAAGCAAAAGACTATGTTAAAAAAAGTAATTTAGTAAAGTTGATTAAAGAGATAAGAAAGAGGAAAGGAATTAATACACATTTTAGGTACATGAACCAATGCATGAAACTAGTTACAACCTATGTGTGCCTATACATAGTGATCAAATATCCTATATTTGATGCTTTCATAGTCCATACATTGAGATTAAAAAATCTTTTGGAAAAATTCTGTTTAGAAATTGTGATGCTCAATGGAATTACTTGGAAATGTAAATGTCAAAAAAATTCATACCCACCCTAATAGTATTTTGCCTAGTATTCAATTCACTAAGGATATTGAGATAGAAGGTAAACTTCCTTTTGTAGATGTTCTCATAGTTACAAAAGATGATGACAATTTATCTAGAAATCTCTATGTAAAAGGTAAACATACAAACCTTTACTTACATTCTTCCTCCCATCATCATCCTTCTCAAAAAATGGGAGTACTAAAAACCTTGATCACTAGGGCATTCAAAATTTGTGATGAAGATATCATTGATCAATAAATTAAACACCTCAGAAGACTTTTTAAGTTGAAGGGTACTTAGGCAAGAAAATAACCAAAAATATAAAATAGGTAAAAGATAATCTCATTATAACTAAAGGTAATGAGTTTGTTACATAAGGGCCAATATCTTTCTTACCTTATGTTTAAGGAATTTATAACAAGATATCTAAAATTCTCAAGCACCAAAATATTAACTCCACTTTCATTCTTATTAGTAAAATACATATGATGTTAGGCTCAATAAAAGACCATATGGACCCTAACCTTCATAATGGTATCGATGTTCTCAATTGCTCGTGTGGCATCCCTTATATAGGGAAAACTAGTAGATTGGTGTGTAATAGAATCAAGAAGCATGCTACAGACATCCATCTTAAAAGAAAGTATAAATCGGCTCTTGTAGAGCATTCTTTCAACACTAAACATACTATCACCATTGGATATGTGAGTCATTTTTACAAAATATCATGTCGAAAAGTGTAAGTTTAGGGACACCATTTAAATATTAGAATACCATAGTAAGTTAACTAGGGATGAAGGACCAGGTATAAATCATGCTTGGAAAACTTTGATTTGTAGGATGGTTTATAGGGGTTAGTTTTTCCCTCTGATCCCCTCCCATGTCCTTTTCCTTTCCCCTTGCCCCTTGCCTCTATCCCTTCCCCACTTATTTTTCCATTAGCTTTCCTCTTTGAATGTCCAGGGTTCATATCTCTTAGTCTATGTTTCTTTATTTCTCTTTTATATTCCCCCCACCCTCCCCACCCCGCTTTTTATTAATAATTTTTAATGTTATATATATATATATATATATATATATATATATATATATATATATATATATATATATATATATATATATATATTCCTTAGACTCTTTTTATTATATCCAACTAATTATTTTTAATTCATTTTTATGACTCTTATTATTATACATATTTTATTTTAAATTATAATAATTTTGATTTAAGTAATCATAATAATATTAATGTACATAACAAAAATAATAAATTTTTGTACATTATTTAAATAATTTTAATTCTTTACTATTTTATAAACTTTTTAATATACTTCATTTATTTTCTTTTTTGCAACTATTTTTTCTAATTTTTATTCTCTTTTTTAAAATGGATAAAAAATTATTAGAAATTTATTACAATGGATATAACTTTATTTTAGAAACTTGTCACAATAGTTTAATTTGTTTATAGAAATTTTTATAATGGTTATTTTTCCTATAGATTTTTAAGGCACTAGGTACTTCTATTCTACATATGTTTTTTTTATACTGATGACAGATCTTAGTTGAAGGCCTGAAACATTTTTTGAGCATTGAAATTTTTAAACATAGTTTTTCTAAACTAATTTATTATCTATGTGATCAAATAGTTGAATAACTTAGATTTATTAAATATCTTGATTAATCCTCATATATGGGTGGCTCAATAACTCAATCCAATATTGAATCCATCATTTCCCACCCCTGCTTGGTGGATCACAACCTATGAATATATTGGATTTAATCATAATCATGTCTAACCCTTTCATGTGGGTGCTTAATAACTCAATTACTATATTAATCCATCATTTCCCACTTATGTGTAGTAGATGTATCTAAAACTAAACTAGATAAAGTGTTAAAAATATCTAACTAAGTATATATAACTATGTATGTTATCTCCAGAACCACTTGGGTACATTAGGATATTATAAGAATAATTATTTAGAGGGTGTGAATAAATATTAAAAACATTAATTCAATTCTGCTTAACATTCATGAGCCTTTCATACAAAAATATAGATCACTCAAGGTACAAGAAACCATACATATGAACATGAAATACAAGAACACATCATATATGTGGGAAATCCTATAGGGTAATAAAACCCACTAATATATAAAAATGGAATACATTATTATAATACAAAAACCAAATTTAGTGAATCACCAACTCCATATGGATCACCAACCCCAACTAGCTAAGAATTCACTTGACTAGGGTTTAGCAAGCACCCAATTGCAAGGAGGAACCAACCCCCTAGATGACTCAACACCAAATCATCTACCTATTTTATTTGATAACATTTAGAACATCTTGTTTCTCAAATAATATATGATGATCACCTTATTTATCTCTTCAAACTCTTTAACCCTCTCAAATTTCCTTATAGGCTTTTTCTCTCAACTAGGTCTCTTCAAGACTGATTAGGTCATATAAACTTAATTTTTATACCAAAAAATCCTATTATATATTCATTAATATTTATCTACATCACTTTTATGGTCTATAATACATCTTTATATTCTTCAATCTTCTATTTCATTTGTTTCCTCTAATCTTACTCATATACGCCTAAAACTACCTTGTATATACACCATTCCTTATTCATATAAACACACTTATTTACCTAAATTTACCACATAATAATCCTTATGAAATTTTACAATAATAATAAATCATAATCTCAGGTCATCCATAAATTCATTAGGCCTTATTCTCCTTTAGGCCATATGGAGACCTAATAGGCCTTCTTTAGACACACATTATGCTTTGCCTTCCTTAGAACACTTTAAAAATACACACATGCTAGTAAAACATCATATAAAAATTAAATACACCACCAATTATGTATTCTAGGTTGAACAAGACATTTCATAAGAAATCACTACTTTAAACCTCTCATTACTACTTAATCCTATTAGGCTTCTATACACTAAAAATATGCCTTTCAATACTAAAGATCAAACTCACTTAATCCAATCAAAAAATATAAAAAATACATAAATATAATCTACATGACCTCAGTGTCATAATCATATGCTTGAAAAACTTCAAATCAAAGCACAAAAGCTTAAACTCTTTTCTTCAGTATGCTCACTTAAAACTGTTAAAACTATCAAAAACTAATAATGAAACTACATGACATCCAACACCTAAAAGAGCTCTTTAAATTATTATAAATTCATTAAAAATATTATATAATATATTTATAATAACCTCAATAATCTTTAATATTAGCATTTGTCGTGCAAACCAATCTCCTAACCTTATCTCACATAGTCCTGATTGAACCAGACAAGCCATTTTGGCTTAAAATTTTCAACCTCTTAAACTAACTTCCAAGATCTATAACAAGTTTAAATAGAACATAATAATCCTAAAAAAATATTCATTCAATTTTATTGATCATTCTACCCTAAAAGCACACCAATTCATCTTCTCATTATTACCTGGGTTTTTTATGATTTACACCATTTGGCCTATTAGTGACTAGCTAAATTAGATGACCAATTTAATAGACTTAAGTGATGTAAAATATCCAAAAACCTCAATAAAAATAACATTCAATTATCTAATTTCTCCATCCAATCATTTTTAAAAATTTCCAATACAACTTTTGACTCTAATAACTTCTTTAGAAATAATCCTCTAACTCAATATTTTCTCTATCCTCTCTAACCAATACCACCTAGAGGTCCTAAGAGAGTCCACTACAAGATACAATAGCTTACCTAATAAATTAAATCCATCCTAATCACTATTGAGTAACATCTTCAACATTAGATCTTCATTAGGGTTCTAAGAGGGTTTAAACCAGTTTCCACTCTTAACGATCATTCATAAAGCATAGCCCCTCAATCTAAAAGATAATGCCTAGAATTTTGATCTAGGACCCTTCTTGATATATGATTAAATAACTAGGTCCCCATACAAAGGTCTAATGATATGATGAGCACAACAAAATCCTTCTTGGGTTGAGAACTCTTCATTCTAAGTACTTAAGAGACCTTCAAATAATTTTTCATGCATTGTCCTTCAAACTAAAACCTCAAACTTCATGAAAAAACTTGAAACAACATAACTCACCTTTGAAAAAAAATATATATGATAAAAAAAACTTAAAATGTGATCATTACCCTTCATTATTCCATGTTCTCTCTCTTTTCTCTTAATATCTTGACCTGTAAATCACATTAGACCTAAAAATTGACCTTCATGCTTATTTTCATGCACTCTCCATCTCACTCACATACTCAAACAACCTCATACAACCAATCATGCCTAAGTGTATTCACATGATCAAGACATCATGCTCATACCTTCTCAAAATGTCTCTTCATGCCATTACTAGGCTTAGGCTACTTAATAATTTAACCTCAAAGACCTATACCTTCATGTATTTGTCAATCATTGGCAATAAGACAACTTTAAGTTAACCTAAACCTTGACATCAATCTTGAAATTAACCAATATAAAAGACAATGCTCAATAATAATACCTTTTCATATTCATGCACAGACCTTAAGGACCACTCACCATGCACCTTCACTAGATGCACCTTGATATTAATTACATATAAATTGACATAACATAGGCATCTCTGGGCCACTCAAGAATGCTAGCCATGACAGATGGATTAAGGCATGAAACTAGTGATAACCTATAATATGATGTCAATTGTATATCAACATGTTTTTTTACCATTCCATCTAATCAACATGTGTGTAACTAATCATATGTAAACTATGTGCCATGCATATGCCCCTAATTTGATATTTGAGTATAGTGATTCTAGATTGAGTTATAATAACTATATCTGAGTATCTATTTAAGCATGGGAATCTCATGCCATGAATTATGCCCCTATTATGATAAAATGGTATGACTCTAATCCAAACTAATTTGAATATGATCTAAATCTAATCATAACTATCAAACCTATAGTTATATCTATGTAAACCTATAATGTACCTAGTGTACCATTTTGGCTAATCTAGATTGTGGTAAGACTAGGGTTACTAAAATATAGTACATTTTCTTGGAAATTAGTATCATGTAGAAATATTATCCCAATATGGGTGTTAATATCTAGAATTCTGAAATCTGAGTCTTTGAATTACTTTTTGAGTCCCTATTTTTCTTATGTTTTATTTCGTAAAACTGAGCTTGTGTGCTGAAAATTGATCTATGAATTCAATGTAGGAACGTAATCTTTTAGAAAAATCCTATGAAATCCCCCCATTTTATGGAATTTTTGGAATATATGAAATAAATATCCTCAAAGGAAATATCTCTATAAAAAAATTTAGCCAGGGCATGTATGATAACTACATGATAATGCAATACAATGTGCAAACATAACATCAAAATTTAATAAAATCTAAGAATAAGTATGTAATGTACGATGTATGGTATATAGTGTATGTATAATTACACAAGGGTGTCAAGATAAATGTAATCAATTTGTATAAAAACAAATCTAATTATCTACCTAGGGGGATGGGGCATGATACCCACCAAGACAACCAAGTAGGAAGGGTGGATATATGAGGTCCCTCATGACATCAAAAATTTGTGTGTGTATAACAACAAAATACAAGTGTCATGGCCATGATGCATACAAGAAATAATACATATAGAATACATGAGTCACAAAAAATATTCCAATAAGACATAATACAAAGGACATGGGCACATTTCACTAAATCTAAGAATAAGAAGACATAAAAGGACATGTTCAAATGTCACATATGAAAGTAAAAAGCAAGTTGTCTTAGATACAAATAGAATGACATATTCAAATGTCTGAATATACAATCAATAAATCACACATAAGGGATGTGGGCACATGTCCAAGGTATACATGAATAGAAGTGGCATAGATCCAAAGAACAATGGCATATTCAAATTCCATTGAATAAAAATATAATAGGAAACATAATCAAGTCTAAACTAGGAAAGATAGAAATGAAATTATCTATGAATGTAGTACATATCAATGTAAATGTGAGGATGTACATATGTTGAATCTAAATTAATGATAGCTTGCAAAAAATATGAGCATGAGTAGCGGTGATCAATATCAAGATATATTAATTTGTAAAATAGAATGTAGAGAATGTAAGGATAAAACTTGATAATATAAACTATATATAAAATACCCTCAAGTGGGCAGATGTATGAAATGAATAAACCTAGATCAGTATATATACCCTAGTGGGTATATGATAGTAATTCTATATTAGTATGGTGGACCTGAGTCTTGCAAGCAAAATTCAAGAACTCAATTAAGAATAAATGAAGCATATATGCATGATAAAACTTATTATACTAAGATAGATATCATATGTAGTGTCTGGAAATTAGAATAAATGTAAACATATAAATGCATATAATCTATACATTTTGTGTTTTTTAAGAAATATTTTAATGTTTTTGTGTTTTGACATATTATATTATTTTTGTATATGGATATAAGCTATGTATAAGTAAATGAAAATAAACTATATAAGGAGGAAGAAATAGTAACGTACGTACAAGGAGTAGGAACCATACTAAATAATGAGTCTCATGTCAAACTCACTATCACTATTATTGGGTTCAAATAATGGAACTGTAATCATGTGTGTTATGTGAAAGGACAATTGTTATCCCATAATCTAATGTGTGGAGTAATTTGTGTTTGTATCTACATATGTAGTGATGTTATGAATCTTTAGCACTAACTATGATGCCCTATGAACTATAGGGATCTTAAGAACCAATCTAGTGGAAGAATTTGTAGGTGACATATGTGTCATGTGCTGAGAACCATAAGAACCCAATAATAATGATTTTAAAATAAATTGATTGGATGAAGTTCCTCTAGAATTTGTGACATATCTCTGACATAGGGGTCTCTCTAATAATGGTCACCATGGAAGATTGTGTATATGTCAATACTGTAGGATTAAACCTCTCCTTAACTAGTGGATATACTAAAATCTATGATGTATTCATAGGAATTATACTCTAAGTTGTAATTGATAACCATTCAATATCTAGTAATTGTGTTATAATTGTTACTGGTGACTGTGTTGGAACTATAACTAGTAAATGTGTTAGAACTACCTATGGGATAGGTAGAGGACACTCCCTCAACTTTGACCACTTATTTTTCATGTATTTTCTTCATTAATATATTCACTATAGATGGGATGGTTCAGAGATACTTTAACCATGGTCTGCCTAATAACATATCAAACATGCCTACACTAGGTGCTACTAAGAATTGAAGGGCTATACGTACCATTCTAACCTATAATAGAAGCACAATATCCCAAATGGAGATATGAATGTTACTAATGAAACCAATAATTAATATATTTATGGGAAATATATCCTACCTTGAGAACCCTAGATGTTACAAAAGTGTTATAGTACACAAGTTAATGCTTGACCATTATCAACCATAATACTCTAAATAATATGATGATATATGTATGATCATATAAAGAGTGAATATAAATTTATATCATCACAAAAAATACCCTTCTATAAGAATGTGATGAGTGGTCTAGGTAGATCTATATTATTGTACATGCTAATAATGTTGTGTAATGGAGGTACCTCTTATGTAACATTATGATATGAAACTAGAGGTGGATATGACTGATATGTATAGTGAACACCTAATGTTCCCCTATCTCATTTTTCATGTGCTTTAGAAATGGATCTGAGAATATCTTTAGTGACTTGGCTCATGTTAGTTGTACATTCGGTGCCTTTTTAGGTGTGCCCACATCGATAATATTAGCCTCAATTAGATCTTGTATCTTATGCTTTAGGATTATGCATTTTTTTATTGTGTGGCCTAATACTCTATGATAATTGCATAATTCATTAGAATCATAGTTATTTTCCATAGGTCATGTCATATCAACCTTTCTAATGGGAGAAAGATATATGACATTGCATTCCAATATCTATTATAAAACCCATACTGGTAACTCTGGGAGGTTCATGAATGTTGGGCATTGAGGAGCAAAGAAAACTAATCTAGGACATGGCTTAAAAGCTACATTGACTATGGACTTTTGATCACTTTTCTTTTTATTTGTCCTTACCTTATATGGAGGCTCATTTTAACTCTTAATAGTTGATTATGATCCATTGGTATACTTGAGTTTTCTCATTGATAAGAGCTTGAACTCTCTTTCTTTGAATGTTTGGAAAAAAATCTATAAATGTAGTAAAATTCTTGAACAAGATAGCTTAGTGTAATTTTTTTAAAATTATTTGTTTCAATATCTCCTAAATTTCTCTATCTACCATGGGGCTAGTCAATTTGTCAAATATAGTCTTGTATCATAAGACATAATATTTGATAGGCTTGTTTGATTTTTGTTTAAATTATTCTACTTGAACATATGATATATCATCACTGATGTTGGAAAATAAGTGTGCCAAAAACATTTCAACCTAATTATTGGATGATTTTATAGATTGATTTGGTAAATTATAAAACCCTTATAAGGCATAATATTTTAAAATATGTGGAAATAACTTCATGAGAAGCCAATTTTTGGGCAAATAGTCTAAGCATGCTACATTAAAATCTATAATATGATGCTCTATGTCACCCTTGCCATCATATAATGTAATCTTAGCTACCATGAAACTATATGCAAAGGGAGTCATCAATATGTCATGTGAAAAAGGTGTGTGTAAGAAAATGTTAGAATCCAAGGCATGTGATGGCCTAATATCTCCCTTTTCAAGATGTAATACCTTAGACTACAGAGTGTGAATCTTGTGCATAAAAGATTGTGCATCTCGAGTAGAAGAACTATCCACAAGAGGTGTAGCTATCACTAAAGGTTGTTGAATTATAATCTTAGTTTGTGTTAGCTTAGTTGGATGAATTAGCCTCACTATTTGAGGAATAACTTTATTAACTAGGGGATTTGAAGATTGAGCATTATTTGTTTTGATGTTGATTTCCAATATGGCTTGTAGGATTTGTAAATGATCAAGGCATTATTCTTGAATAATATCTATGAATCCCTACAATATCTCATCTTTGATAATTATGTCATCATTTTTAAGGGGAGGGAGGGTGTCCCTATCTTAAATGTGTATAACATCTTGTTCTTGGTTTTATTATTGATCTTATAATGCATTATCATTGAAATACACATAATTAGGGTGTGAAATATTCATATCTAGAGTTATTATAGGTCCCTTATCCATGTTTTATGCTTGTATAGTAGGTATTTATATACTTTCTACAACATTACCACCTAGTCTACCACTTCTTATTAATGGAAGAGAGATAACCTTTTTAGATGACATGTAGTAAAAAAATTGGAATAGTGTTGTTAAAATAGAATATATGAAATTGAAAAAACTTATAGAGGCTAATTAAAATAGGAAAAATAAAGATACAAACCCTAAGAGCATTTAGGGTTAGGGTTTTTTGAATTAGGGTTTGTTGGTAAATAATTTAAATTATATTTAAATAAACTAAACCCTAATGTTAGATTCATTTAATTAACCTCTTTTATGCCAAAAAATAAGATAAATATAAGTATATAACCCAAATTTAGTGCATAAAATATTGGAGAATACAAACTAGGGTTTTGAGAAATATTCTAAGTTAGTCACATTTACCAAATGTTTTAACCTATTTGGGTTTTACTAGTGTGAATCGTATCTAGATTAAAGGGTTGAGTTGTCTAAATTAGTGAAATAATATGCAATAACTAACCACAAATTTGTTACAAAATTTGACTTTATTTGAATTTAAAAAAATAGTAATAAATATGTATAAATAGAGACTTATTTGGAAAACAACTATAGTGGAAAATTTGAGTGATAAAAACTAGGTTATGGATATGTCTAAGTGTTTTCAAGAAAGTCCCTGAGTCAGATTCTCTCCTAGACAATAGCACCCCACTTGGATATTAGTGCCATATGGCTCTAGTGTCTTAAAAATTTCACTAGTGTCCTTTTTGTAGGATTATTCCTAAATTATAGGAGCACTTGCACCTATGTTTATGGGTTTTTTTCCTATGCACATGAAGTTTGAAATTCTATTTTATGCCTATAGTAGTTAATTTATGTTACAAAACCTAATCCTCCTTATAATTATGGCATGATCTAGAAATGTGTATTCATTAGTAGGATATGTTAGACATCATCAACACCCCACTATGAAGATAGTTACCTATATGACAATACTTTGAGGAGGTATCAAGCCCAATACATTTCTCTCACCTAGTGCTTGGTGCAAGTGCAAGTGAATGCTAGAATTATAGTGGTAATAAATGCCTTAGTTGTGCTTAATATTAGGAATATTTATAATCTAGGCTTAGATAATATATAGATTAATAACATTGATTTTACTCTACTTGTTTCTTGTTTGAATAGGCTTTTTGTATTTATTTTCCATCTAGTGGATATAGGTCTAATAGTCTTTTATTTATAGGTTTTCATAGCTTGTGTGGATAATAAAATGTGCTTAGGTAAACCTCAAGAGGGTTACACATTTGAAAATATATATATATTTAGGAGATTTAGGGAAATTGACATCAGTTTTATGTGGAACTAGAATCCTTAATGTGATGTTAATGTCCAGCTGGCAGGGTATTGGGCATGAAGGGCTAAGATCTGGGAATGTAGGTCTAAGACTATGTTTGAGATGACTAGGGACATATGTGGTCTACACAATAGTAATAAAAGTTTGATAAAGTCTCTAGGATAGGTATAGGTCTAATCTAGGAATAGGTTGTCTCAAGTAACACTCTTAGCATCAAATACCACGTTTAGGTGATTACACTGTGGTAAATTAGGAGAAAGTATTATTGCTTATGTTCATTATGGAACATGTTGAACTACCTGAGGTACTAGATTATGATGAATCTTATAATATTTTAAATAATTTTAGCCTCGATTAAGTTTTTCATATGAATCTTGATACTTATTAAGGTGTACCACTTTATTTTTAACTAATTATATGTGAATATTGCGTATACATGTAATTATTGATACTTCACTATTCTCTTAGATGGGTACACTAATTATCTTAAGGTTATGATTTTCAATAAGTGCCACTATATTTTAAGTATTATTATTTTAAAAATATTACCTATCCAACTATGGTAGTTGTGTGGGAGGAGGAGGAGGAGGAGCTAATATTAACTATAGAGGTTACTCATATTTAATGCCTTGTACTTTGACTACTTTATTAAAATGTATGTTTTTAAGGCATTTATATATTGTAATTGGTACACCACATAATTTATTTATCCAAAGGCATATTAGTAACATTTTAATTACCAATTTTATTTAAAATAATATAAATGGAGTAGTCATTATTTCTAAACCAACTTAGATCAATAGTACTATATGCCCAAGTGTGTTTTGTGTATGTCTATCAAATGATTTAACTATTCCTGATGTATCTTGTAGGTTTTTCTCTCTGTATACAAGATTATGAAGTGATATTTTTCATGAAATTTATCTTGAACCATTACCAAACATTACATTATGTATATTTTTTACTGTTTATTTGATATTTATTAAAGAGAGCATTCTTATCTAAATCATCAACATTTATTTCATTATCATTAAGTGTTATCACTAGACATTGTGTTTATGTTTCTTTCAATGCACCAATAATTTTATTTATTGGAATCCAATATGTCTTGGGAAGATGATACATATTTTATGCATGTGTTTAACCCTTGTTATAATGTATATGGTTTTAGGGGATAAGGGGGTAGAATATCCTATACACAAGGATGAATAAAACTATTATAAAGTTGGCCAATTAATTGAAAAATATGATAAATGAGTATTATGAATTAAGGTAATGAGTTATAGTAAATATATAAAGTACACTCAAAATATTATTTTTATTGCATAAACATTAATATACTATAATACTTAGC
This sequence comes from Torreya grandis, assembly GCA_037957365.1. Taxonomy (NCBI): domain Eukaryota; kingdom Viridiplantae; phylum Streptophyta; class Pinopsida; order Cupressales; family Taxaceae; genus Torreya; species Torreya grandis. Next base: position 646,274 of record JARHVA010005227.1, on the reverse strand, counting down.
TTATCTTCAAATGTGTAGGTATATTAGAGAAGTACAAAGGTATAAATAGGCAAGGGCAAGATCATGATGTAGTCATCAAATTCTAGAAATATTATTTTTAGAAGCCTAGACACTTATGTAAACCATTAGACACTTTTGTTTATGATTTTATCCTAATATCAATGTAATGGTCATGTGTGGAATATTCACTATATTTTAAATCAACCATCTAGAGCCTTATGTATTTTAAATCACATTTTTATTAAGGTCTTTAATTCATGTGCACAGACTATCAATGAATGTGCATATATTAGATCTTATCTCTTCACAATAGGTATTTTTACCTTACCAAATATGGGTTTTTGGGATCATGATTTATAGTTAACCTCAAGGACCCCTAGTCAATGAGTGCTTCCTACATATCCAATACTCCAATAAGGGCTTAAGACTTATCTAGTTATTCAATAGGTGTTGGATTTTGTTTGTACAAGGATGAAAAATACTATATGAAAAGGCATGAAATTATATATATTCTAAATTTAAAAATAATACTAATGGGTTATTATTTAAGTTATTCAAAGTTATAGTATGACTTCTATTATGATTGATATGAAAATAAGGAAGAATAGGGTAGTGTGACTTAGTTTTGAAATCCATTGAGTGAGATTGAATAAGTGTTTGCTTGGTATTTTCTTAAGGTTTAATGAGTAGACCTATATTTTCATTTATACCACATAATTTTAAAACATATCATGATAGGGTTCAATAATTGATCCATAAACTAGGTAAATAGTTTATGATAATGGATACTAGAACTCTCAATTCCTGTTTAAGTAAAAATATAAATTGGAATTTGAAATTATGAGAATGAATAAAAGTGTTTATAAAAATTTTAATATTCATATCCCTATCTGTACTCCTCATTTTGGTGTCATAATCATATTTTTGTATTTTTTTCATGTCTTATAAATCTTTTTTAAAAATTGAATTAAATAAAGAAACACATAATAATTGAAAGGAAAAGTGACAATGGAGTTCACCCATCATTTGGGATACATCTTTGGGTTCATAATAATGAACCAATCCATTAAAAGATGTAAATATAAATATTTAAAACTTACATAAAGATATGGATTTTAGAAGCTTGTAAAATACTACTATCCCCTAACAACATGAAGAGTTTGAGATTCATAAAAACCCATCTTCTTTCATCCCCATTACCTATATTACCTCTCCATACATGTGGGAATATTTCTCCATTAAGAGTATATATAAAAACCTTAAAATGGGCATAATAGAAGTGCCTTTGTCTTTATTTTATACCTACAACTCAAAGAAAATATGAAACTATATAAACATATGCATCCTCCTTAGCTAAGGGCCTTATAACATAGAGGCATTATAAATACAATAAGGTTTATTTGTATGATCGATACACATACAATTATTCCTAGCCTATCACCATATAATGGAAGAAATGTTGAACACTAGAATCGATATGTATTTTCCATTCATCATTACATGGAGATAATGTTTATAAAATAGTCTTAGAATTAAAAAATATAATGCCTATGGACCAAAGATTACTAATTAGGAGAACATGGTTATGTGTTAAAAGAGATCCACCTTCACCTAGCTTGAAAGCCTTTTCCATTCACCATATCCCTAATGACTCTGCTTCCTACAAATATAAGGAATCTCTTACACCCTTTCCCAAAGGTTCAATATAAGCTAAGACATCTTCAATTCAGATCTAAGTATAAAGCTACCATTTTCCATAAGTCAAAGGCTTTAAAATAATATATATGTAACATACATCCATACATACCTCTCTTTCATGGTTAAATTCTTTGTAATAATGAAAGAAAAGTATCTACACCACTCAGGTCTCCATGTCTATATCCATACGCAATGGTATTGTCATGGCTTTATAAAATTGATGCATAACATTAAAATGGATCTACCTAAAGAATAATTTTATATGGAAAAACTATATCTTAATATCCTACATCATAGAAATAAATTAATACTCCATAATAATATATGAATATACTTACATTATAGGCTTAATTCACACTATTATTTTACCAGCTACGTAATCCTTCTCCATTTTGGATAAAAGAATCCCATCTATAGCCATCATTCAAGTTTCTATACAACAACCATGATCGATCAATGTCATCACCAATAGCCTTTGGTAAAAATAGTTGATCACATCATTATTATTTAATATCTATATGTATTTACCCATTTAAAATGCCTTAATGCATTTAGGGTAGTGTCAATTTAATATCCCATGTTGATATAATGTTGTCCTAAAATGCCTCATTTTATTTATGGTCATGTTTGGCAAAAAACCCATCTCACATCTTCATTGGGATGATGTAAATGACATGTAAATATTTCATGTCTAGAGGCCATACTGATTATAAGAATGTGTCCACATCAATACAAATATATAAATGTGTATCCTCATCACCATTTGGAACCATAAATCAATGTGTAGTCCCCACCTCAAGTCTGCATTCACCTTAGACATTGTATTAAAAACCTTTCACCATGGCCCTAAGACACTTCCAAATCAGCTTCCTTAGACTCATCTTCTTCAACACCCATTTATGTCTCTTTCTTCATCATGGATTAAGCCTTATATCCAACATCCTCTACTCTAATCTTGAATATAAATATATCATCATCTGTATTTTTGTTACTCAACCATGGTCGAATGACTTTGGCCAAAACAACTCATGCATAACTAAAATTCCCACGTTTTCAAGATAAGAGTGTTGTAATGCCTTAAAATAGGTGAAAGATTAACATGAAACTCATGGCTTAGGCCATGTCCCAACCACTATTTATTTGTATTTAAAATCCATGCCAAGCTTGGTTATATAACCTATGTGGAATTGGAATATGGAAGGTTTCCAAGGATTTTTTGGATGTGTGGGTAATTATTAAACCAACTCTAAGTTGGTTTCACTTATCAAGATGAGTTTAGAAGATTTGGTTTGGAAACTTGGAGCTAATCATTAGTTAGCTATTATTTGTAACTTGAACTCAGTTAAATGGTTGTTAACCCAACTTGACTCGATCCTAACTCAGTCTCCATGAAACTCATCTTAGAACTTGAGTTGGGTCTTAGGTTGACATGACTCAAACACAACATGTAAACTTAGAATAATAACTCAAGTTATGTATTTAAACTTGGCATGTATAAGCGACTTGAAAACTATGGAAGGATGTGGTGGTAAGCCATGTGATGGCCTAAGGACCTACCATGTGGAACTTTCTAAATTCTCCTCACCCTATCATGTGTCACCAAAATTACCAAAGTAATATATGATAAATTATAGTATAATTATGAAATTAAAAACACTATTACCATATACGGTGGCATAGTCTCCCTCTATTATAAAAGTGGGCTCCACTAACTTTGGTCTTAGTAGCTAGCCTTTTGAAAAATGATGAGGACCAATGAATAAAATAACACTAGATCAAACCTCCCCACAAAGAGGATTTTGGTCTCTAAAAGTCCAACTACTCCACTAAATTTTCTAAATGTCTCCATGTATCACATCAATGTATAGAAACATGCAAGAATTCAACTATCCAACTATAATCATAAACTTTATATCCATTCTACAAAAATGACTAGTCACCTAGAGTAGTCATAATATTTGGTAGCTTCTCTCAACCCCTACACTCCATGAAGGATAACATGTTCTCCTTGTTATCAACTTATAAGGGAAAACCAAATTATGGCATACTTCATAGGATTTACAAAAAAATTATACACCTATATACTTGAATTTTTTACAAATGTTTCCCATCTATGCGTCTTTTTGAATGTACAACTATATGACATGAATGAACAACATACATGTGTGTACAAAAGGTTTGTAATATAAACCTTGCCCATAGTATAGTGGGACTTAAATGTATTTGTAAAGTATAAAAAATGTGAAATAAATTTGTTTATCCTAAGATGACTAATGCATAATATACATTATATATGAAAGAATATTCATGGGAAATAGATATGATAACCATCTTGTAAATAACATATTTACTGTTGTGTCCCTAAAACTAATTATCAAATATTTCCTTGTCTTTGTCAAACTCCAATGTCAGTTATTGAACAAATTTGACTTTTAGTTAAATTCAGTCAACTTATACACATTGAAACTTTTCAAATTTCTAAAGATGTCCTATAGGGTCTCATGTGTTGCTAAACATCTCACCTATCTTTGCTCTAATCTTGGTGTAAGCCTATATTCTTTGAACTTGCCTAGTCAACCCATGTCAACAATATTCAAACATGGTCAAAGGCTCAAATTATTCTATAAATGTCCTAATATGGTCATTTAAGTGTTTGAAGGCATTCTTAAGTCATAAATTTGTCCTTTGTCATGCTTCATATGCAAAAAATGCATTTTGGTCACATTTTGGCTCATTAAATGACTTATATGGATTTTTCAAAGATTCATATTTGTTACCAAGTAATTTTATAACGTGGATTGGGTCAAAATATGTTATGAAGTAGTTAGACTCAGTCAAGAAGTATTTTCATGCATAAAAATAGCGAGTTTCCCTAAAAAATAGGCTCGTAATAGCATTTTTACAGATTTGGTGAGCTCATCTTCAACTAAAAACATGGCCTAGTGTATTTTGATCTCCCTAAGGTCTTAATTATGCCTATTGTGTAGAGGAAAGGTTAGATAGATCAAATTTCTCTTCTACTCCTTCTTTCTTGCCTTCACAAGCCAAGAAGAGTCAACTTTGAATGCTTGGTATAGTCCATACAGATGGACTTGGAGGGAGTGATCTTGGGATCTGAAAGAAGTGTTAGTATAATTAAAATACATGTAAATAATTTTAAGTTTCATGGGTCCTCCTTTATGAACCATTATTGAAAATCTAGGCATCTTTTTATGCTTTTACATTCATAAAGGGTTCCTATTTGAGCTTGTTTCAAAATGTTTTTCTTTGATTTGAAGGTTGGTTATTTTTAGGTGTTTCTTAGGGTCTATACATAGGTTTATCAATCAAAATACTAGCATGAGTGTTTTAAAATGCATAAAAAACCTCTTCTATGCTTGTTTATGGCTGCAGATTCGTTTCCTTCTTTATGTAAAATATTGATGCTTTTGTAACCGTCTGAAGGTTACCATTGCATGTTTTTAAAGAGATCTTGAGGTTTTAAAAGTGAAAATAATTATACACAATGGTGTAAATAATCCTAATCTCCTAATGGACTAAGACTTTCTTAGGGTGATAATAAATCTGCCTCACACTCAAAAATGTACACCTATAGGTGACTTTATACAGCCTTGAAGGTACTTGTATGGAATAGTGAAACATGATAAATTCTATTTCAGACCCTTGCATGTGGGAAAGTTAAAAACTGTCATGTCCCCTTTTTAGTTGACATGTGCAGAGTAGATGATTAGCCTATTATGTGACCCTCGTAGGCTAATGAGATGGATAGAGGGTCTTGATAGAGATGAGTTGGAATTCGTTTGGGCTCTTTCGGGCATGAATTAAGGGAGATATTAATATTTGATTGATTTAATCAAATATTAATTATTTGATCTAATTTTAATTAATTATTAATTATTAATTATTAATGATTGAGTCTAATTTGAGGATGCAAAATCTAAATTAAGACTTGGTCTAATTTTAAGACCCTAGTTCTAATTTAAGGAAGTCTAATTTAAGGGAGTCTAATTTTAGCAAGCACACCTTCGGAGGTGTATAAGAATCTCTCATGGGAGAGAGTTTGTATTCATGATTATTGATATTGATTCTTGTTAAGAAATTCTTCTGTGAAGACTGAGCCAAGGGTTCCAGTATTTCATCTGCAGTGGAGAACGTCAACTCTTCATTGTGTGTGATTCAGAGGCTGTGAAAGATCAGCTGATTTATTGCAAAACTGCATTGAAGAACGTCAACTCTTTAGTGTGAGCGATTCAGAGGTTGTGAAAGATCAACCGATCTATTCCCGAATTGGGAGATAACTTCATCCAGAAGCTATCACATGTACTTCAAGTTTGAGAGATAAATTCACACAGAAGCTATCATGAGGGTTTATAGGTATTTTCATTATTTGGGTTTTGATTCCAGAATTATACAGATATAGATCTTTTGTATTAGCCCATAATCCTATAGATCAGGATCAAGCATATAGGTTGAGCAATATCAGCGGCCGTATGACTTCCGTACAGATCTATGAAAGTCCGTACGCATCTATAGAAAGTTTAGGTACCGACATCAGCGAACAGAGACTTACAGAGACCGACATCGGTCGACTCATCACCGACATCGGCAAGGGGACCACTACAGGTCAACCGATGACGGTAGTATAACCGACGTCAGTGACTATGTTTTTACATAGCAGGCCGAGACGTGCCAGATTCAGCCCAATTTGTGGAATATACAGGAAATAAAGGCCAAACTTTCGATATTCTTTGTATATTTGACAGAGGATCTCTATTGTAAGCTTATGAGCAAATAAATAAGAAATTATACTGTGATTTATTCATCTATTTGAAGATATTTTGCAAAAATTTAGATAAGCAATTTGGAGCTTTGTTTTGATATTCGAAGGGATATTAGAATGGTATCAAAGCTAAATCCTGCCATCCTGAGGGTTTAACAGATCTTATGCAGCCACAAGGGTTGGGACCACATGGGTATTTCACGCATAGTAGAGCTTTGCTAGAAGGTACTCAAGTTTTAGAACAACTGCCAGAAGACATGGGTGATGATATTGGCAGGGCCCGTATTCCTCACCATTCGAGAGATCAAGATGATCCAGAGGTTTTACTTACTCTTAGAGAACTACGAGAAGGGCAAAGGCAAAATAATCAGGTATTACAGTAGTTGGCAGCAGCACTGCCAAGATTGGGTTCTCTGAGGAGACATTCCCCACACCGTGAAGATGTCAGAAGTGTTGCAGGATCATAGAGAGGTCATGGGACTATTTCTCATATAGCGAATAGGCCTACTAGGCCTATCTTTGTGAGACAGGAAGCAGAGGAGGTGATAGCAGGTGAGGAGCATGAGGAGGCATTTACGAACACACTTAGGGCAGCGACTGAAGAGTGGGAGTCATTACAACCTATGGTCAGGGAGATGATTACTTTTGACTGATTCCTCACACAAAGGAAAGAACATTACCGAGGTTGACAGAATGGGAGACCAAGACCCCAGAACAATGATCTGAAGCATGCTACTAGTAGGCTCACACTAGCAACATTTGACGGTAGTGGTAAGGTGACAGCACAGGCCTGGGTTAGTAAGCTAGATACATTTCTCACATTGCGACTGATGGGTGAGGAAGATGCTATCAGATATGCGACACTACATCTCGAGGGAGTAGCTCACGAGTGGTGGCACCATGGGATGGTGACACTCCATCATGATCGGATCACTACTTATCAGGAGTTTGTGGATAGGCTGGTGGAGCATTTTGATAGGAGGGATCCAGAGTCCTATTTCTGAGAGTTGGCACAGTTGCACCAAAGCGGCAGTCTAGAGTCATACATTGGTGACTTTCAGAAGTTATCAGTCATGGTTCCTGACATTTCAGAGAGGAGACTAGTAGTACTCTTCGTGGAGGGATTGATAGAACCACTAAGAGGTTGGGTCAAAGGCTTTGATCCTCCTTCCTTACAGGAAGCTATGAAGAAGGCGCGTAGTATGGAGATGGCAGCCCCATCAAGTAGATCTAACTCCAGAGGTACTTCTTCATCGAGAGACCATAAGCACTCCAACAGGGATACAGAGAGACCGGATTTTAACATAGATAAATCTGGGGTTAAAAATGATTCAAAAGCCAATCCAGCAGCACCACCTTTGGATCATGAGGTGCTTAATGATCTACGTAGGAAGAAGCTTTGCTTCTACTGCAAAGGTCCATATGATATCCATCATGATTGCCCTTTGAGACCTAAGGGCAAAGCAAATCGTGTGATGTGGGCGTATTATGAGGATGCAGAATTAGAAGATTCTGAACAGCAGGATAGTTCTGAAGAGGCAAAGGCTTCAGAGCCTAAGGTAGAGGTATATTTAGAGCTTCATATACAGGAGGCACGCCTATCCAGCATTCAGTCGGATGAGTCGTTCAGACTCCGTGGAGTTTTGGCAGGGCAGAAGGTTACCACCCTTCTTGATACAGGAGCCACACATAATTTCATAGATGCTACATTTGTGGAGAAGCGTGGACTCACTACCAAAGATTTTGAGGGAATTAGAGTTAAGGTAGCCGATGGTCACACTCTTAGGTGTGAGTGCATGATTAGAGACCTCCCATTACGCTTAAACAACTATGAGTTCAAGGCTAATTATTTTGTAGTGAACATGGGGGACATAGAATTAGTCTTGGGTATGAAGTGGCTTCATTCATTTGAGGAAGTTACTCTTCATCTCAAAGATATGGAGGTTAGTTTTTAGGTTGATGGGAAAACACATATTCTTAAGGCAATATGGGGTAGCAGCTTCAAACATATGTTTTTTCATCAGATGGAGATGCCTGTACTACATGACATGAAAGAGTGCGATGATAAGTGCACATTGGCACCAACACAGGAGAGATATGAGGATGAGCTTTGTCTTGAGGTGAGTTTAGTTCAAGAGTTAGCACATGTGGTAGAGTCTCAGCTTTCTTTTACAGGTGGGTCACATTTTGATGACGATATACGTATAGGAGACAGAGGTGATGTGACGCCATTGGATGAGAGTGGTGATGGACAGGGCTTGGAGTTTGTGTTGGTTGACAGCACTGTAGATCGAGACTTCATTTGGGATCCAGGTATTCAGTGATTGCTTGAGGGCAAGCAATTTCAGGAGGGGCGGATTGTCATGTCCCCTTTTTAGTTGACATGTGCAGAGTAGATGATTAGCCTATTATGTGACCCTCGTAGGCTAATGAGATGGATAGAGGGTCGTCATAGAGATGGGTTGGAATTCGTTCGGGCTCTTTCAGGCATGAATTAAGGGAGATATTAATATTTGATTGATTTAATCAAATATTAATTATTTGATCTAATTTAAATTAATTATTAATTATTAATTATTAATTATTAATGATTGAGTCTAATTTGAGGATGCAAAATCTAAATTAAGACTTGGTCTAATTTTAAGACCCTAGTTCTAATTTAAGGAAGTCTAATTTAAGGGAGTCTAATTTTAGCAAGCACACCTTTGGAGGTGTATAAGAATCTCTCATGGGAGAGAGTTTGTATTCATGATTATTGATATTGATTCTTGTTAAGAAATTCTTCTGTGAAGACTGAGCCAAGGGTTCCAGTATTTCATCTGTAGTGGAGAACATCAACTCTTCATTGTGTGCGATTCAGAGGCTGTGAAAGATCAGCTGATCTATTGCCAAACTACATTGAAGAACGTCAACTCTTCAGTGTGAGCGATTCAGAGGTTGTGAAAGATCAACCGATCTATTGCCGAATTGGGAGATAACTTCATCCAAAAGCTATCACATGTACTTCAAGTTTGAGAGATAAATTCACACAGAAGCTATCACGAGGGTTTACAAGTATTTTCATTATTTGGGTTTTGATTCCAGAATTATACAGATATAGATCTTTTGTATTAGCCCATAATCCTACAGATCAGGATCAAGCATATAGGTTGAGCAATATCAGCGGCTGTACGACTTCCGTACAGATCTGTGAAAGTTCGTACGCATCTACAGAAAGTTTAGGTATCGACATCGGCGAACAGAGACTTACAGAGACTGACATCGGTCGACTCATCACCGACGTCGGCAAGGGGACCACTACAGGTCGACCAACGACGGCAGTATAACCGACGTCGGCGACTGTGTTTTTACACATCAGGCCGAGACGTGCCAGATTCAGTCCAGTTTGTGGAATATACAGGAAATAAAGGCCGAACTTTTGATATTCTTTGTATATTTGACAGAGGATCTCTATTGTAAGCTTATGAGCAAATAAATAAGAAATTATACTGTGATTTATTCTTCTATTTGAAGATATTTTGCAAAAATTCAGATAAGCAATTTGGAGCTTTGTTTTGATATTCAAAGGGATATTACAAAAACAGATCTCCTTGAAGCATAAATTGGGAAATAAAATATGCAAATTATGTTTAACCATAGGAAAACTATGTCTTGGTGTCTTGTCCCTGAAAAGTGCAAATAGAGGACCAAGGGGTTGTTACAAATATCTCATGACATGTTATCCAAAGAGTTTTCATTCATTATAATTACTTTACCTTGTTTTCTCTATCATGAAGAAATTTTATGCCATGTTTGAAGGTAAAGAGGTTAGTGGAGGATATTGTTTGAGAGACTCATAATTATTTCTAAATACACTGAATTCATTTAATGTCATTTGTAGGCTTGAGTCAAATAATGACCTTTTCTTCCATTCAAGTATCAACTTGAATTTATCTCCAAGGTTAGTGTTTTCAATGTTTGAAAGGTTTCTTATGATTCTATATATCATTATAGGAAGTGATACATTGTTGTTTATCCTCCTTTTGTAGACCTTATTCATACATAGGGTTGGAAAATTACACCTATAGCTAGGTAGGGAGATAGTGAGCTAGGTTTGACACTTAGTGGTGTCAAAATGGGAATTTAATGTAAACATAAGTCATGAAATTGCATTATTGTGAGATCAAGGTGATAAAAAAACATCATAATCAAGGTATTAATATGGAAATAAATACCTACAGGTCTGAGATGTACCTATAGGTAGGGTCTTAAGGAGAAATATGTCTGTATCTAAGGAAAACATAGTTTAGACCTCCTTTAAACATATAAGGTAACTCAAGATGAGTCTAAGGTGATATATAAGGTGATGTTACCTAAATTGGATTAAATTAAACCTTGTCACATCATGGTCAACAATATATGATTCAAGGTAGCCTACAGTAGTCAGAGATAGGGTTGTCTTAGTCATAAGATAATAGAGACCTAGTTATGATAAAAAAATATATATGTGAGAACCAAATGTGAGGTTAGAATGATGAATAAAGTGAATTATAAATTAATTGGAAGTAAAGGGTTACATAGGAATATTCTAAGGGAGTAAACAAGCCTATAATAGGATCCAAACAAGCAAACACAATGATATTCAGGGAAAGTCCCAATTATAAGGAATGTAGTAGCTATAATGTGAGAAATGCAAGATAATGAAAAAGGTGAGTCTAAATCAATAAAAAAGTGATCTTGAGGAGATTTAGGATATTATGAATATCACCATTAATTTACAAACATGAAACATAGCCTACAGTAAAGGGTCAATAGGGGTATCACAGTCAGCCATGACAAACCTAATCTTGTGGGTTCAAGTACATAAAAAAGTCTGTGAGAGGTTGGAAAATAAAATGGAGAATGAAATAATGTTAAAAATTTAAAACTAACATCATAACACTCTCAAAAACATAAACATATCCAATATAAGGCACTTTTAAGTGCAAATAGAGTCAATGGTCTAAAACCCTATGCAGTCTACCTTGGGAAACTCAGTCTTAGTTTTTTAAGTCTCTAGAGGGTCAAACGACCAAGTTACGATCTAAATTTGTGTATGGATCATAATTATCACTTGAGGAACATTTTAAATCTATAATTTGGTCTAGGAAAATAGTGTAATTTCCCCCTCTTTTATCTCAGATAGGGGGCACTTTCCCCTTGTGTAAACCTACAATCTTGGAAGGTAAAATGGAGATGTGAAACCAAAAGATGTGAAATATTGGTAGAGGGTTTTTAAAAAATTAAAAAAATCCAAATTAACATGGTATATACCTCACAAGATAGATAAATCAATTAGGGTGCTCTAAGCTACAAGGGTTATAGTCACCACCATGAAGGAAGACAAAGCCTATTGCTAGGTAATACGGTCATTTTCATCTATGGCCCTATTTGTGAACTCTAACTCATTTTATCATTTTTGGATGATGTAATAAAATATTTTAAATATTATATTATTCAAATAATCTTGAATGGAGGTTTCAAACCAGCAAAATTTGTAGACATGCTATAGAGTCAGTATTAGGCCTAACATCTAAAGAGAGGTCAAATTCAATTTTGGATTTATATGTCTACTAAAACCTATTAAAAATGATTTTGTGATAATTATAGGTATAATATAATAATTATTTTGTAGATAATTTCATCAAGAGACCATTCCTTGATTGGAAGGCACTCAGACCATGAAAAATGTACTAAAAAAACCCAAGTGGTCAACTTAAAATGTTTGTATTTTTCATGATAATTTTCATGGAGAGTTAAAGTGTTTGGGGATGTTAGAGAGGATCCCAAATAATACCTCAATTTAATTTTCTTATATTTAAAACATTCCATTTTATGAACAATGGCTAATACTTAAAACTGCTAGAAAACCCTCACAAACCCCAACTCAGACTTGATGGAGAAGATGAGACAAATGGAATATCCGAATCGAGTATAAAGTCCAAGGAGATGATTAAAAGAAATATAAGAATATTTAGGGATCCTCCCCATATAATTTAGTTATATTGAACATGTACAAATGGTGTATGGCAAAGCTTTATTTGATATATTTAAGTGTTTTGTAGGTATGGAATGGTTTCAAAATATATAATCACCTTTAAGAGAAATATTAGAACTTGTTATAGGTACCCATATTCATATATTAAGCTATATAGTCTCCTATGTATGTCTACTATCTTCTTCATCTCAACCAATCACAATGAGCAAGTAGTGAACACTTAGTAAAAATGATGAAAACTCCATTTGGGAAACCTTTTGAGGCTTGATTCATGAACCTAATGACATAGAAGCTCTTGAAAAGTGTAATTCCTCATTATTCATGGATTATATTATATAATTGGAAGCATCTTGTGTGCCAAGTGTGAGAGGTGCATGAGAGAGAGAGTTATTTGTAACTATTAGAGATGATTGCTCATGGCCAAAAGGATATGAATGGTTTGAAATCATTCCAATGCATGTAAAGAATTATTAGTAACACCTCCCCCTTATATCAATCATCATACCTAACATTATTTAGTATAGAGGTATTCTAAGGAAGACAAATCAGGAGGGCAATTTCATAATCAAGCAAAAGAGCATCTATGCCACATATGGAGGAGTTAGATGAGTTTGAGGGAAATTTGTCCTTGTTTTCCTTATAAGACCTATCTAATTATTTATTCCATGATATTAAAACTCATTATTATTTCTTTAAAAGTGTCTTAGTGACTCTTAATCTTCACCTTCTCTTTCTTCTCTCAAATTTACTATATATACTAGCCTTTTTAGCTATTATAGGATCTCTCCACCTGAGTATGGTGAAGCCCTACTCAATTTATTCCTTGAAATAATAAATACTCTAATTTTTACTTCATTTATGATTTAATTAAATTAATTATATGGTTTTTGTTCTTGTATAAGTGTATTTTTCTTACCTTAACATGTTATCCTTCGTAGTGCCTTATGTATTTTAAAAGATCTCTTTTGCAAGTCAGCAAGAAGTGTCTAATGTGGATTGTAGGTATAGTGAGTAGTATATTAATTAGTGTCTCTAAAATACCTATTTTATAACTAATCCTAACCTAGAATCTCTTCAATACCCCATGCTTGAAACATTAATGTAGAAGAAGGGATTTTAGTTTGATGGATGAAGTCTATGTGTAGTTTTCTTTTTGGTTACAAGTGCATTGCAAGTGGTTTGAGTATAACATCTATTTGGTGCATCACCTCCTTATCTAGGTTTAGTTTAGGCTTCTTAATCCTTTTCCTCATAAATGAAAGTGTGTTTATGATGTGTGGAAGTGGTATATCAAGGGAACTAGCCCTAATCAAGAGATTCACCTCAAATTTGGTTCATCCATAGCCCTAAGGTGTTTCCATTGTTCCACTTGAATGAGGAAAGAATTCTCATCTCCTCAATAGGTGAAAGTTAAAATGAAAATATGTTTACTATTGTGTCCCTAAAATTGATTATCCAAACTTTCCTTATCCCTGTCAAACTCCAATGTCAACTTAGAGACTTTCCATAACAAGAGATTATTTAAAAACTTACAAATATGCAAATAAATATAATTATATATCATATAAATATAATAAAAATAAGAATTTTAAACCTATATCAAATTTTTCTTCACCATATAACTACTCCCTCATTCATACCTCTATAACTCATTCAACTGAGTTAGTTTCCTAAAAAATCTATCTCAATAGAAAACTATAAAAGAAGATAACAATATAATTCTTCAAAACATAACATTATCAAAAATTCCTTCCCTAGATCCAATATTTAGGAATTATCAAATAATAATGTGTTGAAGAGAATAAAATCATACTAATATGATGTTTTAATCATGCTTATCAAAACTATCCAATTAAACCATTTGACTAATAAGGGTTGTTCCCTCTCCATGGTTTCCAATATCTGTATATAAAATGGTTTCATATTATTTAAAAATTTATCTTCTAAGAGTCGTATTATCCCTTAGAATTATTTTTTAAACAATTTCACATAAAGGTATATTTTATTTCCAAAGCAATCCACACAAAGGTTATTTGAATTCAAACCAAAATTGTGCAAATATAGTTACATTGAAAAGAACTCATACGTCTTTGAGAACTGTAAATTACACCTATTTATGACTATCATACTATTTGTATCTTAAATATATTCATATTTACTTCCAAAAAATCTTAATAGATCTTATTTTCCCTTTGTGTAAGACTGGTAATCAAATTGCAACTGATTCTTCTTAGACGTGCATCATTGAATATGCCTTAAATTTTATCTAAATGCTTCCCAAGATATAAATGTATAACCTATCACAATACCATTTCACATCTCAATTGACTAAATGTGTTGTGTTCTTCATCCATGTTGAGCTTACAGGGCTAGTGGTTTTAGAACCTTGGCTATTAGAAGCTTGTCTTCTTTCAACAAATTATAACACCTTCCAATTTCCATTTACACTAGACATATTACATGGTCAACTCAAATATAAGAATCATACAACAAGAATATGATAAAAACTCTAAACTATAATAAATCTAGAAGCTAAAACTAATCCTACAATTACTTGCTCTGATACCAAATTTGATATATAAATTGGGTAAATAGTTTTTGACAATGGATACTAGAACTCTCAATTCTCTTTTAAGTAAAAATAAAAATTGTATTATGGAATTTTGAGAATGAAAAAAGTGTTTAGAAAACTTTTGATATTCATATCCTAATCAATACTCTTGATTTTTCATCAACTTTCCATATTTTATTAGTCTTTTATAAATAATTTTCACAAACTAAATTAAAAAAATGAAACATATAATAATTGAAAGGAAAAGTGACACTAGAAGTGATAATGGAGTCCACCCATCATTTGGGTTATGTCTCTAGGTTCATAATTATGAACCGATCCATTAAAATATGTAAATATAAATATTTAAAATTTACATCAAGATATGGATTTTAGAATCTTGTAAAATAGTACTATCACCCAATGACATAAGGATTTTGATATTCATAGAAACCCATATCCTTTCATCCCCAATACCTATATTTCCTCTTTGTATATGCGATCATATTTATCTATTAAGAATATCTATAAAACTCTTCAAATAGGCATAATAAAAGTGCCTTTATCTTTATTTTATACATGTAACTCCTTCAAGAAACCCTACAACTATATATACATATACATCCTCCTTGGAAAGGGCTTTATAGCATAGAGGTATTAGAAATATAGTCAAGTTTCTCTATGTAATAAATACACATACATTTCTTCCTTTCCTATCATCATATAATAGAAGAAATGATGAACACTAGACTTGGTATATATTTTCCATTCATCATTACATGGAGATAATGTCTATTAAATAGGTTTAGAACTAAAAAATATAGTATATGAACCAAATATTACCAAATAGGTGAACATGGTTCTATGTCAAAATATCTCCACCTTCACCTAAATTTAAATATTTTTCCAATCACCATAACCCTAATGAATCTACA
This sequence comes from Torreya grandis, assembly GCA_037957365.1. Lineage (NCBI taxonomy): Eukaryota > Viridiplantae > Streptophyta > Pinopsida > Cupressales > Taxaceae > Torreya > Torreya grandis. The sequence continues at coordinate 630,294 of JARHVA010005227.1, read as the reverse complement.
TGCCTTAAAATAGAAGGAATTTATTTCACCCTTTCTCGAAGGTCCAATATATGCTAAGACATCTTCAATTCAAATCTGCATACAAATCTACCATTTACGATAAATCAAAGGCTTTGTAATAATAGATCTTCAACATACAACCATACGTACCTATCTTCCATGGTCAAAGGCTTTGCAGTAATGGAATAAAAGTATCTACAACACTTAGTTTTATGTGTCTATATCCATACATAACCATATCATTGTAGCATTATAAAATTGATACATAATATCAAAATGACTTGACTAAAATAATACTTATATATGGAAAAATTATATCTTAATATCCTATAGCATAGAAATAAATGAAGATGACATAATAACCTATGAAGATGATTACGTTATAAGCTTGATTCTTATTGTTATTTTCCTAGCTATGTAATCCTCCTCTATTTGGGATAGAGGAATCCCATCTATAACCACCATTTGAGTTTTTGTAGAACAACCTTGACTAATCAATGACATTTCCAATGGAATTTGGTAAAAATAGTTGATCACATCATTATTCTCTGATATTTATATGTCTCTACCCATTCAAAATACCTTCATGCATTTGGGGTGTGTTGATTTAATATCCCATACCAATACAACACTATCTTGAGATGTCTCATTTTATTTATGGTCATGTTTGATAAAAATACCATCTCACATCTTCATTGGGATGATATAAATGACATGTAAATCTTCCATGGCTAGATACCATACTTATTAGAATAACATGTTTATGGTAATATAAGACTCCATATGTGTATCCTCAACAGCATTTAAGATCATAAATCAATGCTTAATCCCTAGTTAAGGTCTGCATTTTCCTTATAAATTATATTAGAAACCTTTTAGCATGGCCCTAAGACACTTCCAAATTGACCTCCTTAGACTTGGATTCTTTCATGCCTATTCAGGTCTCTTTCTTTGTCATGGCTTAAGCCTTCTAACAGGCATCCTCTACTTTGGTCTTATCTCTAAATATATCCTCGTCTATCTTTATGTTATTAAGTCATGGTAAAATTAATTTGGCCAAAATAACTCATGCATAAATAAAATCCAACATTTATGGGGTAAGAGAGTTGTAATGCCATAAAATAGGCAAAACAATAACATGAAACTTGTGGCTTAGGCCAGGTCCAAACATCTTTTTGTTTATCTTTAAAATTTTCACCAAACTTGGTTATATAACCTATGTGTAATTGGCATATGGAAGGTTACCGAGGATTTTTTAGATGTGTTAGAAATTATAAAACCAACTCCAAGTTGGTTTCACTAGTTGAGATAATTTAGAAGATTTGGTTTGGAAACTTTGAGATAATCATGAATTGGTTATTATTTATAACTCAAGCTCAGTTTAATGGTATTTAACCAAAATTAATTCAATCACAACTTATTATCCATGTAACTCATCTTAAAACTTAATTTGTGTCTCAATTTGACATGACTCAAACTCAACATGTAAACTTGGAATAACAACTCAAGTTGTGTAGTTAAACTTGGCATGTATAAGTGACTTTAAAATTATGGAAGGATGTGGTGGTAGGTGACATGGTAGCTTGAGGACACACTACATAGACCTCTATAAACACTCTTCAACCTACCAAATGTCACATCCAAAATCACAAAAATAATATATGGTAAATTATAGTGTAATTATGAAATTAAAAACACCATTACCATATACAAGGACATAGTCTCCCTCCACACTAAAATTGGGCTCCACTAGCTACGATCTTCATAGCCATATTTTTTAAAATTGGTGAGGAATAATTAATAAAAATCCTTTAGATCAATAATAAAAATGGGAAAACCTATATGATTCAAATGACTTTCAAATTAGATAAATTTTTAGGAATAGACATTTGCATAAATTTAAGAGTCCCTTTGTGGGGTACAAGTGTTCAATAGGATAGAAAGATACTAAGGATATAAAACTTATAGTGAAGGAAATATATCATGTTTTAAGATTTCCTTATAATTCAAGAGATATGGGTCATTATAAATGATAGGTTCAGACCATAAGATAAATAATTAGGCATAGTGTGATGTTGAATGTGATCCTTTTGGTAATAATAAGGTCTAAAATTGAACGATAGAGCCCTTATAGGTATTTTTAGAGTATATAATATTGATATGATATATAAATAATATTTTATTATATAAATATAATAATACATTGAGATTAAATTACTCCACCATAGGAAATAAATGCATACATGTGTACATATAACACACCTTGCCTTTGCTTGAGCCAACTTTGAGTGTTTTGCTAGTGTATGAATTATAACCACAAATATTTTACATTATAAATCAATGCATATAATCTTAAATTTTACATAATTTTAATGATTTAAAATAAATTTAATAAGTAAGGAGTACACATGTGTGTCAATGCAACCATGTTTCCCCTCGGTACTTTGATTAGGTAAATAAGCCTCTTATAAAGAATTAGAGATAAAAGGGTTTAAAATTAAACCTTAAAAAATTGAATATGGATATTGGAAGGTAACTAAAATCCCAATCTCATACAAGGGTGAGTTTTGACATGACCATTGAGATCTTTACATCTCAATTGCATAACTAAAGTGATAGTACAGTAAAATCTAAGTCAAGTGGTATAACCATATCAACCTATAAAAATGAAGTAGTGTTATACCATTTAGGGTGTTCAATATAAAACACACTACTAAATAGAGCCAACTAATATAGTTAAAACATGATCACCATGATGATTCCTAGTGAAAATGGTGTTTTTATATATAGTATA